>CAHIKZ030000396.1:762500-955000 GCA_903632075.3 Acanthosepion pharaonis | reverse complement strand
TATACTTCAGAGCGACCTCTAGTAACCTCAGAAATCAAAATCAATATCTTCCGCCCTACCGTTTGTAAGGTCAAGAAATATTTTTGTATTCCATAGTAAAGTCATTATTGCTTTCCATTTGGCTGGAAATAGCAAATTTTGACCCTAAATTGATCTGATGCAACCTCCTGTTCCCATGGACACCAGCGCCACCTATTCTATGTTCATCTTCAAGTCAAGTTACCCTTACGGATTAAATTTCAACCCTTACGGCCCAACCATTTGGCTGTCGATAAGATGCAAACAGCCAAGTGACGAAGCAGGCTGTCTCTAATAAATTCAGAGAAAAACTTGCCCAGAAATTCAGTTTTATAGATAGTGAAAAACCAGGAATATTGATTCTTTCAGAATTGTTGCTTTCAAGAAATTAAGAAAAAGGTTCTGTTTTACCTTTATAAAAAGTTATAAATGGTTAATAATCGATATGTAATGGATATAAGATGTTGGATTATTAAATTATCTCCCTTACGTTTTGCTCGTTTCACGAAAATCTTATTAAAACATAACTGAAATTATGTGAGTAAAAGTTATTACTATATCAAACCTGCTGCTTAAAAAAAAACGCTGAGATCAATTTTTAAAAATTAAGCAATTAATAAAATTTAAAAATATATCCAGAGACTAATATGCAAGATGATAGGTCCTGATCTGGCATCTAGTCTACAATCGCTATCCCACAGATGTACTGTGGTTTCAATCTGTCTCTTCTACAAATACTTTTCACGGCAACTGTTCCGACGAGCTACTTTCGCTGGTTCCCGGTCTACATGAATTTAAGCGTGCTACCAGGTTGGCATTTTGACCCTTTCACTGTCAAAACGGTTACATGTAACCATCTCTACTTCTCAAACAGCTTCGTCTCCCACACTTCCCGTATGTGGAACTCTGTTATGGTCCGGTTCTTTGTACCACGGTGATAGTCCAAGGTAGAACCAATAAAGAAGAACTCGAACACAGGTATGGAATAACACAGATATATTACAAACAGGAATATATACAGAGAAGTAGAAAGTGTTAGTATGAACAATCAGGTTTAGTAGAGAGGACAATGTAGTCTCGACCAGTATCACTATTCCAATGTCTTGCAGTAATTGTCTAAACGCGACTCTGTTTCGGACTGCCTCTGACTCGACTGACTGACTGACTCGACTTGAACTACTGACTCCTGACTCCTTGCCTACTCCTGAGGCGCAGTATTTATTAAGTATGGAATAGTCCATTATTATTATTATGGGTAAGATCCCATAATAAACTCCATTCCACTTACTTGCTTCCCCGATGACTATAATCTTCAAGTATTCTAGTGTAATGTCAATCGACATCTGACACCCTGACCTTGTTCCCCGTCCATCTCTGTATCCTTTCCTCAAACACGCCTCTTTACTCTTTGTTCTCAATCGTCTCAAACCCCTTGCTCTCCCGCCTTGCTTGGGGTGTATTGCCTTAAAAAATATATCCGAGAATAAATCAATGAGATTTGTACATAGGAAATATATAATGAAAAATTAATATCGTGATTTGACTTGAAATGAATAAATGTAATTTCATCGATGTAAAAACTAATAAGAAATCGAGACTAAAATCTCTTATCGATAAAATTATTGTTTATTCAACTCCAGATTTCGTCATTTAATATTAGCGGAAGGGTATATGACTCTGGAGCTTTTTCCGAACATGGATCTTCTCACGTGAATGTGAGAGACTCTCACTCTTTTCCATCTCGGGTGAAGCGCTTATATATCTTCCTGTTATCCAGTTTTCCCATCTGTGCATATCCTAAGTGCAGTGGGTAGATCACCTGTTTATATGTCGAAAGCAGACACTGACATCCTACGAGGCGTGAATCTGCGCCCAGTGGTTATAAAACCATCTCCCGGATCAGCTCTCTGAGGGTCCCTGGCTTCTTCTGGGGCTCTGGTGTGACACAATTCGAAGTCAACTATGGTATTTCTTAAGTACATATTGACTTCACCGCAGATCAACTTCCCTTCGAACAAATATTCTGTATTAACATTAAATTCAACTGAGATCCACAGATATTTCTCAGTGTGAATCATAAATATAATTCAAAAATATAAATAAATATAAAACTAAAAGTAAAATCTGTTCCTTCAATTTTATCTTATTTTATGGAATTTTTTTTTCAAAATGCGTAATTACGGTGTGGGATTTCTTTTCATGCAAAAGCTTTTTTCAATATTAATTGCTTCCTATTCATTCTTTTCCCAACGGCATTAGTGCGAAATGAATATTGAATATCTGTGTCACAGTTTGAACTCGACTCTCTGATTTCAATTTGGCTGCATTAAACCGCTACACTACTGGCATCAGAATTTTTTTTGTTTAATAAATAAATGTTTACATCGACGTCTTCAATTAGCGCGCATCTCGTTTATACGTTGTTGTGGAAAAATGATGTCTCGTTTTGCAGTTTGACTATGAATAGTAGTTTTGACCCTAAACTAACTTGTGGTGAGTTTCCTTAGAAGTCACCGCCATCCATCCGCAAGTTAACCTTATACTCTAATTTTCAACTTCATTATTCAGGCACTTGGCCAGCCATGAGTGACACACAAGCAAGCACTGTAATAAGTAATAGATATATCTGTGAGCTCGGGTATTGTTAAATATCCTAGACATATTTCTACATTCCTTTCTGGTGCAGTCTAGCTTCATGTAACTGTTTTACATATGACATCACATTGGATTAATTTGAATCCCAGCGTTCTATAAAGACGTCTACCACACAGGCAGCACCAAGTTTTTAATTATAACTGAGACCATCGAAACTACATACAGTTTATGCACCATTTTGATCCGGATATACAACATCTAATTCGAAAATTAGGTGGGAAATGCAGTAAAATTAAACAAGTCAGTCCTTGTCGATTGAATTTAACATTTAACACAAGTTGTTTGGATAATTTCTTGCTATTTAAATATACCATATACGATATATATATATATATATATATATATATATATATATATATATATATATGATGAACTTTTCCATCAATTTCGAGCGTCCCGGGTAAGTTGATAAACTACGTCCAACAGCAAGGCCTCTGATCAGGAGGTTTTGAAGAGCATGGAACCCCCTTTTAATTGCCGGTGTTCCCAGATCCACCCTGACCCGGGGTGGTAAAACCTTCTAGGGTGCCAGCTATGGGCAAATAGTTGGATCAAAATACTATGAAAGTGTAAAAATAGGTTTTGATACCAGAAATGTTTTGTAAAAAATATTATTACCAGCAATAATTTTTTGAAGGATAAAACTATTACCAGCAATACTTTCAAAAAAATATTACCAGCTATACATCTTTTAAAAAAAATATTACCAGGAATAGATTTTTGAAGGGAAAAAATATTACCATCAATACTTTTTTGGAAAAAAATATTACCAGCAATAAAAATTGTCGGCATTAAATAACCCATTGAGGTCGACATGCCGTAAAGGAAAATAAACCAACCCAAACCCATCGATTTCGACGTATGAGGATCGGACAACCTCATTCAGTTTTTATGTTTGTGTCGTATGTGGCACATCACCAATCTATCTTGTGACCTACATATAAATCAACATATTGTGCAACAGCGAGGATTTCGGAACATAGCCACAGCAATATTTACTAATGCTTTTCGCTGTTGTCTTTCGCCTCTTAACTGGTCAATACGTCTGATTTTAAAAATTTCTAATACCACTCTGCCACAAATATCTCCAATTATTTCTATCCAGGGCAACTCGCTCGAAGTTATTATGAGGTACTATTGACAGCTGCGATGCCACTCCATACCTGAGCCACGGCCTTCCAACACTCCTTTGTCCACTGTCAAGCTGGCTATACATGAGGACCTTAAGTATCCTGTCGTCACTCATTCTTGCAACATGATCGGCCCAGCAAAATTGTAACTGCACCAGAAATGTCTCAATTCCACCAATGATGCATTTTGCAAGAAGATCAGCATTTGATACTATAATCAAAAGTATAGCCACGCGCGGAGACAACTTTTGTGAATTGATTGATATGGTACCTATATGGGGTCCACAATTCTGAACCCTACAACAGCTGCTCTCTCTCTATATATATATATATATATATATATGTTGGTGGATAAAGGTTCATAGGTACGAAGGAGTGTTGCTAGGGTTGTGAAATCTTTCATGAATTAATCTTCTTATTAATAACTGCATTGTTTCTTTCCATGTAAACTAACACCTGACTATTCAAAGAAAACTTCAGATATAACTATTAGCGACTTCTCTTGAAAATGGCCAAAATTTAGCATCGTGGTTGTAGAAGTACCTGCAGAAAAAGGATTTAGACTCTAGGGACATTCATGCTTACATGGTTGCTACATCGGGGGAAACTCCAACTTAATAAACAGTGCAAAAGAGGGAAGCTGAATTTAGGAGGAGGAAGAGTTTTGAAGATGACCAAAGGCCTTGGACGTCCTGCAACTGCCAACCACCGAGGTAAACATTGATCGTGTTGGATGACAGACGATTGACTATAAATCAAATAACCAATGTTAATAGCATATCCCATGAGTGAGTTGAGAATATTTTGCACAAGTGACTTGACGAATGTTTCTGCTCGGTGGGTGCCACGTCTTCTGAAACCTGATCAGAAGTGCATCAGACCGATCACCTCACGGGAATATTTGACATTGTTTAAGGCAGATCGCAATGGTTTCCTTGAAGGTTTCCTAATCCAGGATCATCTCTTTGAGCCAGAGACAGACACACCATGCTGTGGAAATACCCCTCGTCATCTCCAATAAGTCCAAGGCCATTTCATTTGCAGGGAAGGTGATGGCCCCAGTTTAATTTTCTGCAAGATTCCTTGGTGTATTGTAAAAAAAGAAATAAACTGTCAATGGACACAAAAGGATCTCATACACAATAACTTATCAAATGCGTTAGTTATAGATAGAAATAAATTCAACTACAACTTTGATCTAAATAATACCACGCTTGTAATTTGCTTAGACTGAAAATTCTCGAGACTACTGCTATCGGAACTTATTAAAATATAAATCTATGCCCAGGAATTTTTCAAATATCTCCATTCCTGAAAGAATTATTTCTATCACAAGCCAACATATATGACTATAAAAATATTAAAAAATAAGTAAGAAAACGGTTTAATTCATTACCTCCTGTTATTTATGATGTATAATACATAAATTTATCCCATACTAAAATAATTTAAATATTAATTACATAATAAAAAAAATCAGAAACATAATTTACTCACTCCCGTTTATTGGACATTAAATTATGTCACTTAGAATCCTCCATAATTTACCTAGACTTTTCAATTAACCTAATGAATATTTATGAGCGCCTCTTAAATTAAAAAAAAACAAGATTTTTACTTTTGTTTGTAAATACTTGTTGCAAATAAAATGCTTACATTAACCTTGATAAAGCCCATCAGTTGACGAAACGCGTCGGTTAAGGAAAGTTAACCATTTTAACTCCTTTTTTTATATATATATATATATATATATATATATATATATATATATATATATATATATATATATATATATATCGTTAACGCCTAACAAGAGATGTCGGCTAGTAAATTAATGGAAGCTAACCCGTTTAAAGTCGAACAGATTTTTTGTAAATAAATTCGTCAGTATTAAAAATAGACCAAGAATTGTTAATACAGAGGTGGGAAGATATTTTAACCGCTTCCAATCTACCTACATACATACACACACACATATATATATATATATATATATATATATATATATATATATATATATATATAGGATTAATAGAAATATAAAATTTGTCACTTAGCTGATAGAAGTTATATTCAGTATATATATATATATATATATATATATATTATCCATTCTCTTTACTAAATGCATATTGATAATTACAAGTTGTTTACATCCACTCACACATGTTCACGCATCTGTCATTTACACTAATTTATGGGAACACGTTGCGCTTACGTGTAAGTTTGATGTTGTTCACTTATAATTTTTGATTTTATCTTTCATCAGTTTGCGACAATCTCTAGCGGCAATTTTGCGCCCTTTATCTTCTAACACCATCATCATCTGTACAATTTTTCTTTCTCTTTTAGTCACTTAATATCTCTGTCCGCTTTTATCCGCGCTTTTATCCGCCTCCTCTCGTCCATCGAACCTTAAACTCCCTAATGTTTCGCTTGCTATTGTGCGCGCACACACAGGTACTGTAGATCCTGCAGATACATGCATATGTGCATTGATTGAGAGCGTTCGATGAATGTACGTATGTGCGGAACTTCACTAGGGATTTGGCGGACATTGACATCTGCCAATGTATATTCCGTGTCATATAGCAGTCAACGAGAATGAAAGAAAAGGGAAACACATTAGAAAAAAAGAAATAAACAAAGAACACAACAGTACAGAAGCGTGGAAAAAGTAAGGTTTGGTGAACAAATAAGAAAGAAAGAAAGAAAGAAAGAAAGAAAGAAAGAAAGAAAGAAAGAAAGAAAAAAGAAAGAAAAAAGAAAGAAAGAAAGAACATAACAGAAGTGTGGAAAAAGTAAGGTTTGGTAAACAAATAAGAAAGAAAGAAAGAAAGAAAAGAAAGAAAAAAACAGAAAGAAAGAAAGAAAGAAAGAAAGAAAGAAAGAACAGAACAGAAGTGTGGAAAAAGTAAGGTTTGGTAAACAAATAAGAAAGAAAGAAAGAAAGAAAGAAAGAAAGAAAGAAAGAAAGAAAGAAAGAAAGAAAGAAAGAAAGAAAGAACAGAACAGAAGTGTGGAAAAAGTAAGGTTTGGTAAACAAATAAGAAAGAAAGAAAGAAAGAAAGAAAAAAGAAAGAAAGAAAGAAAAAAGAAAGAAAGAAAGAAAGAAAAAGAAAGAACAGAACAGAAGTGTGGAAAAAGTAAGGTTTGGTAAACAAATAAGAAAGAAAGAAAGAAAGAAAGAAAGAAAGAAAGAAAGAAAGAAAGAAAGAAAGAAAGAACAGAACAGAACAGAACAGATGTGTGGAAAAAGTAAGGTTTGGTAAACAAATAAGAAAGAAAGAAAGAAAGAAAGAAAGAAAGAAAGAAAGAAAGAAAGAAAGAAAGAACAGAAGTGTGGAAAAAGTAAGGTTTGGTAAACAAATAAGAAAGAAAGAAAGAAAGAAAGAAAGAAAGAAAGAAAGAAAGAAAGAAAGAAAGAAAGAAAGAAAGAAAGAACAGAACAGAAGTGTGGAAAAAGTAAGGTTTGGTAAACAAATAAGAAAGAAAGAAAGAAAGAAAGAAAGAAAGAAAGAAAGAAAGAAAGAACAGAACAGAAGTGTGGAAAAAGTAAGGTTTGGTAAACAAATAAGAAAGAAAGAAAGAAAGAAAGAAAGAAAGAAAGAAAGAAAGAAAGAAAGAAAGAACAGAACAGAACAGAACAGAAGTGTGGAAAAAGTAAGGTTTGGTAAACAAATAAGAAAGAAAGAAAGAAAGAAAGAAAGAAAGAAAGAAAGAAAGAAAGAAAGAAAAAAGAAAGAAAAGAAAGAAAGAAAAGAAAAGAAAGAAAGAACAGAACAGAAGTGTGGAAAAAAGTAAGGTTTGGTAAACAAATAAGAAAGAAAGAAAGAAAGAACAGAAAAGAAAAGAAAGAAAGAAAAAAGAAAAACAGAAATAAAAGAAAGAAAGAACAGAACAGAAGTGTGGAAAAAGTAAGGTTTGGTAAACAAATAAGAAAGAAAAGAAAGAAAGAAAGAAAGAAAGAAAGAAAGAACAGAACAGATGTGTGGAAAAAGTAAGGTTTGGTAAACAAATAAGAAAGAAAGAAAGAAAGAAAGAAAGAAAGAAAGAAAGAATAGAACAGGACAGAACAAAACAGAAAAGAAAGAAAGAGAATTCGAACAAGAAAGAAATATGTTTAAACTGAAACATAAGCAAAATAAATAAAAAAAACGCGAAATGCAAGAAATTAACAAGTCATAAAAGAAAGAAAAACGGAAACAAAAAAATAAACAGACAAAAAAGAAAGAAATTAGGAGGAAAATAATAAAAAAATGAGCGAAAAAAAAAGAGAGATAAATGGAAAGAATGAAAAATTGAATATTTCTGTTTAGCGAATCATAATCTCATTCATACAAGCAAATATATTCGCAATTCTTTTTTATAATCTGGGGTTAATATGAAGCCGACTGTATCATGTAACACAATAAAATGATATAATTTAAAAAAAATATGAAACGACACAAAATATCAAAGATTATTTTGTTCGCAATTTAAAACGAATCGGTTCTGGAATTACCATCAAATTAATGTTTCAGTACATGTTGCAAACATATCTTTGAATAATAAACAGTAATTCATATATCGGCAATATTACAGTTTCTGCTTTCAGTAGATACAACCTTCAGCTGGAATCTGTATATTTATTGAATTGTTTGAAAGATCATTTATTTTAATCCGACTATATTGCATGTACGGTAAATCTTAAGCAAATTGAAACATATATTCAGGTTGGCTAACTTTTATTTTCAATCACTAGATATATATTTATACATATTTATTAAACTATATATATATATATATATATATATATATATATATATATATATATATATATATAGATAGATAGATAGATAGATATGATAGATAGCTGATATTAGTGGTAAATATACATACATATGCAAAATATATAAATACCCATACATGTATATTTTTGAATAAAAATTCCAAGAGAAAGAATCCAGGTAGAACTCAATGTCCAGGACAGAGTAAGGTTATAATAAAAGGCTTAAACACTAATATTCCATGGTCATTATTTATTCCATTGGAATCGTAAATACGATCAATTCATCAGACCTACAAATTCAAAAAGCTATATATATATATATATATATATATATATATTTTATACGATAAAATATAATCTTAAAGTATGCTAAAATTATGGGCTAAAATGCTCACTATCAGCAATAGATCGTATATAAATATAAAAGTGGACATTGAAGTCAAGACCCAAAGGTGACAATCTGTTTCGTGGTTAAACGCAATCGTCAGGCCATATGCATATGCAGCGTTTAATCATGACACAGACTATTGCCTCTGGGTGTTAAATTCAATGTCCAATATATATATATATATATATATATATATATATATATATATATATATATATATATATATATATAATTTTTCGTTTAAAACGTTTATTTAATTTTTCTTGTGTTCTTATAAGTTTCTTCTTTTCTGAACATCCTTGTTAACGGCTAAAAATATAACCGGAAGCGCTCCGACATATTAAACATTCAAACAATTTCAGCAAAATTTATGTCTAGAAAAATAGAAAAAAGAGTAGTGAAATAAAAAAAAACTTAAACGCAGTAACTTGTCAGTCGTTTTTAATTAAACTTGTATACACACACACACACACACACACACATATATATATATATATATATATATATATATATATATATATATATATATATATATATATTCAACTATGAACACGGCCACAACGTGCTGATCGTGTCTGGAAGATTAAAAAAATCTTTCCCATCACTATAGATATACATATATGAAAATTTATTCAGTTAAAATGCAAAAAACTAGATAATGTTTAATAGAACAGCTGAAAGTGTTCAGATATCGAGAACATTTGAAAAGGGGCACCTCGAGGCTGTGTAATGGTTAGAAGGCTTGTCTCGTTAGAAAAATTACGACTGATTAGTGAGTTCGATCCTCACTGGGTGTCCCATACTTTCGGCCTTGTGCCACATCGAAGCTACGCTTGGAAAAGCACTATAGAACGTTTGTACAGTTTTTACACACTATGTATAGAAATATAAAACGATTATACCAACACATTCTTAATCGCAGAATGTTGTCATTCCCCTTCAATGAAGCTCCTATAAAAGTGGGCCTTCTCCCCAAACACACAATATATATATATATATATATATATATATATATATATATATAGTATCTTGATTCTCTTTAGCAAACCATAAATCACAAATTTTCTTACTCTTAGAACGCTTGTTTGGTATTCATTCTCTGAACTGCTTATTTAATAGAATGGGTAATTTTGCTGCATTCCTTTCTACTTTTACTTTCACATTAAACACTTAGCCGATATTACTGAAGCACTTCTGATTGTACAACGTTCTAATCGACTGTAAATCTTTTCATCACCGAAACCTGTTAAAAAGCGTTCTGCTGGATTGGCCCGAAAAAATATCAATTTTATTGCTAATACTCTTAGATAAAGATTTCTTTTTTTATCGAGAGATGAATTTTGAAATCCTTGGGGAAAATAAAGAAAGAATGATGATTAGATAGAAGATTAAGAATCTTGGTATATAAACCGATTCCATATAGAAATATTGTGTCGGTATGAAACTAAAACTCTATCCTGAAACAAAAAGAAAAAAAATAGTTTGCACAAAATCTTTCAGAAAAGTTTCATCCGTAGTACATTGGGAAGGAAAGAAAAAAAACGGTTGTAAATCAACTGTAATTTTAAGAGATTTCCACGTGTATGTGTGTATCTAGCCAACAATAATCCAATCCATATTCAGTTTCCTTTCTGTGTCTAACATCAACACGGCGTTATCTGCATGTCACATGCTGTTAAAATTGTTCCCACTGATAAGTCCTTGAAGGACTTCTAGCTCTCTTGGGATTGTCTCGCTGTAAAGGTTGAAAAAATTCATCCCTGGCATACGCCCTTTTCTATTTTTGGGTACTTAACTCACTTTGCATATGGATATATGCAGGCGGTTTGCTCCCATTGTATATTCTGGATTATTCAAATGTCCTTTCCCAAGTAAATCAAGCTTACCTAGCAGTTCAAATAGGTCTTTGTACCATACAATATGAAATATAAAATTTATATATTTATACAATATAAAATATTTTGCGTAGTGTAGGAAGAAAAAGTATATGTCCTTTAACTCTTTTTATTCAGGGGACATTAAAAATTTTCTTTTCTTGCTCTTGATGTTGTTACCATGACATTCAGGTTTTTCGAAAGACCAGCTCTTCAAGTTTCATTAGGTGTATAATCCCTAAGAAAAGACGAAAAACAACTTCGGAAAACGGCAATGGTAGCTAATATTCCACATGTTACGTTACACCGTTTTTTGATTTTGTTTTTTTACCGAAATTTTTATTTCCTCAGATTAAGTTAGATCACTAATTCTGAGAGTAAGATAATATGAAATTCACTAACAATGGCGTTCCAGACTAAAACGCGCGCTACATCTTACTGGAGTAAGAACTTAGTGGAAAGAAGGATCGGTGAGTTCAAATTCCTGACGAGTCTGTTAGTCCCTTTTGCACAGATGCATAGGTATAGATCCATATCTTCTCCAACTTAAATGTCAGTGTAAACTGGGATCTCTATCCTTGAGTGGCGACCAGTCTAAGCGAAGGAAATCTTTGAATTTCAAAACCGAGGAGCAAGCAGCAAGAAACTACTCCAATATCTTTCCCATGAACATATGTCAGTTCCCAGATAATAATGAAACATGTTCGTCTACATCCCAAAGGGATATGACATTAAAAAAATAGAGTTACTACAGATTATTATTATGTATAAACAGAGAGACACACTAAGACTCACATATGTGTGGAAAATGCTTTCTGTATTTTAAAGCCTTTTTTTTATAAAGCACATTTTATGAATTCGCATGTGCAACATTGAACATGATACTTAACTTATTCTTGCTTGTTTTAGAATCGCAGGGATGCTTTTTTTCATAAGATTCTAAGGGATTTAGTTGAGTTTTACGTGTTTTGTTATTTTTATAAAACATTAAGTTATTAATTGCTGACGGATCTTTTCTACTTTTGAAATGACACAATAAAGCTGCCTAATAAGATTTAACTTTCACTAGCTACCATTTTAACAAAGGATATGTTATGTGTTTGTCCACATCTTAAGAATTGGATGAAGGAAATCAATTAATAATATAAAGAAACATAAATATAAAATCAATAAAATTTGTAATATTCACTAAATCGTCCGCTTCACACTCCTCCACGTTCTTTTGAACAGGAGTAGATGTTTATCCCTTGTTTCCCTATTAGGATTGGGTTTCCACTTCCTTCTGAAGTCTACTTCAACTCTATACTTGTAAAATCTCCACTTGAATTCTGAAATTTCATTTACTAATTATTTTTTCCGCCTCTATCGTCCGGTTCACACTCCTCCGTGGTCTTTTGAACAGGAGTAGAAGTTTATACCGTGTTCCCCTATTAGGACTGGATTTCCTGTTCCTTCTAAAGTCTACTTCTCACGCCTGAAATCTGGAATTTTGCTTACTTATTTCTTCTCATCAATTAGAGTAGACAGGCTCGCATATCACCCGATTCACACACCTCCGCGGTATTTGAACAGGAATAGTGGTTTTTCCCTTCTTCCCTACTTAGAATCTGATATCCGGTTCCTTCTAGTTTTTTTCATTCTCTTTCCCTCCCAGTAGCCCATGCATCTTAGTGGCATTATTGCGTTGCTTGGGGTGAATTGATATATAAATATATGAAATGTATCCATAAACGATTATTTTAAGCTAGATAATTTATCCAGTGATACAACTTTCAAAACGGATACACTAATCACGTATCCTGATAAATATGGTGCTTAGTGAGATCAACGAAAGAAAGAAAGAAAGAAAGAAAGAAAGAAAGAAAGAAAGAAAAGAAAAGGAAAAAAGAAATATACATGGATAGGAGTAAATAGGTTCACCTATCGTCCGGTTCACACTCCTCCCCGGTGTTTTGAACAGGAGTTCCCTTTTTAGGATTTGGTTTGAGGTTCCCTTTAAAGACTTTATCTTCACTTTCACTCCCAGTAACTCTTTGCGTCTTAGTGGTGTTATCGCCTTGCTTGAGGTGAATAGATTTTTTTTTAAATTATCGAAGTATACTTCATGTCATTAAAGTCAAATTATGTTTCATAAATTTTAAAACTGTATTAAATGTATCTGACCATGTAACCGAAACAGAAAATTGGAATTATCTTAAAAATCTAAGAATGTTATTTTATTAACTTTTTAAGAAAAAAAATTAAACTTATGTGTCAAATGTAAGAATAATCCAGAATCAATATGGGCGTAATCTTAACAATATAAGTTATGACACTTATATTGTACAGATTACGCAAAAACATTTGACAAGGATATATTTAAACTGCTAGGAAAACTTGATCTACTTGGAAAGGATATTAGAATAATTCAGAACATATACTGGGGGCATACTGCCTGCATACGGATAGGAAATGAATTCAGTAAATATAAAAAATAGGAAGGAACTTAAGACAAGGATGCATCTTCACTCCAGATTTATTCAACTCTTACACGTAGTGGTAGAAGAAAACGAGATAAAATGACTAAATATCAGCTGCAAAACAGAAAGTATGGTCATCACCAAGAGAAAAAGGCCAACATGCGACTTACAAATTGGAGATATAAACATCAAACAGATGCAGAAGTTCAGATATCTGGGAAGTGTTTTAACAGAGGAGAAAAAATGGAGACCGTGATACGAACGCGCATTGAACTAACGAAAGAAGCATTCCAAAAGCTAAGCAAGGTGCCGAGAAACAGAAATATTTCTTTAGAAACAAAGAAAAGAGTACTGGATTGCTATGTGTTATACATCCTATTATATGTGAGTTTGAGGCATTTCGATGTTGTGTAAGAGTTAGCAAGCTTGTCTTGTCAGATCCATTACGACTGAGTAGTGAGTTCGACCCTCACTGGGCACTTAACACTTTTGTGCCATATACAACTTACACTTAGAAAATCATTTATGGACACTTCGAGGTGGTATAATGGTTAGCAAACGTGTCTTGCTAGATCAATTACGAGTGAGTTTGAGCTTCACTCAGTGCTCCATACTTTAGGCCTTATAAATCGCTGTTATTTGGCAATAAATGTTGGAAAATTTCTCCACGAATGAGGAAAGAAAGAAGGGCAGCAAAAATGTGGTTCCACAGAACGATACTGAAAATTCCATGAACGGAGCGAGTAAGCAACAAGGAAGTCTTGAAGAAATTGGTAACAGAATGAACACTTCTACTCAGAATCAGGAAAAGACAGCTGAAATTCCTTGGATAGCCAATGAGGAAGGAAGACTTGGAAAACTTAACCATCAACTGATATAGTGAGGACGAGAGAGATAGGGAAAAGCAGTCAGCCATTTACCTGACGACCTTGTGCGAATGAAGGACGGAACTGGGGGGGGGGGCCTTTGCAAAAGGAGAAAAACTTCTAAGGGACACACGAGATAGAAAGTCGTGAAGACCCATGAACGGCTTTGTCTTGAAGAGACGTGGCACATAATCAAAGAAGTATGATCATTTGTGGTGAATATCACGTAAACAAACAGCGTCACGTTTTGTACAACATAATTAACATTTGTGTCTTCTCCTTCTAATCATTTGTGGCCCCATTTGAAGAACATCATTATAATCAGCAGCATCAGCAACATTATTATTATTATTATTATTATTATTATTATTATTATTGATATCATTATTTTCCCCGTCACTCTATCAGGAATATTATTTCCGGAATGTTGCAGACGATATGGCAACGCATTTGAACATTCGATGCTCAAAATATGTTGAAGTGTTATTCAGAGCAGAATAAATCGAGAATGGATATTCGTAAAATTTACAAGAAAGTTTATTTTTAATTAAAATTTTTCTCACTATATATCCGAGAGGCTTGAAATTCGGTCAAATAAATATTTTTATTATGAGAATGGTCTGCTTGCTTCAGAAGACAGTTAATATTGCTCGTTATTTCCGAATATTTGTTCATTTATCGATCTGCTCGAACAGTTCAGCGTTCCTGTTGGTGGCCATTTATTTTTGTGATCTCTTCGTTTCTCGCGGTTTATGCGAGACATCTACAGGATATCATGGCGAAAACCACAAAAACTGCTTATCGTTTAAAGCGTTTTGATGCAAAATAAGTTCATTCTTAATTATTTTATCAATGATTTTCCAAAATATTTTATTGTAATTTCTTTGCCGTTTGACAAAAATCGACATAGCTAAAAATCATACAAAGTGTAAATATTCAAAATTGTCTTTATACACTCTTAAAATATAATTTCATTATATAACCATGGCCAATACTATGTATAAGGTGAATATTAAAAATTCATAATAAATGTGGTATTTAATGTCATTAAATGTGAATATTAAAACAACACATCTATTAAAATCTATCTTCTTCTATCGTTCTATGTTAAGAAGAAACAGCTGAAATCTCTAGACGACATAATGAGGAAAGAGGGCATGAAAAATTTGATACTCACATGACAAATTGAATGCAAGAAAGAGGAAAACAACGCATAACCTTTCAAATATTTATTAGGAGCTACAAAAGACAGGAAACTGTGGAGATCCATGATCACCAACGTCCTGAAGGGAAGCGGCACAAAGTAGTAGTAGTAGTAGTAGTAGTAGGCACGACAGTCCACAAATTCCTATCCTTGGTAGACATTTCCTAGATAGTTAAATTGCTAGACTTGATTTATTTTGACATGCCCAATTCGTAATTTGTATCTTAGGTTAACTCTTTTGTTGATGGCCAGACATTGATTGTTAGACCTTTTTCTCACTTTCTTTTTGTCTAGGAGTCTTCAGTCTTCTTTCTGTGTCTGCCATTAACCCGGTATGCTGTTAAAATTATGTCCTAATAAGTACTTTTAGGATCGCCTCGCTGTTAAATAAATCCGGTGAAAAGACACATCGACGTTTTCTATTTTTGTGTAAATCTTTATTAATTACTAAGATAGAAATGCAGCGATACAGAAGTTGTTAATAGCATCGGTAGATACTGCAAATGTTACTATTTTAACGCCAACCACCTTTCGTTATGTTTATTTAATTTTAATAATAGACATTTTGATCCGGTTTTTATAAGACCTGTAATACTTCTATCGTATTAAAATGAAAATGTTTTGTGTGAACAACTTCTAACAACGTTTGACGGCTTCTAACAATGTTATTATAGTGCCCCACTCACTCTAACGTTCCTTAAGGCATTGGGCCTTGAAAAACTGGGATAAGCAAATTCCCTGCGAACGTGAATGTTTCAACGCTCTTTGACTATGCTCTCTCTCTCTCTCTCTCTCTCTCTCTCTCTGTAGGCAAAGCTTCGTAATTTTGAGTTCTGACGAGATTACGCATGTTTCAGTGTCATCATTACACTCTTTATCGGGAAGCAGAATGAACCAAAATGGACACCGGCGCATTACTAGTCGAATACCTTAGAAAATTGATTGCAACATTGGAGAATTCCAATTTCTTCTTGAGCAAAGTTCTGCATCTGCTAGTCTTTCTTTCTCTCTATGTTTCTCTCTCTGACACACACACACACACATACACAAGTACACAGACTCATGATAATAATTTCAGTTCTTTGATGCCTAAAACTACGATTGTTTTTAAACAGTACGAGTTTATTTGCTAAAAAGAAATCAATAACCCATTCATGAGCGAGTTAAATACGAAATATTATTTCATAAATTTTCGTGTTCCAATTCGGACAACTACGCATCATTCTTTAAAATTGATATTATTTAACTGTTAGTTCAAATCTTGCAAACAATTTCTGCAATCAGAGACGCTGTTATCTATAATAAAAAGATATGTAACGAATCGCAGAGCCGCTATGTTAAGTATGTAAGGCTCTACTTCAGCTTGAAAATTACTAAATATTGAATGATTTCATCTATAAAATGAACCCTTAAACGTTGGGCATCATGAAATGATGTTTCACTGGAGATCAGTGAATGTCATCAATTGGTTATTTAAATTTTTTCATCTACGCGGGTTTCATTCATAAATGACTAATTTGTAACAATTAGATTTATGAGGTTATGTCATTTCCTGAAGTATTTGCCTACAAATAAAGCTGGAAGAACAAGCCAAAGATATGTCTGCATACATATTCCTCAAAGAGAAAAAAATGAGATTTGGCACAACTCCATTCGGCATAGAAAAATTAAATTTTAAAAATAACATTTGTTTTCTTTGTTTTTATAATCTAAAAGAATTAAAATATCATTTTTATGGTTTTGTATGAGATAACGAGATATATTTTTATATATCAAGAACAATATTGGGAAAATGCGTGACAAAGTAGAAAAAGTTTTCTTGTGACGCGTTTCGTCCTTCGGGAATAAATATGCGCACGAATTAGGGAATTTTAAATTTATTTATATTTTTTTAATCGAACCTATTTCATTTATATTCTTTTTCTTTTTTTTCCATCACTGTTAGCAGGTATTCCGCATTGTGGTAATAAAATTTCTGCCAGTAATGATGAAATGTTATAAGAGTCCGGGTGTAAATTTACTGTAGATGACTTTGCGATCAAGGCTCTCTCTAGACATTTTCGGCGTAGTTAATTGTTTTCTTTTCTGATCAGAGTGGCATTTTTTATCAACGCTTCTAATGTATTGTTTTGAAAAATGTTCCTTTTGTGTTCATATAATCTTTTATTTAGATTCACTGACGTTTCTCCTATGGATTTTTTGTGACAATTACAACAGGCGATCGAGTAAATTCCTCCCTCAAGTCTTCGCTTATTCTTTTGTCTACTATTAACTAAATCTTTTATTGCTTTAAATGTTTGTAATAACAAATTTGATATAGAGTTTAGATAAGTTCTTTTCAATTGTAGATTTAATAGAGTTGATTGGTAAGACACTATATTTTTTTTTTATTCATTGGGTTTATCAGGAGGGGCCGTTTTTCTATTTTGGAATATTTTATGAGCCTTTTGTTTCACATTGAATATAAAATAATTAGGGTAGCTTGAAAATGTTTTCAATGTATTTCTCCTCTTCATGTAAAATACTGAAAATTATGGGTGCTCTTGATTATACCGGATTTATTTTGTTTTTATGATGAGAATAGAAACATTATTAAATCGTTTTTGTTAGTTTATTTTCCGTTGAACACTAAGTGTTAATTAATATAATATATTTATAAACTACCCTTTAAAAATTAATTTTCTCGTTTTTAAGCTGTCTGGCGTGCACATCTATACAACTTTTCTCGCCGTTTAATGATTAAGGAAGAACACAAAAGCCGTTTAGGTTTTATTAAACAATAAACAATTAACCGATGAGATTTCCACATATGAAGTCCTAAAAAATATCTAACGTCCTTAAAATATAGTTTTGATTCGTAATCGATTTTCACACAAAAGGAAAGTAGAAAATATCCACACTGTCATGAAGTCAATCTGCAACATTCACATTTGTCAAGATATATGAGATAATCCTTCAGAAATCGATTAAAAGTCGACGAGTTTGCCTTTGACAAAAAACTGCTAAAATTAATGACAAGTTTCAGTAAATTCAGTAAAATATTTCTGAAAAACATTGATAAACAAAAGAAGATAATTTCAAATGTTGAAAAATATTTTCTATATTTGAAAATAAACAAAATTAAAAAGTAATTGATTTGAGAGAGTGATTTAAAACTGTTGGCGATATGGTAAAATATTTTGTTAATTAGTAAATTGCAAATTGTTGTACAGTTTCGGAGAATTGTCGGATTGTGGCTGATTTTATCAGCTGATGAATTCATATCAGACAATATCTCTGCTATGCAAAGAATTAGATAATAGCATTGACCAGACCTTGAAATTGCTAGAACAAGAATATAAACGACGTAATGATCAACAAACAAAAACAAAAAGAAACCAGAATTTCATCCAAAGTTCTTAATCAATCTTCATCTAAAATACAAAATTCCTTTTTAAGCAGAATTCAGAAAATATTTTTTCAGAAACAAATATTCGAAATCTAACAAAGTGACAATCGGTTTGTTAAGATGACTTGAGATAAGAAAAGCAAGAAAATGATGTAATTGTTTTTTCGGTTTTGTAATAATAATATGAGTTTCTTTTTCAAAATAATGAATGCAGCGCAAGGCGAGAAAAATGAATTTTTAGTACAAAGCCACATTAGGGGAAATTAAATTTAATTTATTATCAACTAGGAAGGTTACCCGATGATGCCTGTGTACTAAATTAAATTAACACCAGTAATATACAATTCATGGTTAACAATTTTCATTACAATTTAATTTAATTTTTTGTCACTATTTAAATACATTACTTCGTATATTATTTTAAAACGAAACCGTTAATTAGGGTTGCAATGAGATTATAAAATAAATAATTTATTAATAATAATTTGAATATCGTCCTTTATGAAAGAAAAAAACTGTGGAATATTCTACAATTCATTCATTTATTTGTCAGTGCTTATAAAACAAATGATTGGAAGCCTCTAAAACAGCAGTTCTCAACCTTTTTTTATCCAATTCCCCCTTTTTAACATAAATCAGAATGTCACTCACCTTTTCCAAGATTATCCGACCTAAAAGGTGCATTCCAAATAATATACATATATTACTGAAAATCTTCATTCTTTTCCATATTAGTAAATAGACATTTACATGGCTTATTTTTATAGAGGAATTTTACAAATTTAATAGCAATAGAAAATGTTGATGGATTTTTAAACTTGAATGCATGTACAGTATTTTGTTTTAATTCATAACTAATTATTTACACTTTTTACATCGTTCGGACTGTCTTCATCTTTATTGTCATATTCACGATGTTTCGACCCTTGCTTTCTTCAGGTGATATACGTTGGAATTTATAAAGAACGGGAAATTGTGGAGAGCCATGATCAGGACATGACACATAGAATAAAGAAGTGTTACCATGTGTTCTGACGAGTGGTGTTTTCCTTCTCTAAGGTTTTTGAAATCAAAATCGTCCTCTCAGATGTTGTTCACACAATACTAGGGAGTTTAGTCCATCCTGGTATTAGACTAGCGGCCCTCAACCTATTTTGCCCAATGCACCCTTTTCATCATAGAAAATTGTGATGGATTTTTAAGCTTACAGTAATTTGTTTTAATTTTTAATTAATTATTACATAAATAAACTGAAGCATACTTCAATAGACAAAATGGTCAATAGAACACCAGGGCAGTTTAATTCAATAAACAAAATTCTGTAAATAAAAAAGAAGAAAAAGTTAAAGATACCCCCACAGAAACCCCACCCCCAGGTTGAGATTCCCTGCTCTGAAATAACGGCGGATGTTTGCTATGTTTTCTAATGCTAACTGCTACGCATGGTTTAATTTACAAAGATCTTTGCTTATATAAAGAGTACATCAATAAATTATCAAAGGCTTCCTTGGAACACGCGGAATCAGAATATATATGGTTTTAAAACGTTTAATGTTATAGCTTTGGAAGCACCGTAAAGTATTGAGGAATCGGAGAGCCGAGTTCGAATTCCAGTCGAGTTCACTAAATTCATCCTACATGCTAATACCCTTCGAAACAGTATGAATCCAACTCTTCTCCCCTCCCCAGCTACGGGTAAATAGAAAGACATACTGGGTTCTATATTCTTGGGTGACAGGTGAAGAAGGACAACTCTGAATTCAAAACTCTATGTATCTAAGGAAAGGATCATTCGCTTTGACTCGATGATCCAGATTACGGTCGATGCCACCTTCTTTTTTTTTAACTTAAATCGGACACATATAGAATAGCATTTTATCATAAAATAATACCATATACCATGACGGGTGTTTGAAATCGACGCCATCTTTGATCTCCGAAAGTTTTTGATTTCATAAGAATTCTCTGGTTAGATCAGTAGTTCCCAACCAGTGCAACGCGATTCATAAATGCCACCGAAGACGATAGCAGGTGAGGCGGAATATGATTGAAAGATAATCAAAGATTTAGATACAGTTTCACAAAATTCATATGCCAAAAATATAGTTTCAAAATGTAAAATATTACTGTGGCTTACTTATAATTGTATGCATGTGTCCCAGTATAAATAGTTATAAATAATTATTAACCGATTTTTGCATTATATCATGTATAGTAACTTGGCCCCGCAAATTGGAGGAGAGAGTTATCAATGATAATGTTCTGATTTCGAATCTGTGGTTATCTGCCCTGAACACTCTCTGATTTTTATTTTTTTTTAATGTATTTTTTATCACATGAAATTTGATGTGGCGCGAACAAATTTTAATTCCAAAAATGCGGCCTAGAGAAAAAATTTTTTGGAAACACTATGTTAGACAGATAAGACTTAAAAATGATTTCCTTTCAAAATGTCTGCCTCTCAAGTTTACCTATTACATTTCATTATAATCCAATTCACTCAAAATCTGTATGTAAAAAGGAAACAACCGGTTCGATTCCTGTCGGGGGTAGGGGCACATTTTATTCAGTAGGGCTTTTAGGCCGGTTGACTAATTTCACTTTTTAAAAAACCCGTATGACTAACCAGACACATGTACCTACTAAATATAAGAAATAATATCAGATTTAAAAATTAATTAATTTCAGTCACTTTCATCATCGCCCTAAGTTTGCCTCTCTGGGCCTTTTCTATAAATACTTTCATTGTAATTGTTCGGGTGAGATCTTCACTATGGTATCTAGACTTTATGAATATAATCACAGTTCTAGACTGGTGTCGAGATCTCAACAATTTATACTTGAGCTGGCTAGATGTAGATTTTATGCTAACATTTTTTTCTCATACTTCTCACCTGTGGAACTTCCTTCCGGCTCCTTGCTTTCCAGTCAACTTTAATCTGCAAAAATTTAACTGCAATTTCAATTGTTATTTACTGTTCCCCTGTTTATTCTTTCCTTTTCTAACTCATTATTAATGTTTCTGTTTCTAATTCAGCCTGTAACCACTTGTGTCTTAGTGGTTTTACTACCTTACATGGAATGATACCGGTTAAGAATTGCTTAAATATTACTTTGTTTACGTTTCGAATCAGATAATAAAGTTAACAGAAACAGACCATGTCCCAACAAGTGACGTGAATTTCTTAAATAGAGTAATTGAACCTTGCTTTGTCATGATGGCTTCTCGTGACCGAATTGGTAAAAGCACACACGACTTTAAAATGTTTCCCACGATTAAAAAAAAAAGGGAATATTTTGATTCTTTTTAAAAGGCACATTTACTTTTGTGAGACTCTCGATCTCTCGATCTGGTATTAGTTTCCTTTGTTTTTTTATAGCACTCGCTTTGAGGAATTGATGCTCAAAAACTAAATATTGGAAATAGAAAGGGAAAAACATTGACAACTTCACTAAATCTATATCAGATATAATTAACAGAACGTCCTGGGTACGACGATAAACTACATCCAGCAGCAAGGCCTCAGGTCGGGATGTTTTGGGGAGCGTGAAACCACCTCTTAATTGCCGTTTCTAGCTATCGGAAAACAGTGAACCCCCAAATTAGAGTCAAAATATAAAAATATGAAAATTCATTAGAAAATTTACCAGCAATACATTTTCATGGTAAAAGGTAAAAAAAATTAGCAGCAATACATTTTCATAGTAAAAAGGTAAAAAAATTACCAGCAATACATTTTTTAAAAAAAAGAAATTACCAAAGCTCACAAGAAAATAAAATTTCGGTATGAGTTGATATGTCGTTAAACAAACAAACAGAAAATAGTCAAAAGTTATTTAAATAAAATAGTCTACATTATTTACAGTCATATTATTGTCTTCATTCGCAGTCGTTGGACTCTCTAGCCTTCTTTAGCTGTCTGCCAATCCGGGTAACATTTAAGTGTTTTCGAACTGGATCCTTTATTTTATACATAGGGGAAGATTGTTCTTATTCCCATTGACTAATGATGTCTCCTCTTGTTCTCTTTTTAGTGCTGCTCACGCTGTTTTCACTGAATCGAAATCCGTACTGAATATGAGTCTAAATCTATACTGTATTGTACATACTACACACCCCAATTAATATGTCGCCAAATTTACGAACCAAAATTGGAAACAGGAGGAGCAATAAATGAGCGGTAAAAAAATGAACAAGACGATTTATCCCCATTGACATTGATCAGTGGAACAAAAACATTAATTGTTCACTTCGAAATGATGGACATACGGACCGACAGACACCTGAAGAGGGTCAGAGGGTACAATGGCCAAAACGTTGTACGAATAACAAGATAAAGAAACTCTATGCAAACTGTAAATAATGCTCACCCGAGAAATTCATACAGAAATTAAATTTAATTTTAACGCCTCCAAAACTTTTCGCCACTAATCAACTGAGAGACCCCGTCTCTGCCTTCCATCAGAATGGCTGAACTAACCTCCAGAACAGTGACTCATTGTGCCTTCTCGAGCTAACATTCTAAACTGACACGAAGTGGAATCCATTGCTAGGTCGCCTGCAGCTAAGAAGGTCCTTTCACTCTATCGAGCTAGACGATTTTTTTTTATTGTCCAGAATCTATCTTACATATCTATAAGTCTACCGTTCGTCCATGCTTAAAATATTGCTGTAGCATATGGTCCGGTGCTTCTGTTATTTATCTAGAGCGCCTTGATAAAATCCAAAGAAGAATCAGCAATATTATTGGTCCTGATCTGACGGCTCGGCTTCAGTCACTTTCCCACCAACGTAAGGTCGCCTCTCCATGCCTTTTCTATAAATACTTTCACGGTAATTGTTCGGATGAGCTCTTCGCTATGGTACCTAGACTTTTTTAAATTTAAGCTCACCACTAGACTAGCGTCAAGATCTCATCAATTTAGAGTTGCGCTAGCTAGATGTAACCGTAAATTCTATGCTAACAGTTTCTTTTCTCGCACTTCTCGATTGTGGAGTTCCCTTCCGACTGCATGCTTTCTAACCAACTTTAATCTTCAAAAGTTTAAATGCAATACCAATTGCTATCTAATGTCCTCCTGATTACTCTTTTTCTTCCTGCTCGTTAATAATGTTTCTATGTCTAATTCTTTCACACTTACCAACACCTTGTATCTTAGTTGCTTTACTGATTTGCATGGAGTCAGATCGATTTTAAAAAATAAAATAAAACATAATTAAATGATAAATTTACAACACTACTTCTTAATCAACGATTTTCTGTTCGTAATTAAATCTGATTTTTCCAACAAAATCAACATAGCGAAAATCAGGTAGAAATTATGTACGACATAAGGCCATTTTAATAGCATTTGGGAACTATTTTTAAATATTTTTTTGCAAAAGCTTGAATAAAACATATCTAGATTTTGTTATCCGCTGGCTACGTAAGCAAAAATTGAAGACAAATGCCTGTTACAACATATTTACAAATAGTTCTCATGGTTTGTGTAAAATAGAAAATTAATTTTAAAGATATTTATCAAATACCTTTAATGTTAAAACTCTAATCACATTAAATTTGTAAAAACAATTACAAAATATGGCGCCCATCGATCAGCGAAAAGATAAAATGAAAGATTCAATGGTTATATTTTATCTTTTGATCTGCCATAAGAGTTCTTGTAGCTCAATTGGCAAAGCAACTAAACGTAAACAAGTTCGATTCTCGCCAAGAACTTATTCTTTATGCATTATCCGCGCTGTTTACTGGTGCAATGACGAAGGATCCATGAATACAACGCATACACTGCATGTCTTAATGTTTTCACACGATAAATAATTTTTGTTTAATAAAACCCTAATTATTGATCATTTTTACTATGCTCCTTAAAATCGTGTTATTTTTAATCTCCATTCTTTCCTTTCTTTCGATAAACTGTGAACAATATTAAATTGCTTCGTTTTATTTTTATTATTATTTCACCCTAAACAAAGCGATAATTGGTTACTGGGATGAAAAAGGTTGAAAAGATTTTAGTGAGAAGAAAAGATAATAAAAAGACAGGAAGTCATAAGATACATATTTTGCTTTGAAGAAAAAATATACTTTTTTTTTTTATTTTCTAATGAATAAATTAGAATTAAATCACATGCAGTGACACGTATTAATTACAGTGCCATCAGTGACAATATTATACCAAGACTTCATTTTATTTAATTATAGAAACATCCATTCTTCAACAAAAAATAAATAAAGTTTCCTACCATTTCTAAGGTACACATATGGTCTTCTGTAGTGAAAATAGCCGAGTTTCCTACTACGAAAAATTACCTTGAATCTTTCTAGTAGTGTGATCCGCCTTGTGATGAGCCAGAGATTATGTGGCCCACTGCTCGAAATAATGTTGCCCATGCCTGGCTTAGTAAGAAAGCTTATAGCTACCAAAAGCAGAATCAAACCTCAGATGTTAGTGGCTGAACCGTCATAAAAACAACACGTTGATCCAACTGGACGTATGATATATACACACAAAACAACTAGATTATAGGAAACGTAATAAAAGCCCGGATCACGAAGGGATGGTTCTTCACACCCACGAAAGAAGAAGATTTGAACGTTCGTTCATGAAAATTCACACCTTCACGCCGACATTAATTTCAGAAGTATAGAAACAATAATTATACATATGAATGATTTCTCTTCGAACTTTTATTGGACATTACTAAAATAACGCAATGTTTAACGTTTCAAGCAATATATATAATAAGATGGGATTTCAAAGCAATCTCAAAAGATAAAA
The DNA here is from genome assembly GCA_903632075.3 of Acanthosepion pharaonis. Taxonomy (NCBI): domain Eukaryota; kingdom Metazoa; phylum Mollusca; class Cephalopoda; order Sepiida; family Sepiidae; genus Acanthosepion; species Acanthosepion pharaonis. Next base: position 929,464 of record CAHIKZ030000396.1, on the reverse strand, counting down.
CAAGGCTCTACCTGTACTGCAATCCCTTTGTTTTCATAGGTTCCTAAATACCTGTTATATAAGGTGTGGCACGTGTATGCCATACACTTGGTACAGAGTCTATGAAGGGAAAATAATGAGACGGGATGATTCATCTCACTATATATTTGGCGTCAGAAGCAGAGATATAATTGAGCATGCATATTCCTCGACACTTAGCAATCACCAAAAATAGCAACATTCTAAGAACAATAAAAATACATTATTCTTTCTTACAGGAACGAAAAATTCACCAGAAAGTCCAGAATCTCGCTGAACATTCTTGATAAAATGTTATCTTCTAGATAAAAATGCCAAAATGCAGTATATAAATGTAGTAAACTTTAAACAATACATACATACATACATACATACATACATACATACATACATATAGATATACAGGGTCTTTTCAAAATGTATTCACTCTTTAAATGACAACAAATGCAGTGTTTATTGACTTGCAAACAAGACTAATGTTTAAAATTAAGAAATATTGATGTTTATTGACTTACAAAGAAAATAAACGGTTTAAATTAAGTATTTAATTAATTTAAAGACATGGATCTGAAAAAAGAAAAGAATTCAAAAAGTTATAGGAAGTCAAAATGTGGGCACATTTTTGGGGTTACGAGTTAAAGGTTTTCTTTTATATTTTTATCATCATGCATAAGTATGTTGCCTCTAGAAAGATGCATTCTAGGTCGTAAGTGAATATCTTGGCAAGAATCAATTGTTGCGCATTCAAGAAGACGTGCATACAGACACGCACACATACACACACACACACACACACACACACACACATATATATATATATATATAGATAGATAGATAGATAGATAGATAGATAGATAGATAGATATACATATATATATATATGTTTGTGTGTGTGTGAAAAGTGTGTGTCTGACGATCGCAAAAGCGTGAAACCCAGGGTTACAAACTCACATCAATCCAACCAAAATATATATATATATATATATATATATATATATATATTGTTTAAAGTTTGATATATGTATAAGTCAAGAGTGCTCAATATTGGATATTCACATATGTGTATAATTTATATTTTATAGATGATGATGGTGATGATGTTATTATTATCATTATTATTATTATTAGATAATATATAAGCATGTAAATATATAGACAGTACGGGCATAGGAATCAACAATACTGTTCGTTTATAATACTTTATCAGGGAGTTTTCATTCACACACACACAAAAAAAATTCTAAACTCAAACGTAAAAAATAAACATAAGTAGCCAATATCATATACCTATAATAATGTTCATCTTCAAAGCACCTAGCAAAATCTTGCTTATTAGAATGAAAAATCTTGCATATACGAAATTAAATAAAAAGTCAAAAGTGGATTACCTGTTCTCGCGGAATCCTTGGGTACCTTTTGCGGAAGCCTAGGGTTCCGGGGAACCCCGGTTGTGAAACGCTGCTCTAGATCATCCGTTTTGCTTACCCGGTAACTTTTCAGTACAACTTTGTATATCTATTCAAAATCTCTTCTATTCCTTTTATAGCGCACAACACTTTTCACCCAATCAACATCCCGTTTTTATAGCACACAACACTTTTCACCCAATCAACATGCCGCTTTTATAGCGAAAACACTTTTCACCCAATCAACATGCCGCTTTTATAGCGCACAACACTTTTCACCCAATCAACGTGCCGCTTTTATAGCGAAAACACTTTTCACCCAATCAAAATGCCGCTTTTATAGCGCACAACACTTTTCACCCAATCAACATGCCGCTTTTATAGCGCACAACACTTTTCAACCAATCAACATGCCGCTTTTATAGCGCACAACACTTTTCACCCAATCAACATGCCGCTTTTGCCCCCTCTAACACATTAACTCGATAACACTTGCATGTTATCATTCTTTTCCTGTGACGTATTAAGCAATCTCAACGGAGTTGCATGAAATACAAATAGAATATTGAAAACAAAAAATTAACACTGAACAATATTGGAAATGGAGAAATTCGGTTAAAAAATATAATTTTAATTCGTTTAAAATTTGTACTACACATTATATGCCGACTCTAATGAGAAGCAGAGAACAAGTAAACACGAAATGTAACTGCAGTGTGACATTAAGCACGAGCTGAGTGCGATAGTTTTCTATATAGGAGTTGTGGGTTGAGGTTGAGAGTCACTAGGAGGCGAGAAGTGGTTTTAAAACATCACACGTGACAAAGAGAGTGTTATAATTGGAAACAAAAACAAGTATGTCTGAGTCAGTTGGAAAGAAAGCGTGAGTCTCAAACAAAGTGAAAGTGAAAACTGGTGTCATGTACACGTAGTTTCCGAGTTAATAATAACATGGAAGTTGACATTACAGGCGAAAATGGACGAAAAGCAGCGTAGAAAGCTCCATAAAACGTAAAGCAAATGCGAAAAGCGGTGGAAGGCAAAGACCAGATCACAAATCAGACCAAAAATGGAATACTGTTATCATGTTTGGGCAGGAGTTGTCAAAATCTCACTCTCCACCTTTGATAGACTCCAAAAGTGTCTCCGAGTCTTTGTGGGTGATGAATTATTCTCCACCCTCTCTCGCGAGAGGTGACAAAACTTCCGTTGCTCTACCGCTGCTTCCACAGATACTGCTGGGACAAAATACATTCCTTGGTTCTGTCAGTTCAAACTTTCCACGGTGAGGACACGTCTTGTTCAAGTCTTCCTGTTCTACCTCAAAAATTGCCTCTTAGTGTAACCCTCTACCTCGAGTGGCCCCTGGGCCTTATACAGGGTGAACCCTACTGTAAAAAAACCGCTCTTAACGTTTCTGTTTGATTCCAAATAAAATCCACTTTGAAGTTGTTCGAAGGTGATACAGCATGTCATTCAACGGACTATTGTACTCTAATTTTGATTTGTGTAGGGTTTACTCCTTAGTCTTCTCTTCTCACAAAGACAGTTGGGTGTGTTGAATTCAGAGTTTACCTTTTCTTAGACGCTGTCTCCAAAGGTGAGAGAGCACACTCTGAAAGAACTCACAGCTGCAAGAAAATAGATTCATCTCATCTCCTGGCCTTCCTGGCCGTGGTTCTGTTCACCTTTCTGTACGCTTGCGAGGCCTAGACTTTAAATAGACAGCAAATGAAGCCCCGAAATATCCTTCGAATAAGTTGGGAGGACCGCATCACCAGAAACGGAGTCCTCTCTCGGGCATCTCTCCCCAGCAATTGGGGCTACCATCCTTCAACATCACCTCCCGCGTATCGTTCTGTTTCGAGAAATCGCCAGCGCCAAGAGGCCACACGGAGGCCCAAAACGACACTTCAAGGATCAGTTCCAAACATCCCTGGCACAGGCCAACATCGACCCTAAGACCTGGGAAATCGTTGCTGCAAATCGTGGGGTCCGAGACTTTCACGTCCAGCCATCAACATGAAGATCTGCGACATGCTGTCAGTAGGGTACGACTAGCCCAGCTGCGTCCACCACCCACACTCTTCTGATACTCCTGCTCACGACTCTTCAGCAGTAGGCTGGACCTTTACAATCATCTTCGTCACTGCCACAAGAGGGGAGAAAGGAAAGGAAAATAAGGAAAGATGATGACGATCCCGATGCTCGAATGCGAGCTGGTACTGACAATTAATACAATATGTTGTATTTCAGATAAAGGTAAATTTCCCAGAATGTTCTTAACGTGCGTATCAGTAGCGTTTTTGATCATTCACATTGCTACTACCTCAACTTGAATTATGATTGTTTGTAAATAACACATTCTTATCATTTCTATTTTCAGATCTGTATTGTCTTTTATAACAATATTAAAGATTGTATTGTGTCAGAATAAAATAACACCATCACCTTCTAGAACCGGTGTTTTTTTTTTTTTGTTTTGTTTTGTTTTAGGTAGCTTATAATGTTGCTAGTTATGTTCCAGTAATTGTATTGTCCTATCATGACTATTTCCTAAAATCATTTCACCCCCAAGCAAGGTGAAAAAAGCTAGGGGTTACTGAGAGTGAAGAAACAAAGGACAATAAAAGAACAGGTTTCAAGGAGACAGATGACGATTGACGTTTCATTTAAATTTTTGAAGATCGTAGTTGAAAGGAAAGCAGGGAACCAGAATTTAGTTCCACAGCGAAAAGCGCTGAGAAAAAACTATTATGAAATGTAGCTTTATAAATGGTTTGTATTGATAAACAAGATTTAACATTTAATCATTTATTAATTCTAGATATCTTTCAAACCATACAGTTACAATCTTATATTTAACTTCTAGTTGAATCCTCTGCTTCTCGTTGCCTTATTTGAGATTCAGGAATGTTATATATACTTACAAGTTTTCTTATCTCGTGAAGAACCCAATTGCATTAAAACTGGACTTCCGTCATTTTCGACATATGAAGTCCTTAGAACCGAACAGCCAGTGCCATCAGCATATATGATTTGATTACAGTGGTGAAAGCTTGTGTAGAAGCAGCCACACTTTTTTTGGAAGAGCCAAATACAGAGAACTGGTACACATAGTGTGACACAATGTCCCCAAACGACCCTCCTTAGGTTTTGAATTCAGAGTAGTCCTCATAGACCCGTTGTCACCCAGTCTGTTCTGCTAATTACCCATAGGTGAGGAGAGAAGAGATGGATTCATTCCTTTCCCAAGGGTATTTACACGTAAGTGGATGTCATGAACTCGACTGGAATTCGAACTCGACCCTCCGATTCCTTAATCCGGGCTGCAATCCATTACCCCACTCTGCTTCCTATTAAAAGAATATGTAAAATACGTATAGCTTATGTGTTAATAGCTTCAAACTTATTTTGTGTACTTACCTCAGTTTTGTTTATCGTTCATATTCATGTAAAATCTTCCTTTCTGATTGATTTATTCCCTTGTTTCATATTGATTTCCTTCTCCTTCATTAGTTCCAATTCACTGATTCCTTCGTCCTGATTCTTCCTGATCCACTCCACAAATCAAGGTTTCATTATCAAATATTATAACTATACTTCTTTGAGAACAAATTCTATAGTTGATACGGTCACTGATTTCCTTTAATGTTGTTAACATGCCCTTCCAAATTATTGTCAATTTCGGAACATAGTTTCAAATCTTCTATGTACAATAAGTAATTAATATGTTTATCAAATAGGTGACATTCGGATTTTTTTTACTGCTGTTTAACCAATACAAGGCCCAAGAGCCGCTCAGGGTTGAGATTTAGCTGAGTTGACCGGAAACTTGAACAGTTTATGATTTTAATGATAAATGAAGTATCCAATCGGGAGTGTGTTTCAAAAAGTAGAGATTTGGGAGAAACTATCCTAATGGAATTTCTTTCTTACCAAAGGAATACAATGGGATGATCTGAAACTCTATATTTTAGTTCATTTGATAAGAAATGTCAATGCAAAAGAGATTTTTTCATTTAATCATTTCACCCCAAGCAAGGCAATAAATCCACAAAGGCTCAAACAGTTACTGAGTGTGAGAGAATATGAAAAATACGACTATGTAATTGGGTGAAAGAGAATTGTCTTAGAATGCAAAGGTAGGTATACAATAATTAAAAACAAAACGGGCGAAGAAAACGGGCGAATTGTATTTATACAAACATATCAATAATAAACATACCAATAACAACATATCAATAACAACATATCAATAATAAACATACCAATAACAACATATCAATAACAACATACCAATAACAACATATCAATAATAAACATACCAATAACAACATATCAATAATAAACATATCAATAATAAACATACGAATAACAACATATCAATAATAAACATACCAATAACAACATATCAATAATAAACATATCAATAATAAACATATCAATAATAAACATACCAATAACAACATATCAATAATAAACATATCAATAAAAACATACCAATAACAACATATCAATAACAACATATCAATAATAAACATACCAATAACAACATATCAATAATAAACATATCAATAAAAACATACCAATACAACATATCAATAACAACATATCAATAATAAACATACCAATAACAACATATCAATAATAAACATACCAATAACAACATATCAATTATAAACATACCAATAACAACATATCAATAATAAACATATCAATAAAAACATACCAATAACAACATATCAATTATAAACATACCAATAACAACATATCAATAACAACATATCAATAATAAACATACCAATAACAACATATCAATAATAAACATATCAATAACAACATATCAATAATAAACATACCAATAACAACATATCAATAACGACATATCAATAATAAACATATCAATAACAACATATCAATAATAAACATACCAATAACAACATATCAATTATAAACATACCAATAACAACATATCAATAACAACATATCAATAATAAACATACCAATAACAACATATCAATAATAAACATATCAATAACAACATATCAATAACAACATATCAATAATAAACATACCAATAACAACATATCAATAATAAACATATCAATAACAACATATCAATAACAAACATACCAATAACAACATATCAATAACAACATATCAATAATAAACATACCAATAACAACATATCAATAATAAACATATCAATAACAACATATCAATAACGACATATCAATAATAAACATACCAATAACAACATATCAATAATAAACATATCAATAACAACATATCAATAATAAACATACCAATAACAACATATCAATTATAAACATACCAATAACAACATATCAATAATAAACATACCAATAACAACATATCAATAACAACATATCAATAATAAACATACCAATAACAACATATCAATAATAAACATATCAATAATAAACATACCAATAACAAATATATCAATAACAACATATCAATAATAAACATACCAATAACAACATATCAATAATAAACATATCAATAACAAAATATATCAATAATAAACATACCAATAACAACATATCAATAACGACATATCAATAATAAACATACCAATAACAACATATCAATAATAAAACATATCAATAACAACATATCAATAATAAACATACCAATAACAAATATATCAATTATAAACATACCAATAACAACATATCAATAATAAATATATCAATAACAACATATCAATAATAAAAACATACCAATAACAACATATCAATAATAAACATATCAATAAAAACATATCAATTATAAACATACCAATAACAACATATCAATAATAAACATATCAATAATCATATCAATAATAAACATACCAATAACAACATATCAATAATAAACATATCAATAAAAACAAATCAATAATAAAACATACCAAACAACATATCAATTATAAACATACCAATAACAACATATCAATAATAAACATATCAATAAAAAAACATATCAATAATAAACATACCAATAACAAATATATCAAAATAAACATATCAATAAAAACATATCAATAATAAACATACCAATAACAACATATCAATTAAAACATATCAATAAAAAACATATCAATAATAAAACATATCATAACAACATATCAATAATAAACAACATATCAATAATAAACATACCAATAACAACATATCAATAATAAAAACATATCAATAAAAACATACCAATAATAAATATCAATAACAACATATCAATAATAAACATACCAATAACAACATATCAATAATAAACATATCAATAACAACATATCAATAATAAACATACCAATAACAACATATCAATAACGACATATCAATAATAAACATATCAATAATAAACATATCAATAATAAACATACCAATAACAACATATCAATTATAAACATACCAATAACAACATATCAATAATAAACATATCAATAACAACATATCAATAATAAACATATCAATAACAACATATAATAATAAAAACATACCAATAACAACATATCAATAATAAACATATCAATAAAAAACATACCAATAACAACATATCAATAATAAACATATCAATAACAACATATCAATAACAACATATCAATAATAAACATACCAATAACAACATATCAATTATAAACATATCAATAACAACATATCAATAATAAACATATCAATAAAAACAACCAATAACACATATCAATTATAAACATACCAATAACAACATATCAACAACAACATATCAATAATAAACATACCAATAACAACATATCAATAATAAACATATCAATAACAACATATCAATAATAAACATACCAATAACAACATATCAATAACGACAAATAATAAACCCAATAACAACATATATCAATAATAAAACATATCAATAACAACATATCAATAATAAACATACCAATAACAACATATCAATTATAAACATACCAATAACAACATATCAATAATAAACATACCAATAACAACATATCAATAACAACATATCAATAATAAACATACCAATAACAACATATCAATAATAAACATATCAATAATAAACATACCAATAACAACATATCAATAACAACATATCAATAATAAACATACCAATAACAACATATCAATAATAAACATATCAATAACAACATATCAATAATAAACATACCAATAACAACATATCAATAACGACATATCAATAATAAACATACCAATAACAACATATCAATAATAAACATATCAATAACAACATATCAATAATAAACATACCAATAACAACATATCAATTATAAACATACCAATAACAACATATCAATAATAAACATATCAATAACAACATATCAATAATAAACATACCAATAACAACATATCAATAATAAACATATAAATAAAAACATATCAATAATAAACATACCAATAACAACATATCAATTATAAACATACCAATAACAACATATCAATAATAAACATATCAATAACAACATATCAATAATAAACATATCAATAACAACATATCAATAATAAACATACCAATAACAACATATCAATAATAAACATATCAATAAAAACATATCAATAATAAACATACCAATAACAACATACCAATTATAAACATACCAATAACAACATATCAATAATAAACATACCAATAACAACATATCAATAATAAACATATCAATAACAACATATCAATTATAAACATATCAATAACAACATATCAATTATAAACATACCAATAACAACATATCAATAACAACATATCAATAATAAACATACCAATAACAACATATCAATTATAAACATATCAATAACAACATATCAATTATAAACATACCAATAACAACATATCAATAATAAACATATCAATAACAACATATCAATAATAAACATACCAATAACAACATATCAATAATAAACATATCAATAATAAACATACCAATAACAACATATCAATTATAAACATACCAATAACAACATATCAATAATAAACATATCAATAAAAACATACCAATAACAACATATCAATAACAACATATCAATAATAAACATACCAATAACAACATATCAATAATAAACATATCAATAACAACATATCAATAATAAACATACCAATAACAACATATCAATTATAAACATATCAATAACGACATATCAATAATAAACATACCAATAACAACATATCAATAATAAACATATCAATAACGACATATCAATAATAAACATACCAATAACAACATATCAATTATAAACATATCAATAACGACATATCAATAATAAACATACCAATAACAACATATCAATAATAAACATATCAATAACGACATATCAATAATAAACATACCAATAACGACATATCAATTATAAACATATCAATAACGACATATCAATAATAAACATACCAATAACAACATATCAATAATAAACATATCAATAACGACATATCAATAATAAACATACCAATAACAACATATCAATAATAAACATACCAATAACAACATATCAATAACAACATATCAATAATAAACATACCAATAACAACATATCAATTATAAACATACCAATAACAACATATCAATAATAAACATATCAATAACAACATATCAATAATAAACATACCAATAACAACATATCAATAACAACATATCAATAATAAACATACCAATAACAACATATCAATAATAAACATATCAATAATAAACATACCAATAACAACATATCAATTATAAACATACCAATAACAACATGTCAATAATAAACATATCAATAAAAACATACCAATAACAACATATCAATAACAACATATCAATAATAAACATACCAATAACAACATATCAATAATAAACATATCAATAACAACATATCAATAATAAACATACCAATAACAACATATCAATTATAAACATACCAATAACAACATATCAATAATAAACATATCAATAACAACATATCAATAATAAACATATCAATAATAAACATACCAATAACAACATATCAATTATAAACATACCAATAACAACATATCAATAATAAACATATCAATAAAAACATATACCAATAACAAATATATCAATAACAACATATCAATAATAAACATACCAATAACAACATATCAATAATAAACATATCAATAACAAACATATCAATAATAAATAAACATACAATAACAATAATCAAAATATATCAATAACAACATATCAATAATAAACAATAATAAAATATAAAACCAATAACAACATATCAATAATAAAACATATCAATAATAAACATACCAATAACAACATATCAATTATAAACATATCAATAATAAAACATCAATAATAAACATAACATCAATAAAACATATCAATAATAAACATATCAATAATAAACATATCATAATAAAAACATACCAATAACAACATATCAATAATAAAACATATCAATAATAACATATCAATAATAAAACATAATCAATAACAACATATCAATAATAAAATATCAATAATAAACATACCAATAACAACATATCAATAATAAAAACATATCAATAACAAACATATCAATAATAAACATATCAATAATAAATAACATATCAATAATAACATATCAATAATAAACATACCAATAACAACATATCAATAATAAAACATATATCAATAAAAATAAACATACCAATAACAACATATCAATAATAAACAACATATCAATAATAAAACATACCAATAACAACATATCAATAATAAACATAAACAATAACAACATATCAATAATAAAATATCAATAATAAAATCAATAATAAACATATCAATAACAACATATCAATAATAAAACATACCAATAACAACATATCAATTATAAACAAAACATATACAATAACAACATATCAATAATAAAATATATCAATAACAACATATCAATAATAAAACATATCAATAATAAACATACCAATAACAACATATCAATTATAAAATAAACATACCAATAACAACATATCAATAATAAACATATCAATAAAAACATATCAATACATACAATAACAAAACATATCAATAACAACATATCAATAATAAACATACCAATAACAATAAACATATATCAATAATAAACATATCAATAACAACATATCAATAATAAACATACCAATAACAACATATCAATAATAAAATATCAATAATAAAACATACCAATAAAACAATATCATATCAATAATAAAACATATCAATAATAAACATACCAATAACATATCAATATCAATTAATAAACATACCAATAATAACATATCAATAATAAAACATATCAATAAAAACATACCAATAACAACATATCAATAAAACATAAATAACAACATATCAATAATAAACATACCAAAACATATCAATAATAAACATATCAATAATAAAATAACATATATCAATAAACATAAACATACAATAAAAATATAACATATCAATATATCAATAATAAACATACCAATAACAACATATCAATAATAAACATATCAATAAAAAACATATCAATAATAAACATATAAAATATATCAATAACAAACATATAAAAACATATCAATAATAAACATATCAATAATAAATAATAAACATATAATAACAAAATATCAATAAAAATATAAACATATCAATAATAAATATATCAATAATAAAACATACCAATAATAATAACAAATTAACAATTAATTATAAACATATCAATAATAAACATATCAATAACAACATATCATAATCAATAATAAAACATATCAATAACAACATATCAATAATAAAAACATATCAATAATAAAAATATACCAATAACAACATATCAATAATTATAAAACATACCAATAACAAAATATATCAATAATAAAATATATCAATAAAAACATACCAATAACAACATATATCAATAACAAATATATCAATAATATATAAAAATAATAAAACATACCAATAAATAACAAACAATCAATATATCAATAAAACATAAACATATAAAACAAATAACAACATATCAATAATAAACATATAATAATAAAAACATATATCAATAACAAAATAATAATAAAAATAAAAACATACCAATAACAACATATCAATAATAAAATATCAATAATAAACATACAATAACAACAAACATATCAATAATACCAACATATCCAATAAACATAAACAACATATCAATTAAAACAAAACATATCAATAAAAAAAAATATATCAATAACAACATATCAATAACAACATATCAATAATAAACATACCAATAACAACATATCAATAATAAAATATATCAATAACAACAACATATCAATAATAAACATACCAATAACAACATATCAATAATAAAATATCAATAATAAACATATCCAAATAACAACATATCAATAACAATAAATAATAAACATATCAATAATAAAAATATCAATAAAAACATACCAATAACAACATATCAATAACAAAATAACATATCAATAATAAACATACATATCAATAACAACATATATCAATAATAAAACATATCAAATAAACAACATATCAATAATAAACATAATAAACATACAATAACAAACATATCAATAACAAAACATATAAAAAAATAATAAACAATAAAACATACAATAACAACATATCAATAACAACATATCAATAAAACATAAAATAAAACATAAATAAAACAACATATCAATAATAAATATCAAAAATAATAACAACATATCAAATAAAACATATCAATAACAACATATCAATAATAAACATATCAATAATAAACATACCAATAACAACATATCAATAATAAACATAACATCAATAATAAACATACCAATAACAACATATCAATAAAAACATATCAATAAAAAACATACCAATAACAACATATCATATAATAAAAACATATAACAATAATAAACATATCAATAACAAATATATAAATAATAAACACATATCAATAATAAAACATACCAATAACAACAATAACGACATATCAATAAAAACATACCAATAACAACATATCAATAACGACATATCAATAATAAACATACCAATAACAACATATCAATAATAAACAACATATCAATAATAAATATACCAATAACAACATATATCAATAAAACATATAAATAATAATAAAAACCCAATAACAACATAAACATCAATAACAACATATCAATAATAAACATATCAATAACAAATATCATAATAAACATATCAATAACAACATATCAACATATCAATAACAACATATCAATAATAAACATACCAATAACAACATATCAATAATAAACATATCAATAAAAACATACCAATAACAACATATCAATAACAACATATCAATAATAAACATATCAATAACAACATATCAATAATAAACATACCAATAACAACATATCAATAACGACATATCAATAATAAACATACCAATAACAACATATCAATAATAAACATATCAATAATAAACATGCCAATAATAAACATATCAATAATAAACATATCAATAATAAACATATCAATCCCTCAAATGTTTAATCTGTTTGTCCCCGTCATTCATACATTCTTATTTATCTGCAAAACATTTATTATTATTTATTTATTTAAAAAAAGAATTATAATAAATATATTATAAAAAATATTATGAAAATAAAAATATTAAAAATGATTTTAATGAATTCTAGAACCACTATTGTAATACTGGTATTATACTTACTGTATACCTACTTTTGCAGCCCCTTGTATTCCACTGTTGACCAGTTATGTTACGATTGAGGTGGTAGACGCTTGATTTTGTATTCTTTTTTTTCTTTTTTTGTACTTAATAAACTTAATAAAAATAGGAGGCATTTTCATTAATGTTAATGATCCTCTCATGCTAGACATGATCAAAAGTCTATCCATACTTGGTTAATGTTCTTATTTTTTCATTGGTAATTTTCCAGTTTTTATCTTGCTCATCAGCAACTGATCTTTAGTGCCATAAGAAATTTTTTACCATTCAGAGAAAGCGTTATTAGTTTCAAGGAATTCCTTCAATCTGTCAATTCAATCCGATACAATCATTTATTAATAGTTTGCGCATAAAAGAAAAATATTTCAGCAGAAGTTATGTACATTATCAATTCCTGAAGTACTTGTTACGCCGCTTTAATGTTTATATGGTTCCATTCATATTCATCTGTCTTCTCTTCTGTCTTCCTAAACCGTTCTGTATTTCTCTTAGAATTCTTTTAAATTACCCATATTTTATTCCAGGATTTTGTCAATTGTTCATGTGATGCTGTTTATTTGTGTTTTTGTTTTCCTATAGGCTGTATTAACTTTCCCATTTCCTTATAGACTGTTTCCCGCCAGACACTTTATTCCGTTTGATTTGCTGTCAGATACAATTATTTAACGACTCTTTCACTTGAGGTTTGTTTTTTTTTTTCTGCGGAAGTTATTGAGCATGTGGGATTAAAAGTGTTTTTTTGTCCTAACGAAGTAGGCTGTACTCATTAACACAATCTTTTGGATTTCAGATAAGCATGGATTTCCTGAAATTTATTATTATTATTATTATTATTATCGTTATCGTTGTTGCAAAGCAAGTCGCTTTTAATAAATATCTGGACTTAATTTTTTTAGAAATCAATCAAATATGATATAATGCAAAGAAAAATATGTCAGAGGAACCAGGAATCAGAAATGAAAAAGTAGAATGTATAAAATAAAACAAATTATTTCTTTCTCGTTCTTACTACCATATTTCCAGTACACTTTTTTGATGTCAAATACCCTCAAAATCACATTGCATCTTAACAATGAAAGGTCAAAAGTTGTAGAGAGAAGTTTGCTAATCCTCACGAACCTAAATCACGAGATACAATCACGAACCCCATACATATAATAGAAATCAACAATTATCATTCATATGTAATAAATACCGTATATACCACTATATATTGTTTCTTTTCGAGTATTAACCAATAAGCAGCTTCCTAACAGTATTGTGTCTTCCCTTCATCATACGGTATCTTCATAAACCACAACCCCAACCACGGAATACCGGCTGACAATATATAATGTAATAATAGTGGTTTATGGTAGTGACGATGCAAAAGCAATACATCATTTGTGTTTTTGAACTCAGCCCTAAAATATCAGCTGGAGGTTGGGCGTAAACACATCGCGCGTGTTGAGACGCCCTGTGGCTTGTGGTGGTACGTACGGATTGTTTCTGGTGTGAATAAGTATAAAATTGCGGTAACCTATTGAAAATCTAATTAATAATAACCACAAATATTTAATAATAAATCCAAAATGTAATAATTTGTTGTGACAGAAAGAAAAATAACACCGTAGAGTCGGCGACTCGAAAGTGCTAGTATTATAAGCAAAATCCTCATATTTTTTTTTTCAAAAAATTATCGAGCTAATTATGGTGTGCATCTTACCACTTGTAGAGTCTTACCACTTGTAGCGCCTTACCACTTGTAGCGTCTTAGCATACGGGAAATATGATATCTCGGATTCCTACAAACAATTCGTTAAACGTTATTATACATTTTATCTCTTATTTACATTGTTCGGACTATTATCCTTACAATATTCACGACGTTTCGGCCGTTGTACGTTCCAACCTTCTTCAGGTGATTGAAATTTCGAACTGAACCCTTTATTATAAGTATGTCCACTATTTCGGCATAAATTTTCTATATTGAAGTTTAAAATGAATTTTTTACAACGAAAAAACATTCTTGAAGATTTCATTTTAGCTTTAATTGAAAGTTTAATAATTAAATTTACGATTTCTATTAATTAAACAATTCTGGTGTATTTCAGATAGAAACTATATACATTTGATTGTCAAATTTAATTTCAAATTTTTGAATTTTCTTAAAAACGGCCATTTTCTTAATTTTAAGAAATTTGTAAACAAACACAAATTTATCGATTTTTAAAATATTTAAAAAAAATTCTGACACGTTATTTTAGTAAAATTAAAAAATTTAAAGTTAAAGTAATCTGATTTCAAAGAAATCTTTGTTACTTATAGCATAAAAAAATAATATACAACCAATTATTAACGAGCGGTCCCGTTCAGTTGTTCGATCTTAGTGATAATGATTGATTGACGAGCCGATGACAGCTACTACTGATGACCATAAATGACATAATTTTTAAGTCTGAGTTTTTAAAAAAAATTATTCTATTTGAGTATGACACACACTAATGGAAATACAATACATAAAATAAAATTATTTAGTGAAATAGTAAATGAAAAAAAGAAAAAATAATTTAAAATTTAAAGTTTACACTTTTACAGCTGATCGGAAAATACAATCTGTTAATAAACGAAATGTTTTGAAAAGGCCATGTAAAGGGACAAAACCCTTAGATCACGTGACCTTGTTATAATAATGGCAATTTCTGTATATCATACATGGAAATAAGGAATGTATTAAGTAAAAAATACAACATAAAAAAAATTTTTTAAAAAAAAGTAGCGCAACTAAATTTATTAAACTTAGCAATTTTGGATTCGTAAATTTTTTTCTACTTAATTAGTACATAATATCGAGGAACCCTCCTAATACAGAGCTTTACACGATTTAAAACTATTATAAATTATTATAATTAAAATTTCTTAAAAAACGAAAAAATTCTTGTAAAAATTAATTATTTATCAGAAAAAAATTATTTCTTCAGACAATAATGTCCTTAATATTACTTATTTACAAAAGCAATTAAAAGCTTTTCTAATTAAGTAATATCATAGTTTTATTGGATTCATTAACTTTCAATTCAGAGCTGATTTTTAGTTAAATATCTCAAATTTGTGAAAGAAAAATAGATTATTTACCATCTTCGAAGACTCCTACTTTTAACAAAAAAAAAAATTCAGGAACCAAAAAGGTTTTGGGCGAAATTTCATTAAATTAAGTAAATGTGGGGTAACATATTTTAAAAAAATATAATTTTTGCCAAAATTTTCTAAAAAAAAATATTTCAAAAATAATTTCATTGATTTGTGAATAAGTCCTGAAAATTTCATTAAGATTGGACAATTATTTTATTTTTACAAGAATTTCCAAATCAATATGTTTTCAACGGTAAAAAACGCAAAAAAAAAACAATGTTATTTTAAACGTCGCCGCGATGACGTAAACAAAGACGATTTTAACCAAAATTTCGAACGTGTTAGAAAATATTAAAAATTTCAAAAAATAATTAAAAATACTTTTTTTTTCTTTCATCTAAATAATAACATAAGCATTTTGACGATAATACTTTATTTTCTTTAAGTTTGTGGCATTTTTCATTTACGCTATGCTGTTTTTCCGCGAAAACAGTGGACATGCTTACTTTATTATACAATGTACCCCGGTGGACGAAATAAGGTGCTCAGTTCGAAATTCCAATCAACTGAAGAAGGCTGGAGCGTACAACGGCCGAAACGTCGTGAATATTGCAACGAAGATGAGGACAATAGTCCGAATAATGTAAATAGTGTAAATAATTACAATATATCATCTCAGAAATATAGATAGATATTTGATCTCTTATTCTGTGAAATACGATTCCTTGTAAATGCTTACTCATTAGGTCAAACAAGCTGGGAGAAACACCTCTACATTCCAGCCTTGATAGAGTTCAGAACTGTTTACGCGGTCTTGTGAGAGAAACTTGTAGTCTTTTTTTTTTTTCCTAGAAAACGTTGCGTTGTATGACTATCGCTACTTGATAGCAAATGTTCAGGTAAGCTCCACGACGGACCTTTATTAATAAAACAGGCGTGCTACTTCCACGGAGTCGAACTACCCTTGTTTCCCCCATATTCAAAATTTACACTCAAACAGCTTTTTCCGATTCGAACAGATAGCTGTGTGAGTGATTCAGTGAATGTTACAATCCTTAAATCAACCTTATTTGCCCTCCTTATCGACCTTATTTTCACTTCTTACCACCTTCATTCATATCACACACCTCTTCAATAGCCCTCTAACTTGAGAAGCTCTCGGGCCCTGGGTAAATTCTTGTATTAAAAATAAAAACATCGTGAAAATAAACATCTGAGACGGATTCTCACAATAGAAAAATGCGGCTTCTTGAATTGACCGAACTTCTCAAGTAGCAAGAATTTAAAATAAACTTAAACTTAAACATGCAGTAGGTTGAAGAACAACGTCTGTAAGCATTCAGAAATTAGAGAAACGGAAGTAAGTTAAGTTAACGCCATTGTTCAAATGAAAAAACAAATATAAACTAATGAAGTCAAGCCAGGTGAAAATATATTAATATATATAAATATATGATGGACTACATTCATTTTGAAAGCAGGACAGGACATATTTATTGAACACCCAACGAAGAAGAAACTTATTATCAATAGCTTGCGAAACTGAAATTCTTTAAATTCGCTTCAACAAAATAATAGCAATCCCACCATTGTTTTTTTTTCTGTTTTCCCGCCATACAATAATGTTTGTTGATTGCTTGGAATCATTTGTGAAATAATAAGTGAGCTGGATTTTAGGAAGAGAAAAAGTAAAAACATTGCGTCAATCATACGTCAATATAAAGAACAAAATATCAAATATGAATTACACGCAAATATGAAAAATGGATGAAGTTTTTGCATGCTTTGATAGTTTCGTATCTATTGATTTGAATACACACACACACACACGCACACGCGTATGTGTGTGTTTATGAAATGGATTAAATCCGACAGATTTTTAATTTATTTGTTTAAAGTTTTTAAAATGGATACTCATATTTGAGTAGAAGCTCCGTTTTTATTCATTTATTAAGCAGTATATTTATTTATTTTCAGGTCGGTAGATGAAAATAAATAAATATACTGCTTAATAAATGAATAAAATTTTAAATTGGTTAAGCTCCAGTAAGTAACACCGACGTGTTTTGTTAGGCGTTAACTATGTTTAATAATATTATTATTATTATTATTATTTTTGTTACTGTTGTTGTTGTTGTAAATATAGATAAATAGCTATTAGCAGCGGAAGACAAGATACATGCAGAAGATGGCAGATATTAAATAAAAAAAAGATAGAAAATTAGGTTCGATTAATGGATTAATATTTCAAAAATAAAGTTGATATCGAATGAGATCTATAGATAAATAATTCGAACCTCCACATTTTCATTCATTGCTCTTCGTGAAAAGAAAAAAACAAAGCCTGTTTTCTATCCTATTTTTAATCAAGAAAAGCATCCAACCCCAATCAATCAATCAACATGTTTTTTTCTTTTCCTTTTTGTTTTCATCACCGACAACCTTATCAAACACTTTTATTTTTCGCATGAGTACAAAACAAATAAGCGTTTACCAAGGGAGCAGTCATGTGAGAAGTAAAAGAGAAAGTATCGTTAATGCTAGTCTCTTAATTACATTATTACACTGCTGATAAAACAGCTTTTCTTCTCTATATTACCCAACTTCCATTCAACCCCAGCGTAACATCTACTTCCACCCAGGTCCTCCATCAAGAATTCTCTCCTCAACTCCATCGAAATACTGCAAAACGAACGTAACTTCCTCACTAATCAAGAGAGAGAGAAAGAGAGAGAGAGAAAGAGGGAAAATCATAGCGAGAAATTAGAGAGTGCTATTTTTTTTAATAGTGCGAGAGAATGGAAGAACGTAAATGAAACTTAAGAACAAGATAGTGGGAGAAAAAAGAATTCTTCTTAAGCACTGGGGGGATATCATGAGTGCAGGGGAAAATAAGTGTGTCATAAGAATATACAAAAAGAGGAAGTGAGAAGAAAAAAAGAAATATGATACAATAAATGATAGGAGAGGGGAAAGAAAGAAAGAAAGAAAGAAAGAAAGAAAGAAAGAAAGAAAAGAAAGAAAGAAAGAAAGTGTTGTTTCTCTTCTTAATTCCTGTTCTTTTATTGCTTTGTCCTCTTAATAATTTTCTTTTCTCATATTCTCTCACGCTCAGTAACCCCTTGCATCTTAGTGGCTAGGTTGCCTTGCTTTGGGGCGAAATGATAAAAAAAATAGATAAAAGATACCAAAATAAATAAATTTAAAAAAATGATTTACTGATAGATTCATAACAAAACAGATAGAATAAAAAGTAAATGACTATTCAGACCTTATTATTTCCAGTGGCCAAGAAAGAATCATTGCAGTGTTGGATGCTGACAACAGGAAACGCAAAGAGGAGAATAATAAAAAAAAAAGAAAGAGTTAGAAAGATATTTAGAGAAGGTGATATATGGAAGTAGAAAAGACAGTAAAGAACGTGAAACGAAGCTAGCCAACTGAGCACGAACAGAAAAACGAATTGTCAGCCGGAAGTTACCTCATCAAGTGCTTCATTTCCGGATTGACGAAATCCAAATTAAATTCTTTTCAAAACTGAGCTCGTGATAATACTGGGCACGAGTCGCACTGCATTTACGTGCCATTTCTCTGTCAGATCTTTTCCATGGTACTCATTTTCATTCCTGTACGCATGCGCACAGCACCGTATCCGTGCGTCACTACGTAAAACTTTTCAGTTAATATACATACACATGCAAAGTAAAGGACCAATATGAACAATTCTATCGCTTAAGCATCCAACCATAAAAGCATCCTTCTTACAATAAGAATATTCAATTTGTGTTTGTGGACATATGTAATTTTATCCGAAAGCAAATTGATGAAAGAACCAGGTTGAGCATTCGCCCATACTGATATCCACAGAATATATTTCTTTTTATTAACATAGGCTTGATACATAACAGTTTGTACGGCATGCTCAAGAACAGAGCGGGGTACTCTGAAAATACTGCCCTCTATTTATTTCCACGGAAACTACAGCCGATATAGGGTACACAATTATCCATTATCCATAAATGTTCAGCAAGCATTGATGGATGCCATTGGGGGTAATTTTTTTTTTTTTTTTTTTCGCGCGGAGGAATTCATTAACACGCGCTTTGTATGCACTTTTATGTCAGACACCATTTTCTCAGAGTGCCATTCAACTGGTATCTGCAACAAGGCAGCATAAAAATGACGAATTATTGGCGGTAAGGTTAAAATTCATATAGTTGGAAGCCAAATCACCAACACCTGCCGCCTTAAATTAACATAAAATAACATTAGAAAATGGGAGGCATTACTTTCGCTGCAACACTTTTTTCTTTTTAAGTATTTTTAAGTATTTCACCCCACGCAAGGCGAGTGTGTCACTAGTACGCAAGGATAGGATGTTTCGTTATAACCCAAAAATAAAATTATTAATTGATTTGAAACAAAATTTGAAATAAATATTATAAAATTATTGAATATATTAGCGGAGTAAATGGATAGCGGCACGGATTGAGGAATCGAAGAGCCGAGTTCGAGTCAAATCCCTTCAATTATGTGCTAATAATACGCTTGGGCAAGGTATGAATCCACTTCTTCTCCCCCAGCTATGGGTAAATAGCAGAACAGACCGGGTTCTATAGCCTTGGTGTGTGTGTGTGTGTGTGTGTGTGTGTGTGTGTGTGTGTGTGTGTGTGTGTGTGTGTGTGTGTGTGTGTGTGTATACTGAGGAAATTGTGAAACAAAATAGAAAACCTTTATTTCCATTTTGTCTTACAAATACTGTTCTTGATAGATAAAATATTTCGTTATCTCATATATATACCTTCAGCATTCCGACTCTTGAGTTTCGCAGACGGATCCTCCAATAATCACTCCGTCCACGGGTTATGGAATTAACAACTTTTTAAATTTTATATTACAATAAATATGTTTCTGAATATATATATATATATATATATATATATATATATATATATATATATATATATATATATATATATATATATATATATATATATATTGAAACGGTAAAGGTATAAATTTATAAATATAAAGAATATAAATCAATTCAAATTTGTTTCTGACATTTTCCGAACAGGATTACTTAATGCTTTGAATTGAAAAAAAAGTACCTGAACTTAAAAATTGAATGCCCTTGAAAATTTTTAAACTGCTATATTAAATTAAACTATTGATTTTTTTAACCGATATTTTAGACTTACATCATGTAAAAGGAAAAATATCGACATTAATTTTTTAAATATTTATTTGATTTTTTTTAATTTATAAAGTTTATTTCTCATTTTTATGATCTTTCGATAATTTTTGTTTTTATATAATAACAGTGCTTTAATGATATAGAAATGTAAGAATTATGTAGTAATTTGTTTTGTTTTTAATTGAACGCTATGCAATCAGCAAAGGCAGAAACAGTGTTCTTACCCAATAAATTGATTAAAAATTCGACAAAAAATCTCAACATCAAGTAAAGTATTTTCTACATTGAAGAGGATTTGATGAAAATAGTTTATTTTCCTAATAAATCAATTAAATTAATTGCAAAATCAAATTTATGAGTTTTTGCTAAAAAGAAGACAAATTAAACCAAAATACATAATAGCCGTTTTACATTGCGTGCAATTTAAGATATGATAGAGATCGATTACCCAAAGCAACAAAAGATAGACTTTCTAAGGGGACACGTCTTATAAAAGAAAAAGTCTTGGCTATTCAGTTTTTTTTTTTTTTTTTCATTAGAGACAAGTATAAACAATATAGCCAATAATTAACATAATAAAAATCCAAGAAATCCGAATTCTTTTGTACGAAATACAAGAACCGGCTCGATTAAATGAATTCCTTCTGTCCCTCCCACCACCACTTCGGTCGGGGTAGTATTTCGTACGAACGCTTATTATTTTTCAAAACATTTCTCGAGTTTATTATACAAACAGGCATGGCGATTTTCTAAGCGAAGCTTAGATGTAGCACAGGGTCGAAAGTAGGGGGGGTGGACACCCAGTGAGGATCAAACTCACTATTTAGTCGTAATTGATTTAGCGAGATAGGTTTGCTATTTTAGGCACCACGTCGTGGTGCCTAAAATGATTTTCTAAACGTAGCCTACATGTAGCACAAGGCCGTATGTTTGGGGTACACAGTGAGAATCGAACTCGTTATTCAGTCGTAATTGATCTAACAAGACAAGTTTGTTAACCATTGCACCACGTCTAAATGATTTTCTAAGCCTAGCTTAGAAGTGCTACAAGGCATAAAGTATGGAGCACCCAGTGTCGTAATTAGCCAAACGGAATGATTATAATACTGATAAATTCCCAACGGAACGTTTATTTCAACCAGCATGCGTATATATTAATTAAAAAATTCCCACCGGCATGATCATTCGAGGCAGCATTTGTATTTGGGATAAAAGTATATATCTCTTATCACAAGTCTATCTTGGTACGAATTATGCAAACATGCATTTGGTATATCCGATGTTAGGTAAATAATTTAAAAGATTTTAATTTTGTCGTAAAGAATTCCACATTGATTTTAACAAAGTGGTTCCCAACCTTTTGCTTAGACCATGCCCCACCTAAGCATCTCTAAAATCCTGATGACCCTCGCATGTGACATATAATTCTTAGTATTCAAAAAGTGAACTCCTATTCACGTGGAGAAAGTGTAAAAGCCATTAACTTGGCCTAAACAAGCTTCCAAAGAACATGGCATCAATGAACGAGAAAAATTAAAGAACGAAAGGACAGTTGACGTACTGAGGACGAAATTAATAAGAAATTGTTAAATATATATACTCGACTCTCCCGTCGAAGTCAAGCAGCTCAGTTTCTGGGAACCGACAGCCAGACCCCTGCATATATGATTTGATTGCAGTGGTGAAGGTTTTGTGCAGAACCATCCACACTTTTTGAAGAGCCGAATACCCCAAACGACCCTCTGCAGGTTTTAAATTCAGAGTTGTCCTTCTTCTAGACTAGCTGCCATCCAATGCTATAGGACCCATTCTGTCCTGCTATTTACCCATAGCTGAGGGGAGAAGAAGATTCACACCTTTCCTAAGGGTATTCCAGTCGAATCCATTACATTCACTTACGTGCTATATATATATATATATATATATATATATATATTAAATTGATTTTTAAATGTTTTTTTCTACACAGTTCTAACCATGTTTCAAAAATGGAAGCTAAAAGCTCCGAATTTAATTTTGTAATTAAATTAAAGACATTAGTTCCATTTCATCCTTGGAAACGTGAATTATGATTTTAGCTGTGTCTTTAAAACCCAGTAATTTTAAAAGTTACTCCAAAATTCACTTGAGGAGGAAATGGAACTAATGTCTTTAATTTAATTACAAAATTAAATTCGGAGCTTTTAGCTTCTATTTTTGAAACAAGGTTAGAAATGTGTAGCGAAAAAAAACATATTTTAAATCAATTAATTTATAATATTAATGCTCTGTAAATTTACATTGAGCACTATTTTGTAAAAATAAAATATCTATAAGAACACCGGATTATATATCTTACTGTTCTTTCTTTATATATATATATATATATATATATATATATATATATATATATACAGTACATACGTAATTAGATATGCCCATATATACACACAAATATTGTTATGCATGCATACTGTATATGCATCGTATGTATTAATTCGCACACGCATTCATTAGATTCACTAGAAAAAATCACTGACCTCTGATTCTCGAATTGCCCCCATTAAAAATAAAATTAGCCACTGTGGGGCGTGCACCCCACGTTGGAAACCGCGACTCTTACCGATAGCTTTAATACTTTTCGTGTTAGAGGCGATGTCGATTATTGTGTTAGTCTGCAGTGATGTTGATTTTGCCATGATTATGTTAATGGTGCGGTGATCGTAATAATCAGATGAAAAGTTTATATTTGCAAACGCTGCTTCGCCGAGACAGTTTTCTTTTGTCAATCTTTGTTTTTATATATATATATATATATATATATATATATATATATATATATATATATATATATATATATATATATATATCACTCTTCTTTAACATTTTTGGGGGTATTTTTCCTATTTTTTAGACGTGCCTTTCCAATGAAAATCAATGTTTTTGTAGAGGAAATAATAACAGTTCTCGAGATGCTGATCCTCGTCCAAATGGTCTTTTCGACAAGGTAATAGCAATTTATGGCTTCTTTTTGTGCTTGTAACATGTGTTAATAATGATGTTAGGCCAATCGAAACTGACTTTAGATCGTTCGAACTTCTACTTCTACCAGGCGTAATTCTGAACTGATTTATGTAAATGGATATTTTACTAAGTGTCAATATTACTTAAGAAGGCAATAATGAATGCTGTCGTATATTTTGATATAAAAAGAAAGAAAGAAAGAAAGACAACAGAATAACTACCACAAAGAAATACTGTCACATTATTGTGTAATGGCCAACGAGCTCGACGTGTGGATCAATAGTAATAAGTTTAATCTTCACTGGGTGACCTACATTTTCAGCTACATTTTGTTTAGCTTAGTTAATATCAGCAACAACAATAACAAAAGAAAAGAAAAAGAAACAAGTGATGCAAAGAAAGATATAATAGAAGAAAAAAGAAAGCAACCAATCAGAGGTGAGAAAATGATACGTATACAGAATTTTTATTGTCTTTCGAACAACATAACTTAGCTTCCACAATACTATAGAGGGAAGCTGTGGGCTGTGAGCTTCAGCCACCGTCATATTTTGCTAAAAAACTACTTAACAGAAGATTAAATTTTAGGCCTCAATCTATGACAATTCCACTGAACTGTGCCGTAACATTTGTCAAAAATAATTACTGCCATCAATTTCTAAAATGCATAATAAAACTACAACTCCCCCCTTTTTTTTCTTTTTCACGACGTTACATTCTAAAAATCTTATATAAATCTCATATGCTGAAAAAAATCTATCAGTTCAAGAAAATACTGCAAACGAATATCGAAAATGTCTATTTAAAATAAATAAGAAATATTTATTTTAGGGTAAATGCAGTAGGATATGTACTCGTGTTTTATAAATTATGCAAAATTCTTTGATGAAGTAGGTTACAAAGAACTGATGGAACAGCCAGGTAACCACATTTGGGAAGGACATTAGAATTAATCCAAAACCTATAACTGGCAGCAAACCTCCTGCATATGGATAGAAAATGAATTCAATAAGGTATACAAAATTAGAAAGGTGTGTAAGGCAAGGATGTGTTTTCTCACCGGAATTATTTTGCCTTTACAGTAAAACGATTCTGAAAGAATTAGAAGTCTTACAAGGATCCATTATTGGTAGCCAAAATCTTAATAACATTAGATATGTAGAGGTTAAAATGTTGATAGAAATGAAACTGAAACTACAAGAATTACACAAGGTAGGGAAGGAAAGCTAGAAGAAAAGACTATGCTTCAATTACAAAAAAAAAACGGAATGTGTGGTTGTTAACAAAAGGAACGAACCAATATGCAAATTAAAAAATTGAAATACCGAAATGAAACAAGTACAACAATTTGAATATGAAGGAAGCGTTTTAAAAGAGGACAGAAAGTGCAATATTTAAATCCGAATGCACACTAGGATGGCCAAAGATGCCTTCTAAAAGCTAAGCAAAGTATTAAGAAACAGAAAAATTGCGTTAGAACCAAAGAAAAGAGTATTGAACTGTTACGTAATATCAGGCCTCCTATATGGCATTGAATGCTGTGCAATCTCCTCACAGATGTAGGAGAGATTTGAAGCAACATAAATGTGGTTCTATAGGAGGATGCTGAGATTCCATGGACTGAACATGCGAGCAAGGACAAATTTGTAGAGAATATGGAAACAAAGGGATACTCACACTTAAAATCAGGAAGAGACAGTTGATATTTCTAGGGCATATAACGAGGAAAGAGATCTTGGAAATTTTGGCACCCACAGGACAGATTGAATGCAAAAGGAGCTGAGAAAAAACAATGCATAACCTACTTAGAGAGCTTGGGTAAATGGATGGCGGAATAAGATTTAGAAGAAATAACAAAAAGACAACATTTATTAAGAGCTACAAAGGACAGGAAATTGTGGTGAGCCATGATCGCCAACGCCCTGGAGGGTCATGGCATATAGAAGAATAGAAATAAAATATATTTGTTATATGTGAGGAACAGATAAAGAAAATAAAATCGGGAATCTTTAAAATTATACCACACCACACACATACACATACGAGTGAACTTATCTGACTTTTTACTTACCATGCCTGCTTATCATTCGATATGTTCACTTCTATTATTATTCTATCTGATAAAACGTTTTCCTGTCACTATGTCTTTGGGCACATATACATACATGCATTCAAGTCCACCAATAACAGAAACACGTGCATAAGCAATATATATTTGTGCTGTACGCAAAATTCTTGTATCTACAACCGTCAATTGCATGCAAAAATGACTGTCATATATGCCGGTGGTATAAAGTAGGTGTTTCAAGCTTAGTTTTTTTTAATATAGCGAGTTCAGTCGTGACTGAAAATCCCTACTACGATAACCCTTTGTCAGTCTAAGCCAATGATTCTCAACATGAGTTGTTCCAACACTAGGGAACTCTTAACTGAGCAGTAAATTTTCAGAGTAGTTATGTGGATCAAAACACAAGAAAACAGTAAGATGATACAACCCTTTAAGCCCTGATTGTGTACACCATATTATATACCCATCTTTTTGCCTATTTATTTAAATTTTTAAACATTTAACTGCAATTGTAATACGTGCATAGAGCAAAAACCTGCTAGCTGGTGTCTCACGTCTTCTATGGCGTGACCCAGTAACTACTGCTTGGCTGTTCTCGTGACAACTTTAACCCGGTGATTGACACTGTTATAATTCAACAAAATGTAAACACGTGATATGAACTCAATTTTAATGCAATTTTAACACAGGAGAAGGACGCCAGTTCGCGCAAATATCTCAAAAAGGCCTCTGAAGAAGAAACGTTTAAGAGCTGCTGGTCTAAGCTATGTCTAATCAATAACTAAAACGCTATATAAGCAATGATATAAAAAATATATATATATAGTTTAACGTGAGAATAAATTGATAAGTAAGGTCTCTCCTCCTAAAAAACACTTGTAGTCCAGATAGAATAATGAAACTAGTACCAAATGAAATAAATTAATTCAGAACAATAGCGATAATGACTCTTAAAAGATTATTTTTCTTATTCGCCATGAGCCGTAGACACGTTGACTTCTCTGCGGTTTTGAATGCAGTTTTAGGTTGCCACCCAAGGCTAGAAAAACCCTGTTTATCCTGCTATTTAACCTTACTCTTCTCCTCGCAGCTATGAGCAAATAGTAGGATAGACTGAGTTCTATAGCCTGGGGTGACAACCGGTCTAGGGAAAGGAAAACTCTGAATTCAACACTATATATAGCTCTGGCGCAGCACATACAGCTAAGGAAAGGATCGTTCACATTGGCTCGATGATCCCGACTACGGTCGATTCCTTCTGCAGAGAAAGGAAACAGATTCATGTTTACCTAAATGCATTAGTATGAAAGTGAATGCAATATAAGTGAACGGAATTTGACATCTGCTCGCCGATTTCACTTTTCCGTGAGAATAACCGAACATTCTATTTAGTTCTATAGATCTTCCTAAATGTGCTATTCACTTTTTTATTCCTCTATCAAGTCACTGGTTTATTTTTAATCCAGTTGCGCATAGAACCTTCAAATTCGGCATCGGATGAAAGGTGTTGACCATTCAAAGACTCTTTCAATTTTGCGAGCAACCATAAATCATATGGGGCAAATGTTTCTCTTGCAGTCATGTGTTATGATGGCGCAAAAAATTCTCCTTTCAATCCTTATTCTGCGGATGCATTTTTGAGGACCCGAAAGTTTTCGTTGTTTTCTTTGAATTTTGATTAGAGTTAGGTGAATGTTAGACATTCACGTCATCCATGCAGTTGTAATGCATACCCTTCCAAACATGGTTTTCAATGGAAGGCGCATTGAGATGGCGAAAGCGTCAAATATTTCTTTCTCTAATTACTGTTTTACACGTAACTCCTGACTATTCACAAACTGAGCTGACACCAAGTAATGCTTTGTCTCTTTGCTCTCTCCTTTACGGTCGCAATTCTTCCATCCATTTATAAAAGATCGTTTGGTTGGCTGTTACCTTCTGCCTCTCTTACCTTTAATATTTGCTATGAACAAAGATTATAAGTACAAGTCTCTTTTCTGTTTCAAACTTCCTCATTGTTAACATGTTTTCAGTCCTGACTCCAGTCACTTTCTCACCAATGTAATGTGGCTTCCCTCTCTCTTTTATATAAATATTATCATGGTATCTGCTCCGACAAGCTATTTTCACTGGTTCCCCGACTGCATGAATTTAAGCGTGCTACTAGCTTGGCTTTTGTGTCCCACCCTTTTACTGTCAAAACAGTTAAATGTAACCGCCTCTTCTATTCCAACAGCTTCTTCTCTCGCACTTCCCGACAGTGGAACTCCCTTCCTCTTACTTGCTACCGTGATAACTATAATCTTCAAAAATTTAAATATAATGTCAATCGACTTCTGTCAAAAATGCCAATCGACTTCTGTCAATAATGTCAATCGACTTCTTGATCCTGTTCTTTTTATTCTCCTCCGTTCTTCTTTTTGTCCTTACCTCAATCCCCCCACTATAACCAGTATTTCACCTTATTACACTCTTTGTAGACAATGCTTAAAAAAATTCAAGGTATCCTTCTGTAGAATCACATCTTTATTGCTTCAAGTCTTGTCTTCATCCGTAAGGAAACTGTACAAAATTCACTACCATTTGATATTACATAGAAATTCAGCATTCATTTGTTTTTGTTTTTTGTTTTTGTTTTTTTTTTTTGCTTGTTTCTAACAAAATTTTCCTGTTTCTTAATATTTAGTTTAACACTAGCAGCATGACCCGACGTTGCCCGTGCTTGATTCAAAAATCGTACGACTCATACAGCAATCGCTATCACTTGACTTAAAATATTTTTGCCCTTCTTTGCCTTTAAAGGAGTGCCCTTTGCCGTGCTGATGTTGCTACATGCCTTACTCCTTGCCTATCTCACACTGCGATTTTTTCTAAGCTCTATACTAAACATTAAATCTGTAACGAAAAAAGAACTAAACAAAATGAACACAAAACGATCAGCTTTAAAAAAGGACTCGTAACTGGAAAAACCGAATGAAAAAAAGAATGTTAACAACAAATACTTTTTCACACCCAACCCAGTTCTGCGGAATCAGAATCAACGTTGAGTTTAAGCAAGCGAATGAGCCAATTGGTGTAAAGTGCCATGCAGATTTAAATTTTCCCACTTGTGACGAATGCAGCTATCGATTTTTTTGCATGCAGCATGCTAGTTAACATTCTTCTCAGTCAGCTGTTAGCTCTCACGCTGACCAATAGAATCTTCCTGCCTATTCGTGGCAGCCAGCTATAGGCTCTCACTTTGGCCAGTAGAAAATGACCGCAAACTACATAAAAACTGCCGTAGAAGCATGAAAAAATCGATTATTTCCACTATTGATGGGAGTTGGGAAATGCAAAATCGGTCTTGGCCTTCCCAGTAACTTGGAGCATGTGCATGTAAATTTTGGTGAAAATCCGTCGAAAATTGCGGCCGTGCATTCGTTACACACACACACACACACACACACACATCCTGCCTTTTATAGATAGAGATATTCAAACCTGCTTCTACTTCCTCGGTTAGCGAGGCCACGCGGTGGGAAATCTTAACCCTCATAAGTTAGGTTATGGTAGACTGATAGAACACGTTAATATTGAAGATTTTACAGGTACACAAATGTTAAATTGAAAGAGTGGCGCAAGGCAAACTTTTAATCAAATATTTGCTTGCAGCATTCGAAATTTTAAGTTTTATCAGTTTATGTTAAATTCTAGGTACAAGCCACGCTAACATTTTTTTTTTCATTTACTGTGTACATCAGAAAAACGTTTACTGCTTCTACGTAAGCAGAGTCTGAGTAAAAGCAAAGTTCTGCAGCTCTAATTGTATCGAGACATTTTCCCGGAAGCACTCTCTAACAAATTCTGTCACGATCTGTCAAACTTTCTTGTAAGCAAACGCCCACACGCCTGAAAAAACGATTAAAATACTTGCTTCCGGCAGATCACGTCATGCACCGGCAAATAATAATAATAATAATAATAATAATGAATGTGAGACATTTGACGGAAAATGTACTTAGCAAGAACTTTAATGTAATATTAATATTGAAAACGTGTTAGCATAGAATAGAACTTTAATGACTGACGCCTTTGCCTATCGAATATAAAGCAACAGTGTAGGGAGTAGGGAGAGGAAGAAAAGAATCAGAGTAGTTAATTTGGTAAAAGTCTCCGTGCATGACTCTTGCCATTGGGGGCTTAACTGCTGCGACTGTTATAACCCCAAGCACGTTGTCGATTAACTCCATACTCATTATTAATCTATTGATTCAATCTGCTTTTGATGCTTTCAACATTTATAAGACTGCTTCTTGCTCTTCCGTTTTCTTTCATTTCTTTTAGTTATCAATATTATAAGCAATGAACCAAACTAGTTCAGTTTCCTGTCCTGTTTCAGCCAGGATGTTATATTCTTTCCTTGAATTAATTTCTAATTCACAAATAAGAATTAAAAAAAGAGTCTATGGAGAGCCATGATCGCCTATATCCTGAATGGAAATGGCATTTAATAATTACTCTTGTCATTATTTTTATCTTTTAATGTCAACAAGACGTTTTTAAAAAAAAATTTCCCAACCATAGAGAATCGGATCACTATTATCGGGCGGATTGCAATCACTCTATTGCCCAAACAAAAATTTTGCTACGATGTTCTGCTTTTATGTGTAACGATGACATACACACAAATGAGAAATCAGATTATTATAATACCGATATTCTTTATTATTTTTGGATGCTATATTATCTTTATCTGGTTTCCTTTTTTCTTTTTCTTTTGCTATCGCCATTTTCCTTTCCTTTATTCTCTTCTTTTTTTTTCTTAACTTTTATTAACAAAATTGCTCTCTTTTAATCGTCTGAGAGAATACTTTTTGCCTTCCATGGTTGATGCTACGTGAGAGTAGCTAATTGGTCCGTCTCTGACATGAAGTGAAAAGAGTAAAATGAATCAATTACTAAGTCTACATCTAGGAAAGTTGGTTCACCGTTTGGCAATTTTTCTCACCAGAATCTATCTTACATATTTATAAATCTACCATTCGTCCTTGCTTTGAATAGTGCCTGCCAGACGTGGTCTACTACATATTTCAAAATTTTTGATAAAATGCCAAAGAAGAATCTGCAATGTTATTGGTCCTGACCTCACATATCGGCCGCAGTCCTTTTCCCACCGCCGTAATGTAGCTTCCCTTTGTCTTTTCTAGAAATACTTTCATGGTAATTGTTCTGATGAACTTTCCTCTATCGTATCTAGACTTTATGAATTTAAGCGCAGTACTAGATTAGCGGTAAGGTCTCATCATTTTACACTCGAAATAGCTAGAAGTAACTGAACGTTCTATGCTAACAGTTTCTTCAATCGCACTTTTCACTTGTAGAACTCCCAGTAAACTTTGATCTTCAAAAATTTAAATGCAATGTCAATCGTTATCTTCGATCTTATTAATTCTTGTTCTTCTATTGTCCTCTCTTCTTAATAGCATATTTTCTCATATTATTTAAAACTCGACAACTCCTCGCGTCTCAGTGACTTTATTGCCTTGCTTGGGATGAAATGATTAAAAAAAATACCCGTTATCCGTCATTTTAGATTCGAAAAATATTATACATTTTCTAGTAATCGAAAAATTATTTTTAGTTTTCACACTATAAATAACTCGTGACATTTCCAGGAGATCAGGTGACAGTCTCTTCCAGTATTCGAAATGTTTTTATTAATGTTGTCGTTTTAAGGATTTAAATTGGATGTTCTCTGACATTTTCCTCCCGTATTCGCCCTGTCCTACTATGTCAGCGTTTCCTTTGAAAAGAATGAGGCATAAAATAGGATTGAATAAAACACAAGTCGAAACTGTTTAGAATGTTATCCAATAATTTTTACAATTTTAAAAACTAGTGATTAAGAAATGTCGTCTGAGAAAGCTTAAAATTATTTAACACAAGGGTGAGAGGTCATGAACTCCAGTTCATATGCACTTTCAAAAAGTCACGTGTCTTAACTCGTGCCACAAGTTCGACGTATTGTTTTATAGTTATGTCAAAGTAAAGCGAAAAATAGTATTACCAGGAAAAAACATTGTTTACAACTTCAATACAGTTGGAAGCGCAAAAACTTACTTCATGAAGAAAATGTTATTAATAACCAAATTTGGGTATATCGAAACAAATCAACGTAACCTGGTCTAGAACACCATTTCTGTTCTCATAATAACATTACGGTTTCCCCATACCTTACTAAATTCGATCCAAAAAGCTTTTTGTGAAACTGCTTTGTTTGCATCCAATGAATCTGATTTGAGATCCTAGTTCGAATGGTTTTATGCAACACCTAACGAAGGGAATGTATCCCTAACCAAATCGAAAAAATACATGTACTCAATCATTGATTGGAAACTGACCGACATTATTTATTTACGCTGAGAATCAAGCCAGAGAATTGAATATTCCTGATCTTTGTGTTAACTTTGACCAAACACTCCAGCTGCTTGCAAATGAAATCACTGATGCGCAGAATCTTTAAATAGTAAACATAGTACTTTGCCAAAAAGAGGCAGAAGGCAAACAGACCGATAGTTCGATGGATCAGCGGGTTCATTTAAGTTCTTAACGACAGTAACGACAGAAGAGGACTTCCAACAAGCAGGAAAGCAGCAATGCATTTATTGTAGTTTTCAGAGAACAGGAACCAGTTAGGGAGCGCATTTCTTAAGGACTAATGCAGGGTCACCATCAAGTCCACATGTTTAGCGAGAATAGCAGAAACCACAGAGAATTACATGTATGGCATTCATTAGGGACTCAGTTCTAAATGGAAAGTCACAGATATTCATTAGGGACTCAGTTCTAAATGGAAAGTCAAAGATATTCATTAGGGACTCAGTTCTAAATGGAAAGTCAAAGATATTCATTAGGGACTCAGTTCTAAATGGAAAGTCAAAGATATTCATTAGGGACTCAGTTCTAAATGGAAAGTCAAAGATATTCATTAGGGACTCAGTTCTAAATGGAAAGTCAAAGAAATTCCAGATGAGTCAAAAGTAAAATTTAAAGAGAATTTATTAGCAAAACGCTTTGTTTTATCAGCAAAAATTGTTAACACCTCAAACTGAGTGAATAGAGGAGGGAAGGAAAATTTACTCTTATTTAACAGAGCCGCCAGTAGTCACGAGAACCAAACTTGTTAGAGACTAAACAGTTCCTCATTCTATCAGCAAAGAAAGTCTTAGGACACGTTTACAGTTATTACGGGCAGA
Source organism: Acanthosepion pharaonis (assembly GCA_903632075.3). NCBI lineage: Eukaryota > Metazoa > Mollusca > Cephalopoda > Sepiida > Sepiidae > Acanthosepion > Acanthosepion pharaonis. Next base: position 894,734 of record CAHIKZ030000396.1, on the reverse strand, counting down.
TAAAATTATGCGTCTATTGTGATCGGAACTATCACGCTGTTACAGCCGGGAAAAGATTATTCCTGTGGGCAATAACGGCTGAACATGAAGGCGTGAACAAAGAAGATTTTTGTTTCACATGGTATTTCCTGGGAGGCACAAAAGCATCAATGCTGTCTTTATTTCAAGAAGAATCCTCTGTAGCACAATATCTCAATACGAATCTTTAGAATGTAAACATAAGAGACGTCTCAAAGAAAGTCACAAAATGAATCCCAAATAGAATGCTGGTAAAATAAGGAAATAATATTAATAAGAGGTTCCTGTTTAATAGATGACTCAAAAGAAATATCAACCAACACTACAGCGTGATCCGAATTGTGATGCTCGACAAAAGCAAAGAGAGGAGGTAAGGTACAAATCAAGTAAAGAAGCGTGTTTATCAGAATTATAAGGGAAATCCACTATTTGACTGTTAGACTGGGCAGCTGAAAAATTGAAAGACTGAATACCGGCAACATCAGTAAGCCACTTGACGTGATGAGCAAAACACAGAAATGTTCGCAGCTGAATGAAGAGAAAGAGAGAGAGAGAGAGAGAGAGAGATTTCTATATTGTCAGATATTTTTTCTAATATGTTGCAATCCGAAGGAAAGCGATAAAGAAAAACCAGATAGCTAACAGAATGCAATAAAGAAAGTCGAAAGTACATGAAAGAATAATCTGGAGATTCAAGAAATAATTCCCTTGCTATTAGAATATTTTCCAAAGGCCGTGCATATGTATTCCAGAATCTTTTCGATAAAGATAGCTTTTAAGAGACAATTCATTGATAGCGATAGAATATTTAAATTAGTTTGGTAAAGTGCATTATCTGGAGAACGTTTTAAGAGAAAAGATTCAATGTGCAACTGCTTGCAACAACTGACAGGATATCAATGATTGAATAGTACTGAAGACAATGAAATAAGATGACAAAAACAAACTTATTTGAAATACGTTTTTAGCAACTATAATTTCCTCACTAATGTAAGAAAAGTCTTTGCAAATGCAAATGTACTTCGTCAGCTTTTATCAGAACACGTTTGAACATTGAACACATCGGGAGTATATGCTGCAATAGTGTCCACAGTAGTTTCTGTTGCTGGGAATGTTATGACGTTGTCCAAGCTATTATCGTGATGACTACATGAAATAGAAGAGTTGAAAGTGGTTTTGTCTTATATTAAACTATTCGTATAGATTTTCTGGAATATTTTGGGTGGTTTTTAGATGACACCTTCAGCAAACGGAATTTAATGCAAGCATGTTTTCAGCTTACTGGCCTAACAAAATTCTGGGGTTGAGATGGCTTTGCTTAGTTTAATTCCCTACACTTCCATTATTAAGGGTCAGGGTTTTCACTTCTCTGATAGGCATGAGATGCAGTTCGTTTACCTCGTTTTGCAAGTAGGACAAGCTTCGCACGTTTTTGTATCCAGATAATTCAAATATTCTGCCACCGTTAGAATTTTTTATAAGTGAGGGGTCACAAATATTAAGTTTTGTTTGGTTTTGCAGATAATTTTTATCATTGTAAAAAGGCATTGGATCTTTTAGTTTTCAAACCCCCTCCCACTCCCCCACCCCCGAAATTGTAATAAGGGTCTATTTAAGAAATTCATGGAGCATATGTGGTATTATGGTGACTGTAGTATGCCTGGTAAGCGTAAATGAGATGTGTTGGTACAAGGAAAAATGCTTGCAGGGAAGGGTCCAAGTGTGTGCCTCAGTCAGTTATGTGCCATGCTTGATACACGCTTAGGCGATCATGTATCTTTCGAAACATGACTGACGAGGCAGGTTTTTTGCCGCATAAGTTGTCATTTCTTTCTACGATAGACCAGTTGCCATCCAAGGCTGTCCTGCTATTTACCTGGGAGAGATGACGAGGATTCATACCTTTTCCAATTGTATTAGCACGTAAGTGAATGTAATATGCCTAGTTAGGTTAAAGAAAAGACAAATGAAGATTTTCTCCCCTAGTCACCATTTTGGCCTAGTGCCACATTTACTGTACTTTATAGTTATAAATATTCATTATTTGGTCATGATAATGTCGTAGGAACTCGAGACATCCGTGCCGCCTAAAAACAATGAAATTGGGTCTGTTAGTCTTACTTGTTTTATTTTTATAGACAAAAAAGTTGCCTGTCTAGGTTGAAAATTTTTTTTTTTTTAGATTATATAATTGATAGATTTTCTTCTCCAATGAGGAAGGAAGAGAAATTTGGATTTCTGAAAGCTAGAAGTCCTAGCGGTTCCAAAAGTAACAAATGTAGCTTGTGAATGGAATGGAATACGGAAATAAAATTGTCTTTTTTCTATCAGGAAAAAGAACAGAAAGTTAGTGAACTTCTAATCATAAAAAGAGTCAAAGTGCCGGGTGCGTGAGGGACTGGATAACGTACCCACGGAATGTCTCTTGCGTACTCCCAGAGGTATGCGTACCCTGGATTGAGGACTCATTTTGTACATACTTTCTCGGTTTTTTTAGGCTTCTGATCAAGAGATTAGAAGTTTTGAGAAGCGTAAAACCATCTATTAATTGCTCTCATTTCCAGTTCCACCCTGACGCAGCTATGGGCAAATAGTGACCCCCCAAAAAAAAAAAAAAAAAAAAACACTATAAAGGTATGAAAATACATTTTCATAGTAAAAATACGAGAAATACAATTTTATATGAAAAAATTATCACCAATATATATTTATAGAGAAATTATCAAATTAATTCAAAACTCTCAAGAAAAGTAAATTTCCGCATTAAATGACCCATAAGGAGTTGATGTGCCGTTAAAGAAACAAATCAATCAAATCATTCTTTTGATATTTATGCGACTGTTTTCAATCGTGTCAATTATCATTTATTTATTTTTATTAGCCCTTTGATACAATCATTTAACAAAGTCTTTCACGTTAGATCAAAGGTCAATTAAGATTTTTCGTAGGGAGTTACTGAACAGTTATTAAAAAAGTATTTTTCTAATTATGTAAGCTGTACTCGTTAACACAGTCTTTTGTATTTCCTGAGATTTTATTTGTGTGTATCAATATTCTCTCGCCTTCGACGACTGCAATAATGTTTGTGTTTAAATTCCATATTTCTATACTTTCTATTTCTAGAACCTTATATTTGGAGACTTTATCAAATTATTTTGCTGAAATGTTTTTATCAAACGATATGTTTATTCCTATATAATTTATATTCTTTGAAGTTTATTTTATTACTATGTCTGGTCTGTTAACTTGTATAATGCAGTCAGTATGGGGAAGGCCCGGAGCAAAGTAACGCCATTATAGAGGTTGGCAGAGGTTATCTTATAACAGCATCCGTTCCTACCATATTTATATTTGGTCTTGTGTAAGGATTGAAAGAAAATGCAATCCGTGTTAATATATACGAAATAAATGTGTATATAACACAATATATATAGAGAGAAGGAGAGAGTGATAATTTAAGGTTCAAGAGTTCAAATGTAAATATCTTGGAGAAATATAAATATCTATAAGAGAGGGTCCGGGAGGATGTAGATATATATGTATATCAATGTATGTATTCAAATGCAGTAGTTGTCTTCTTTAAAATATGGTAAAAGGAATTATATATTTTAGTTTCAATGTAGGGTTGTGTGGACGTCTAAGGTTGCTAACGAGTGGTAGAAGGGTGTAGATATTGTATGAGTCTATGCGAGACTATGTGGGTCGCGCATGTGTACATTTTGGCCCTGGGTATGCTACAATGACAGCAGCATCAATTAATTCATTGATTCTGATTTAGGTTGATTTTCTGCCTCGTGATATATATCTAAAGATCCGCTTCGAAACTGCCGCTTGGCTTCTGATTGGCTCATAATCAATGACCTTATATGCTTTTTTCTGATTCACTCGCTGGACTATGATGTTTGTATCATGGCTAGAACGGTTTCTAATTAGCAGTATTTACTAGTCAGCTTGTTAATTTTTTTGACTGTACATTTGATGATCGGGCCCGGTGCTCCTATTATTATAGGCATAACAGTAGTAGTTTTAAGGTGCTACATTTTTTTCAATTTCAATTTCAAAATCCTTATATCTATTTATTTTGTGATATTCGTTAACAAATACATTTTTATTTGATGGCACTGCCATATTTATGAGAAGGGATTTTTTTTAGCTTTTAATCAGTATGTATGGTTTATGAGCTTTTGTATGTCTGTCCTTATGAATAATAAAATTCCAAAGAATAGTGACATCATGATTTTCCATGACTGGTTTAGGGAAATGTTCATACCATTTTCCAGCATGTGATTATTATTATTATTATTAGAAAATTCTTTTTAACTTGCATCTGCTTTACCTGCATTTCTTAATTACATGCTTGATTATAACGTGTGATGTGATTTTTGTTGTTTCTACTTAATTAAACAAAAGACAGCTATTAACAAAATAACTTGAATGCATAAAGGTCTTTGCAAGACATGGTCAGCTTTCCTGATGATATGGTCCACCAGGGATTTTGTTAATTTGATGCTGAGTTGCTTTCTTTATCAAAGTTCAAGAAGTGGTTATGTTTTAAATATATATAAATATATATAATGCAATATTATTATTTAAAAAATTATTTGTGATTTGCATTTGTTTTATAATTATTTGCTGTGTCATAACCTAGGGCAAGCGTGGGATGTGATTTTTTCTTGTTGCCACTTAATTAAACAAAATACAGCCATTAACAAAATACTTATATGAACAAAACTCTTGGGCTGTGCTTGTTTAGAACTGTATTTTGGATTTCCTGGAGAGATGATCCGACAGGTGTTGTTGGGATCTTTTCTTTATCAAACTCAAAGATCCAACACAACAGGAACAGTTTTTAGTTATTATTATTATTATTATTTCTTTGATTTTTATTGTATACACATTACCTTCCTAGTGCCAAACGAGGACCTAAGGTCAGAAATGGTTTCATGACATTTTCCTCTGTTAATTTTTTTTAAATAAAAATAAAAATAAAACCACCTAAGATCCCGCAAGATAAAGCCCTTCGTAATGTGTGAGCTACACTTGTGAGTACATTTTTTGTATTTCTTTAAGGCATCGGCTACCAGAAATCCCTTCAATGAGTCTATCGGAACCTTTTCCAATAAGTCCTAGAGCTCCAACTATGTGGAATTATTGCTACATTTTTTAGATTTCCACTTCAGGATCCTTGGATTTTGATAGTTTTTGAAGATCTTCAAACATACATTACAGTCCACAGAAACTGCCATTCCTATAGAAAAAAAATCTATTCTTGTGGTCTTTGATCCTCGATGTCTGGGCGATTGGCTTTGATTCTTCTGTCTGTGTGTATTGTAAAGCCCCATAATATTGTTACAGGTCCTATCTCTCTAAACGGATGTGGGTGCATGTTCATACTAGTTTCTTGCGTTTTCCTACACGTAAAAGTTGCATATTATCCAGTGCAGATATTAGCCCACTCTATCATACCAAGTTTTATATTCGGTGGGCGCTAACACTGTGCATTATTATTATTATTATTATTATTATTATTATTATTATTATTATTTCCTTTGATTTCTGGCGTTTACACATTTCTTTCCGGGTCCCGCCCAGGGAACTAAGGTTAGAAATGGCGTCATGACACTTTCCACTGACAAAAAAAAAAAAAAGAATTAAATTACATAGATAAAGCCCCTTCGTAAGGTGTGGGCTGTACTTGTCAGAACAATTTTTTGTATCTCCTTGAGGCATGGACTTCCAGAATCCTTCAATTAGTCTACTGCAATCTTTTCCAACCAGTCCTAGGGCTCCAACTACAACAGGGATTGTTGATGTTCCCATATGCCACATTTTCGAGATTTCTATTTCAAGGTCCTTGTACTTTGACAACTTTTTGAATATCTTCAAAGATACATTGCAGTCAGCAGGGACTGCCATATCAATAAGGAGGCATCGTTTTTGTTTGTGGTCTTTAATAACAATATCTGGCCGGTTGGCCTTGATTGTTCTGTCAGTGTGTATTGTGTAGTCCCATAGAATTGTAACAGGTCCTATCTCCGTAACCGGGTCTGGGTGGTGTTCATACCAGTTTCTTTCAGTTTCCTTCCCGTAGAAGTTGCAGATTTTCCAGTGCAGATATTGACCCACTCTGTCATGTCGGGTTTTATATTCAGTGGGTGCCAACACCATACAACCTGATACAAGATGATCAGTCGTTTCTGGATATTTATCACAGAATCTGCATTTTGGGCTGACACAATATTTTAGTATATGTGCTTGATAATTCCTAGTTAACAAGCATTGGTCCTTAGCAGCAAGGATAAAACCTTCAGTTTCCGCTTTCAACCCTGCACTACGTAGCCACTGATGGGTACGGGTTTTGTCTACGTCAGATTATTATTATTATTATTATTATTATTATTATTGCGTCTTTTGTTTTACCTTTCTTTCGCTTTCTTTCAATTCAGTTTTCTTTCTCTTTTCATTTATGTACCACTTTATGTATGCTTCTTCTTCCTTTACTTCAATTAGGTAGATAGATAGATAGATAGATAGATAGATAGATAGATAGATAGATAGATAGAAACTGAGATAGATAGATAGATAGATAGAAACAAACTGAGATAGATAGATAGATAGATAGATAGATAGATAGATAGATAGATAGATAGATAGATAGATGCTACAGATTTTATATGTAAACGTTTGTACAGCAAGATCTATAGAAAAATTGTGTTACTCCAATCATCTAACTATTTTTCTAAGTTATTTATGTAATAAACAGACATTAGAATAACAAACAGACAGACAGATCCCTTGTGAAGATATCAAATCTTATGTTTCCATATATACATCACTATTATTATACAATCAGAATGCGTGTACATTGCTACTTTCCTTTCTTAAAATACCTAATACTTTCAATGCTAGCATTAACCTGGATATGAACACTGGCTTCTAGGATCCAATTTGTTACTGTTGTCCCCGCGGAGCAGTTGAATAGATATTTGAATAAAAGCGCCTTACTTTTGTTTTCCATTAGATGACATAGGTCTATAATATCACAACGTTGTTCATTTGATAGAGACTCAATATTCGTTTTGAACATCACGACACCACGCTACAAAAATCAGCTTATATCTAAATTGCTCGCTTATAGCGCAATCCGACAATGTGCACCCGGGGAATGTACAATGTCCACATTGCTCAATAAAACCTCTAATTACGATTTGCCCAAGCTAGGGGTCAGGTGGTGACCCACACTCTAAACTTTTCTCATTACATGTCAGTGTTGTTTGTTTGTTGGCCAGTTAAAAGAAAAATGCATTGATGTGCACCGTCTCTCCTTAACGTTCCGCGGCAGAGGTCAGTTTTATCGCCTATGACGTAGCTATACATCGGCGGGAATCGCCTCATTACATTCGGCCTTTTCTGATCCACAAGAGCGTTAATCAGCAACTGACGTAAACTTTACATGAATGGACCTTGCCTGGTCTTGGTTAGACAAGAGCAGTATGTTGATGAAAAGAAGGTCTACGCTAAAAAGTTTCTGGTTAGAGAGAAAGATTGGTGTGAAAGTTTGGAAGATTGTTGTGCTTGAAATGCTTTCAATCCATCTGAGACCCGTCAGAAAAAGGACAAAAGTTCAACCGGGTTTACATGATTAATGCATGTGTTGTTTATGAGCTGTGGCAAAAGGTTATTTTCCATCCGAATATCTTCAATAGAAAATCGGTACTTTTGTTATTCACATTCACTCAGTTTATTTTATTGGATTCTAGCTTTACTTTTATTGCAAACGACATGTTAGGTATTTGGCTATTTTATTCTATAAAGCAAATATTCGGAAGTTGTTCGAAACAAAGCAGCACAGTCAGTTGTCAACGTTGTCAAATAAGCGAGAATGTCCTCAATTTCTCTCGTCAAACATCTTATAATACTTGTTCCTTCTATTCTTGGGAGTCGAGCGTAGAATTGCAGCCATCCATCGTTTATGCTTTTTAGAGGCTTCTGTATCGCTTGAGAAAAATATTTTAAACCAGAAAAAAATACATCAGACAGGCGATTTGTTTCGGACTTGTGAAATCTTGCAATATTCATTGGCTTCATATTAATTCTCTTAATAACTACAGAAAGGATTTTCTTTCTTTTTTCCAGTTTTGTTTTATTAATAGCGACATGAGAGTATATGGTGGACATATAGATTGAATGGTTTGAAGGTTATTCACACGCTATGTCATGTGCATTAATTTCTACGAACCAACTAAATAAATGGGAAACTCAGATTTCATACCAGAACAATCTATGTGCAAGTCTTCAATTCTCTTTGGCGACTGCAGTTTGCATACGAATGGGTCATCGGTAGTGGGCACTTCGTAATTTCTGTTCTCTTTTTTTTTTTACATACATTTCAGAACGAAAACTGACAAACGGTTTTTATGACTAAAAGAAGATGAGGTAAAGGGAGGTTTGAGGCCATGCCTTTCCCATATGTTAAGAAACTTTCACAAATGAAGATCAAATATAGTTTGTCACACTTAATATATTTAAAAATTATACAACAAATGGAGTACCACTGATTTTACAAGCATGAAATACTATTGATTTTAAGGGAGTACCACTGATTTTACAAGCAGCATAGTGACTTTTATCTAAAACTTTAAGGGCATACTTTAATTTCTTCCTGAAATTCTTGGTTTTATATTATCTACATTCTAACTAATATCCTCATCTTTGTTGTTGTTATCAAAACATTTCGATCATTGTGCTCTCCTTCTTCTTCAGGTGTCTGTCAATCAGAGTAAGCTTCAAGGAAGTTTTATAGTGTTCTCATTCTGCTGTTTATATCTCTTTCTTTCTTTCTTACTTTCTTTCTTACTTTCTTTCTTTCTTTCTTTCTTTCTTTCTTTCTAGTTAGAGCCCTGTTGTTGTTCAGTTATTACTCTCTTTATTTCCACTGCGTCTAAGTCTGTACTAACCAAACTAGGAATGGAATTTACAATTACTATGGCACCAAACTAACGAACCAATACTTTAATCTCAGATTTTGTCCCATGAAAGACAGCCCACTCGCTGTGATAACAACAACAAAGATAGGGATATTCGTCTGACTGTAAGTGGTTTAAACAATGCATCCATTGATTTTAAAACCTAATAATTTGAAGAGTAATTTTAAGGATATTTCTCTTGCTATTTCCTTGTTCTGCTGTTAAACTAGACTTAAAAATGCCACAAGTTCCAATTCTGAAATGGTTAATGATTCAAGCTCAACTTTGCTTCACTAGTCGGATAACAATGGCCTAAAGAATGTAGAATGATCAACTGTGCTAGAAAGTTGAGAACAGCAAAATCACAAATAATTAAAAGGAATTAAAATACACTTTTTCATAAATCGTCATCATTTAGCGTCGCTGTGATCACCACTTCCCTCCATCTCAAATTATGGTTCATGGTGACATTCAAATCAAGAGAGTCAATGGTTGTCGTTTCCTTTTGCACCGATGATATTGAGGTTACCCCGTCCCTCCTTTCAGAAAGAGGCAGGACTTACAAAGCAGCAGAGTTTTCCTTCTCCTGTACTGGTTACAAACTAAGGCTATAGGACCTTGTCTATCCTCCTCTTTATCCATAGCTGGAGGAAGAGATGGATTCATGCCTTTGACAAGAGTATTCCATAATTGAATGCAATGAACTCGACTGGATTTCGAACTCGGCTCTCCAATTCTTCAATCCGAGCCGCCTTTTTCATAAAACATAGTTTAAAAGAAAGAAAAATTTAAATTATTCATATATACATTGTAGAAATTTTTTATCACACTTATTATTCTAAAAGTTGTTTTTTTTTCTTTATATGAAAATGAGATAAATCAATATCAACTTTTCCATTTTGTTTTACAGAAGAAAATTGCGTTAGGGATCATGACAGACAACAAGAACATGGATCGTTTAGAAATTTCATGACTGAGGACATTTAAAGCAGACGTCGTAAATATTTATATTTGCAAAACATTCTAACTGACATTACAAATCCACCGTCTCATTTTAAACTGGTGACGTTAACCACGCACAGGTTGCATCTGGAATCAACATAAGAGAGACGCGGCTCATGCAATAAATTATTTTACGTAAGTCAACAAGCGCAAAATTAAAGAGGAAATAAAGCGTTGAAAGCATTTCCGTAAAGTTCCCTTCGTAATATTCTTTCAATCTCGTTGTTGTCGTTTTTGCTTCAGTTTTTTAGATTGTTTACCGAATTTCAATGCACTAATGCACTTTCCATATGAATTCAGCATTAACAGGAATCATTTCTGCGGAACATTTATTTATTTAAGATATGCAAAGCAAAAATTAATTATAACACAATATTACGTATGCATATAAATTAGTAAAAGTCCTTTCACCATATTTGTATTCATTACAAAAATATTATGAGGTGTGTGCAAAAATTCCCTGAACCGCCTTTTCAATACTTGAGACTGAATCCAGAGTTAAAAACATTATGTTTTAATTGTTTTCTTTTTGTTTTCTTTTTTTTATGAGAAAAAAATGACGGAACTTTGGACACAAGTTCAATAAATATTAATGTATCAATGACATATGGGCGTGTGGCCGAGTGGTTAGAATATTTCTGACCATGAGACCCGGGCTCGAATCTTACCATGGTCGATTTGTCAGGTAGGTGATCCCAGCGTACGGCAGCTTTGGAAAGTGCCTGAAAACCATACAACGGATTGGCCCAAGACTTGTGAGTGAAATTGGGTAGACGAAATCCTTGGGGGTCATCAATCGTTGTGCTAGCACGAAGTCACAATTCATCGAGGGATTGAGTGTTGCTTGCCTTATTCAAACGGCCTGTTCACGCTAGATAAAATGTACACTTTCCCTGAAACTGTAACTACGATCCGCTCAGCAAAGTGGCACTATAAACCACAGGTATAGGCTCTGTGCGTGTTGAACAAAACACAAATGTGCCTGAGCAGACGTCTGCAACGGGGATTAGCTAGCCACCCTGGTAGATAGACATCCTCAGATACGAATGGCTGCGCCATTTAGATCACTCACATGTGTATCGATTAAGCAGGAAATTACAATTAAGGTATGAATTGCTACGCACGACTATCGAATGTTTCTCTTTGCAATCCTGTTTTTTTTTATCTAAAATGTATTGATTCATATTTTAGAGATACAGTGATAAAAGTTAATGTAGTTTCTCTCTCTTTACTATGGTAAAGATCTAAAAAGGATTGAATTCATTTACCTCCAAACTTGTACTCCAAAATAATAATTGGTTATGCATCGCTGCTTTACAGTTATTACCAATTCATATAACATACAATGACAGGGTTTTTTTCATCTTTTTATATTAGACAATGTAATGACTATAGACATCAGTGTCTGTTCCATATCTTTTCTTACTGAAACTGAGATAAGCAAATAGAATGTAACCGATAAAAATAAATATATGTAATCCCAAAACTGTAAACTCTGATTGGAGTAAAAATAGCTATAATTACCTTCCAAGACCAAAACAGACTACACAACGATCAGACTTCAAAACACAGGCACGAAAATAGTTTTTTTTACCACGCTAGTTAAAACTCGAAAACTGAAAACGAACAAGAATAAATGAAAATAAATAAATAAAACAAACAAAAACAAGTAAAATAAATTAATCGAAACAAATAAGTAAAGAAACTAAGAAAATAAACAAATTAACAAACCACGCCCACCAAAATAACCGTTAGAATAATACAATAGATTACCCACAATGCAATAGAATACCCACAATGCATCACTGACCTGTTAATATAAAAAGTCGAGCAATAACACAACGCGCATGACCTGACGATTGCGTTTAGCATGTGACAGACTGTCACCTCTGGGTGTTGACTTCAATGTCCACTTATATATATCAACTTATATATATCAACATCTTCCGTGTAAAATACAGGTTCAATTCCTGTCGGAGGACACACATTTTCTATGAAATTTCCCAGACATTCAGACCGGTAAATGTTATTAATACTGTTTATTATAAACAGAGCATTTACTTAAATATTTGTATCTATAAAAATAACGTATAAACAAAAAATATATTAAAATAATTGTCGGGCTTAATCCATTCATAATATATATATATATATATATATATATATATATATATATATATATATATATATATTAACATAGTAGTATACACACACAATATCTTCATTCTGTTATAATTATTTTAAAATTAATTGGCGTGGTTACGTTGTTTTGTAAACAATCGTTCACACTTCAAGGAAGGTATGCAGAGATATAATAATGTAATATGCAACATGGTGTTAAATGTTAGTAAACTCAAATGCAATCTAAAAATTGCTACTACACTCATAATAAATTTTGTTCGGTGTTGGTTGGTTGCTTAATACAAGGGGGGAGGGGCATCGAGAATTTGAAGTTTTGCTTATTATTTTCATGATATAGCATGTTGGTGTTGTCAGCAAGTATTTTCACGTATTGTGAAGGTGGACAGGGATATGTCGGAGGAGATCGAAAATAATAGTGAGGTATGGACTCACTAGTAATGGTCTTTAAAAGCTGAAAATTGAATACTGCATTACAACAATCGACGACAATCGATTTTTTTCTTTGTTGTTTTATACACAGCATTTTCTTTGTCTTTATCGTTGCTAACAGAAGAGTTGCAGCACACATATTTATTTTATTGACATGATGTAAATTGTCAGACATTTATAAAAGAAATTCTAATCATGTTTTCATGCTGCTTAAATGATTGATTTGAAGAAGTACTGAGCACAGTTAGACATCAATAAAGGCAGCTATCGATGAAAGCACCTGTAATTAGTTCAGAGTGATGACCTAATATTATATTTCGGCAGAGTAGAATATATAAAATTCTGTCTGCACTAATCTAGATAAATAACTGTATCAATTTTTGTTTAGATAAAACGTAAATAAAAATTGATGCATTTTGACAGGGAAATTTTAACTTGTCCATCATATTCACGTAATAATGCATCTTCCAGTTTTCCTCCAGTTTTTACAGAATTCCCGTAATAGAAAAAACATTTAATATACTACAAGACTACAAAAACACCGAAAGTTGTTTACTAAACAAAACGATGGAATTATGTAATTCTACTTGAAATATAACAAAATACAGAACAAACTTGTAAATATGTTATTCAATAAGGTTATTGTCAAAACTTGAAATTAGTTTTCAGTGTTCTTTAATAAACTAAACGCAATATAAAGACATTACAAAAAAGTCGTTACAAAAAGTTATTACAAAATGTCATTACACAAAAGACGTTACGAAAAGGACATTACCAAAAGTCAGTACAAAAAAGTCATTACAAAAAAAGATATAAAAAAGTCATTACAAAAAAGATATTACGAAAAGGACATTACAAAAAGTTATTACAAAAAATTATTACAAAAAGTTATTACAAAAAATCATTACAAAAATGACATTACAAAAAAGACAACAAAAATGTCTTTACAAAAAAGACCTTACAAAAAAGTTATTACAAAAATAAATAGCTTTATGTTCAAGAGTTTTATATGCATTTTTCTGATTTGATACCCACATCAGAAACTTTGGACAACAAATACACCAAATACCAACACTAGACTTCCACTAGTGTAGCCATTGGACCAAAAGTGATCAAATGAGGAGACATCTGAAAAGATTACTTCCGGTCAAAAATGTATCCATCTCAGTGACAATATATTTTCAACAGCTTGCTATTAACTTAAGAAATACCTTTTGTTTTTATTTGACACTAATATCTTCTTATTTTAAACACATTTAATCACATCATCCTTTTTCTTTTTCAGTTTCTCATTTCATAACATAAAAACAATTTTCTAATTATCCTGGTTGGCATCAAGGAATCGCACTTATTTGCTCAATTTAATTGCATTTGCTTCACGTAATTTACAATTGAAAGTGAAAATTTCAATTTTGATGCTCTTTATCACAAGTTCATTCTTTGTATTGACCAATTGTCGAAATCTAACAATTCTTGTGCTCTACGATGCATTCTAAAATGACTGTGTGGTTATTTCTTTTGGGCTTTTGTTAAATTAAGAAACTGTCATTAGTTGTCATAGATCTCTACAAAGCAGCTAAGTCATTTTTATCGTTGAAAAAAATAAACAAAAGACTTTCAAAAGATAAAATTTACGTAGTTCAAAGTAAATAGGTACAAACTCTGCAGTTGAATAATAATAATAATAATAATAATAATAATAATAATAATAATAATAAAACCTTGTACCGATCAGTGGTTACGTAGTGCAGGGCTGAAACCGAAGGTTTTATTCTTGATGAACAGGACCAGTTCTTGCTAACTAGAAATTACTAAGCACACATACTGAAACACAGTGTTAACCCGAAATACAGATTCTGTGATAAATATCTACAAACAATTGACCATCTTGTCTCAGGTTGCACGATATTGACATCCACGGGATATAAAACTTGGCATGACAGAGTGGGACAATATATTCATTAGAAAATTTGCAGCTTTTACGAAAGGCAAACTGCAAGAAATTCGTATGAACACCACCCAGACCCGGTTACAGATGTAGGACCTGTAACAATTTTATGGGACTTTACAATACACAAAGATAGAAGAATCAAAGCTAATCGCCCTGACATCGTGTTCAAAGACCACAAGAACAGAATGTGTTTTTTATTGACATGGCAGTTCATGCAGATTGTAATGTATCTTTGGAAAACTTTAAAAAAAACTATGCAAATACAAGGATCTTGATGTGAAAATCAAAAAAATGTAGGACATGAGGACATCAATAATTCCACTTGTAGTTGGAGCCCTCGGATTGATTGGAAAAGGTTTCGATAGACCAATTGAAAAGATTCCTGATCGCCCATGCTGTACAGAAATAAAAGATTGTACTCACACATTACAAAGAACTTTATCTATGTAAAATGTTTGTGATCTTAAAAAAAAACTATCCAAATACAAGGATCTTGATGTGGAAATCTCAAAAATGTGGCACATGAGGACATCAACAATTCCATCGGATTGATTGGAAAAGGTTCCGATAGACTAACTGAAGGGATTCCTGGTATCCCAGGCCTTAAAGAAATACAAAACATTGTACTCACAAGTACAGCTCACGCATTACGAAGGGCTTTATCTATGGAAAATGTGTACGATATTACGTTCTTTTACTTTTTTTTTTTATGAAAATGTTCAATGAAAATATCATGATGCTATTTCTGTCCTTAGGTTCCTGGTTGGGAGCCGAAGTAAATGAGTATACAACAGAAATCAAAGGAATTAATAATAATAATAATAATAATAATAATAATAATAATAATAATAAATACTCAGATTCTACACAAAGCATGGCTCTCATGGCTTCTAATCTTAACTGAGTGGAGGTATTAACATGCACATATTTTCTCTTGATGAATTAAGATGGGTAGCATAGATTAGCTTGTCAATTGCCTGACCATGACCAGTTTGACGTGTTCTTTAAAGGATTGACGCGTTGTGTATCTATATTTATTCGCGCGAATAGTGAGAGAGCATCACGGTCGGGTGGCGGAAAAGTTGCTTATTTAAACTTGAAGGATGAGGCGGCTAAGTCGAGTTGGGAGCCACATCTAAATACTTAAAAAACCTTCAATCGGGGACCGTCTGAGAGGACTGTGTTACTCGATCTGAAGGTATTTTGAACTGGGTTTCATCTTAAAGGTTATGCGCTGATTTTCTCAAATATGTCGAAGTTTTGTGCATATTTTACTGTGATGCATGTATACTGTTATACGACTGGGTGTCATGATGGATACACATGGCGTCTTATACTTGCAGCCCATCGTGTTTTTGATGGCGTGTGTATCTCTCACTCTATAATAATAATAATAATAATAATAATAATAATTTTAATAATAGTATTTACTCGTTTATTCAATTCTCAAAAAGGAATCTTAAAAAACATGAATATGCGACAGACCCACATTCATTGTTCAGCAACTTAAAGTTATGATCAAATTAGTTTGTGGGTTTAACCATTCTCTTGTGCTTTAATTAAAATCACTGAAATTGAAGAAAGAAAAAACCTTCAGTATAATCTTTATAAAAATATTAATAGAAAATAAGATTAAATGGCACAACTTGCCGATTGATTTGGTGCCGAAGTCAAAAACAAACAAAAAGCATTTTAATTTTTTTTTTTTTGATTAATTATAATGATCATTTTTAAATCTTCAAAGAAATGTATAGAAATTAATATAAATATCTAAGGACACAGAACATCGAAAGAAATTGTTTGGTTTGAGATTTTATTGAAGCATAAAAACCCATTGTGAAGAACCATAAAAGATGGAACGCTGTGAAAGATAGCCCGATGGTCGATGAAGTCATGTTATTCTGTCTTCATAAGAGAAGAAAATGGCGGCTCTATTTCTTGTTAGCTATAAAAAGTTTGAAAGTTTGCTCTTACTGATTCAAAAGAATTCAAAATGTCGGTGGCAGTATGTGTGCTTGTGTCTTTTGCGTCTATTTTAAAAATTTGTATCTAATTGAATAACAATGAAAACAACCTCTCTTATGCATTTCGTTCTTAGACTAAATGTGTTTTTTTTTTATCGATGGAAACATATTCTGTAGTTAGAGAGGAACGAACTACAACAAACCTCGGTTATAATTCTATGCCGAGAGAACACTTAAAATACAGTGATCATTAACTTTTTTTTTTAAATTTTCCTCCTTCATTTTATCTCGATGCATAACCTATCTGATTTCATTCAGCTTTCTACCGCTTTTCTTTCTTTTTTATTAATATACCATCTTGCAATACCAGTAGTTTTGTTAGGAAAGATGATATGCTGTATGAATCTGGACGTATATTTACCGTGGAATATTCAGAAATTAGTGCACTTTCTGTATATTTTTCCTTTAATTAATTTTGCTATTAATTTAAACTGCATTTTAAAGTCGAAATTATAGTGAGACTTACTACCATTTATGACTTCTTTTATGTGCCGTGTCCCTCCAGGACGAAGGCGATCATAGCCCTCCACATCCTCCTGTCTCAATAAGTTTTGTTATTTCTACCAAGCCGTGTTCTGCTACCCATTTGCTCAAGCCCATTCAGCATGTCACGCGTTGCTTTTCCCCTGGGGTCTCTCTTTCCCTCTATATGTCCTGTGAGTATTAGATTTTTAACACTCTCCTTCCTCATTATCCCAGAAATTTCCTGATGTTAAGTATAAGATCCCTCCTTGTTTCCATCCTCTCCAAAATCTCGTCATTTTCGGTCCATGGTATCCTCAGCATCCTTCTGTAGAACCAAATTTCTGTTGCTTCGCGTCTCTTCTTCATTTGCCATACTGGAGGACAGATATCACGTAACAGTTCAGCTTTCTTTTCTTTGTTTCCAACAAAATTCCCTGTCTCTTAATACTCTGCTTAGCTTTTGGAATGCGTCGTTGATCATTCCAATACGTATTCGGATCTCAGTGTCGCACTTTCAGTCGCCCATTAGAACACTTCCCAAATATTTAAATTTTTGTACCTGCTTGATTTTAGTATCCCCGACCTGTAATTTGCATTTTGGGCTCGTCTTTTTTCCTGATGACCATACATTCTGTCTTTTTGTAATTTATGCTTAGTCCCTTCTTCTTGCTCTCCTTTGTTACCTTCTATAGGCGGTTTTATAGTTTCCTTTCTGTGTCTGATATCAGCAATGTGCTATCTGTACATCTTATATTGTTAAGATTGTGGCCTCCAATGATGGTAGGATTTCTAGAATTGCCTCGCTGTATAGGTTGAATATGTCCGGTGAGAAGACTTGCCTTACACCCCTTTCTATTTTTGTATATCTACTGTTCGCATTTTTTATTTCTATACAAATGGATGGTGTTAATATAGATTTTTGATTATTCTAATGTCTTTCCCAAATATGTGAAGGCTGCTGAGCAGTTCTAACAGATCTTTGTTGCGTACTTTATCGAATACCTTTGCGTAGTCTATAAAACACAGATGCACGTTCTTCTGCATTTGTATTGCTCTTTCTGATAACATTCTGAGCATGAATATCGCCTTCCTTGTTCGAGTGTCTTTAACGAACCCGCACTGTTCTTATCCTATCTCTCGCTTGATTCCACCGCGCGCTCTATTCATCGGAATAATGATAACGAGTTTTGTTATATGACTTATTAGGCTGATTGTTCGGTGGAGTTCGCATTCATTTGCGCCTGGTTTCTTAGGCAGTGTTATGAAAACAGATCTGCTTAGGTCTTCCGGTATATCACTACTATTATAGATTTCATTTATTATTTCTGTAATCTTGTCAGATCCGAAATTGTCCAAGGCTGTCAGCATCTCTATTACAATTCTGTCTGGCCCTGCTGCTTTGTTTCTGTTCAATTTGGCCAGTGCAGCTTTCTGGCCCGCTGGTATTTCTGTGTATTGTCGGTTGTTCTCTTTCGCCGTGGAATTGATCTCCGATATATTTGTTCTAGCGTTCTAGTGCTGGAGTATCTTTTCTATCTCTAATATGTTCCGTTCTGTCATGGAATTCTAAGCAGCCTTTTGATAAGCATGGCTTCTGTCCTGTCAGTTCCCTTATTTTTTATGCATATCTCCTTTATCTGTGATATCTCTATTTATGCATATTTTTCGTTGAGCCATTCTCCTTTAGCTTGCTTCTATCTGTCCCATATTTCATTGTGTAGTTTTCTGCATTGCGTTCTGTGTCTTGGCTTTGTTTTCTGATTCCTTTGCATCGTGTCGAGAATCTCGTCTGGGATCTATTCGTTTTTTTCTTCTTCATCCATTCTCCTTTGGAATGATGTCATTTAATGATGTCACTAAAGCTTCTCTTATTGTGTCCCATCTCGCGTTTACATTTCCACGCAGTGATTCTCAACCGCCGTGCCGTGGTACACTAGTGTGTCGTGAGATGCTCTTAAGTGTGACGCGAAATAATGTCAGGCAATAAATATATGTGTGTGTGTGTCTGGAAATAGTACTAGAACAGCATTAGTATTTTAGTCAACGAATAAGTATTAAACTTTTTTCAAATAAGTGTTTCTTCTAATATTGGACTCCAGTTATGTGAAGAAGTAGAATTGGCTAACATTTCTAGTGAACTACAGCCCTAAATAAAACAATCGACGGTAGCCATTAATACATTTTGGATTTCAATATAAAAAGAATATCCCACATTAGATAAAAAGGCTTTTTTTCAGTTTTATTGCAATTTTCTACATATTATTTATGTGAATTGGGTTTCTTAACCTTAAATGATATCAAAAATAAAAAGCAAGAAAGACTACGCTCAACTGAAGAAATGAGGATCTGCTTATTGCACATTCAACCAAACATTAAAGAAATCGTGAAAAAGCACCAGGCACAGGTTTCACATTAAATAAGCTGCACAAGTAGTTGAATAAAAACATTGAAATAAAGTAAATCCATATTTGTGTATTTTTTAAATCTACGGTTTTATTTCATAAATTAAATATATACCCTTTAAAATTTTTGCTAAGTGTACCGTAATATTTTCATTTGCTCCCAGATATGCCGTTGCTTAAAAAGGTGTTATCTAAATTTCTCGTGTATTATTTAAATTCCTAGACGTTTCATCTATGTATTTCTTGTGACATGTATTTACAGTCTATTTTCCGATCATGAATGTCGCATTTCTGGTTCCCGTGCCCTGAACAAAAAACGTACTGTTTCCGGTCTAATTCTGCTTCGTCAGAATTCGCATCATTAGTTTGGTGATGTTGCTCATTAAACTGATTTTCTGATGGAGTTCGCTTTCGTCAGCACTTGATCTCTTAGGCAAATTTACGAAGATGGCTGTAGCGAGGTCATCCATTATGTGTGCCACTGTTGTATATTTCGATTATTACTTCTGTGATCTTGTGGATGTCGAAGTCGTATAAGGCTAAGAACATTTTTGTTACGATTCAATCGAGCCCTGTTGCTTTGTTCATCTTCTCCAGTGCTGATCTTACTTCATCTTTTAGTATTTCTCGCCCTTCTGTATTTTCCAGCACAGGTTTCTCTCTCGCATCGTGAAATGGTTTTTTGGTGTATTCGCTCCATCTTTTGAGTATTTTTTTTTCTTATCAGTTATCCTTAATTTGATTTTATAGAACCTGTCGTTTGGCTCACTTTTTCATCCTGTTAATTATTTCATTCTGTTGTGCATTTTTGCTGTATTCTTGTTGCTCATTCTCACAAATGATCTTTTCTCTTTAGCCTGCCTACATTTGTTTTTAAATTATGTGTTTAGTGTTGGATATTCTTTTCCATTGTTTGGCATTGTTTGTTGTCACTTTTAATCATCTTTAAATTTTCATCTGTCATCCACTCACGCCTTTATTGTCAAGTTTTCTTTTGGATGATCTCGTTCGTAGACACAACCAATACTTCTCTCATCATGTTCCAATTTGGTTTTATTTATTCTCGTTCAGGTTTTATTCGTTTATAAATCTGTTCTTATATGTCTCCTTGAAGTTGGGCTCCTCGAGAGTCTGTCATATTGCATTTTAGGTGCTGATTTGGTTTCTTTAGTCTCTATAGTTTTACTCTGACGTAGCACACTACTGAAAATGGTCACTCCCATAGTCGGCACTTGGGTATGTTTTGTAGTGTAGAACTGCATTTCTGAATATTTTGTTGATAGTCACATAATCAATCTGATTCTTTGTGTCTCCTCCTGAGCTTCTCCATGTTCATATACGTCTTGGGTGCTCCAGGAACCAGATGTTCGGGATTGCTAGATCGTTTGCTATGTAACACTGGACCCACTTTTCGACGCGCTCATTTCGGGATCCTAGTCCGTAGTTGCCGAATATTTCATCTTCTCGTTCCTTGGCATCGAGGTTTTCCATGATGATGGCGATTTCTTGTGATTTACATAGGGCCTAAGCATTGTCGAGAGATTTGTAAAAGTTATTGATTTCCTCCTCCGTGCTCTGCGCTATCGCTGGCATACAACGACAATTGCTATGTTGGAGAGCTTTTAGTTTAGCAGGAACAAATTTCTTCATATCATTATCTAATATTAACCCTACATCTCTTCCATTATATATATATATATATATATATATATATATATATTATTTGTATATTACTTTTATACTCATATAGTAGAAAAATGATCTATATTAAATTCTTTTAATACATTAAAATTATTTTTGTTTTATTTACCTATTTAAAAATTAAAATCGTTAAGCATAAGACAGCGCTGTTAATGGGTGAATAAAAGAAAATGTTATTTTTAAGCTTTTTATGTGTATATGCTCTCGAGTCCAACCGTCAACATGAAGAGGTTCTACGACGTGCTGCCAGGAGGGTTTGACTTGCCCAGTCGTGTCCAACACCCACACTCGCCTGTGACTCCTGCTCACGGCTCTTCACGGGTAGGCTGGTCATTGACAGCGATCTCCGTCATCGCCACCAGATGGGAAGAAAGGGAATAAGGAGAGAGGATGACAATCCCGATGATCTAATGCGAGCATGTGCTGACGATTATATATATATATATATATATATATGTGTGTGTGTGTGTGTGTGTGTGTGTGTGTGTGTGTGTGTGTGTGTGTGTGTGTATTTGCATCCTACCATATAGATGGTCCTGAATGAGGAAACTATCGCTTGTGATCGAAATGTGAAGGTGTACAATTCACGGAGGCACTAAGATTTTCCAAGAATATTCATTGAGTTGAACAAATGCCAAGCATGCCGTTAGGAAAGAGGAAATCATTGATCCAGCAATCCAGTAATTTACATGTGATGTATATAGCAAGGTATGTCTCTTCAATTCAGGTTTCGTTGATCCCAAGAAGAGTCATAATCAATATGACTCTTTTCACAAATTACGATCAGTTCTCCGCTGGAAATAACTTAACATGCAGGACGTGTCAAAAGACCGGCAGAAACTGATCCAGTGTCAACTGTCACATGAAAATCTACGAGCAAGCTGAACAGACTTTACAAAACAGGCCAGGCCCTGAACAAAACTTAGTTTACCACATCTCCAATAAACATTGCAAGTCACTTGTAGTCGTTAAGTCATACTCGTTTAACGATTCGACAGCCATCATGTATGTATAGATGCGATGGGCAAAACATTTTGTGGTTTAAAGATAATTTGAGCGATAATCTGGATGCATTGCACATGGATGTGCAGCATCGAGAAGAACTAAATTTATATCGTACAAAATGGAGGCACTATATAAGCAACGCTTTTGAGGATCAATATCTCAGACACGCTCAGATCAAGCGTGATCGTCAAAGAGACACTCACACTGATTTGCCAACTAATATGCAGTCATAAAAATTTAATGTCTGTGAGCGTATGCTGTTGCTGAGGGCAAGTTCCGAAAGGTCATCATAACAGCAAAACAATGCCAATCTGCTTCATTGTCCTGCCAACAATGTCTGTGTTGTTTTTAACAATTTTGCAAATCATCATCTGGTCTGAGAAGGCACATGCTGGTACACAGGTGTGTTGAATGTTGCTTTCTGTATGGTTTTTTTTTATTTATTTTCGAAACTGTAATCCCTTTTGTCATTTCAGAAATCGTTACCCTTCCTTAAAGGAATTTTGTGCCAATTTTGTATTTGTACTTTTTTTTTTTTTTTTTTTATACTGTAATAAATGATTTTTCTTTAAGATATTACACCGTGTTTGGGTTTTGTTATTTGTACCTATTTCAGCTTTAGTAATAAAAGAAGTACGAATTATTTTTCCTCTTTCTGTATCAACTAACTAAATTTTTGTGCTTAGCACAATAATTGGGATTTATTACGGAGTTAAATTTTTATATCACTGATTTTACGACTGCTCCTACGACAATGGGGATACAAATCTCTTTACGTGATATTTTTCTGATAATAAACATTGAAATATTACCAAACACTACCAAGTATATTTTTATTCATTCATTAGTCACTTATTAACTTTCTTAGAAAATGAAAATTATTATGCAGTATCTGTGCAAGAACAAAGCGCGCCAGAAAGAAAACGTGAAGCAGAGATAAGAACGAGAAAAAGTTTGAAGCAAAAAAATGTTTGTCAGATAAATTAGGACAGTTTGTGTGTCTAAATAGAAAAAAAAACGAAATGATGTTTGCAGATGTGTTTATTTTTATTTGTGTATATATGAGTGCGCGTGTGTCTCTTATATGTGTGTTGGCATTTGTTAGGCTTTAACTTTTTTAATGCTCCAATGTGTGTACATGTATTCCTCTTAGCAGCCTTCCTTCTCTCTATATATTTTTCATTCCCCCCTCTCTCTCTCTCGCTCTCTCTCTCTCTCTCTCTCTCTCTCGCTCTCTCTCTCTCTCTCTCGCTCTGTAATCATGTGTGTTATTTTCTGTGATAACAAGTCAAGCAAAATTTTGATTTAAATTTGAAAGCATATGCGCAAACGTCTTAACATTAATGCGTCGTGTTGTTTGTCTGGGTGTGCGATTTTGTGTGCCAGAAAGAATATGGAGAAAGGGTCAGAGGAGAATAGACAGTCATAAAAATTACACGAGGAATATTACTGGCAAATTGCTTCAATAATTTGATAAGAACACTCCACACACCTGGTTTAAATTGCCATGAAATGGACGACAGCAGATTGCGTGACTTGTCAATTTCATAAGATTTTTTTCTTCCTCCTCATTGTCTCCAAATCTTTCTCTCTCATCGCCAATAAACAATACCAAAAATTCGAAAGTAAAAAAGAGTTTTTTTTTTTTTTTTTTTTTTATATATACTTTTCTTTTTATTGAAGGTTACATTAAAAAGATATTCAGCTTTTTCAACACTGGCTCAGTTGACTGTCAAACTCGGTTGGTTTGTAGGTCGGTCGGAGTTAATAATTTTTTTTTCTTTTCTGTCCTAGTTCATCTTCGCCATTAAAATCTAACATCAATTTAAGAACCTTACAAAAGACACCAATCAGTAACATTGTGTAGAAGCACTTCAGCAGATATCGGAGTGAAGCACGTGAGAAAGAAAGTGGAAGACGTGTTTATTTGTGGGCTTTAGGTGTAAATCAGCGTTAAAATATATTGGCACTCATTCTGTCCGTAAAGTGATTACGTGTACGTGTGTGTGTGTGTGTGTGTGTGTGTGTGTGTGTGTGTGTGAGACTGTATTTGATTTTAGAAGGCATATAATTAAAGAGATGTATGCGTGTTGAAAAGAGACTTAAAACTCGAAGAGAAAGAAGTGCTCAAATTGTTAATTGTGAGTGCGATTCAAAATGCCCGTCTGCTTAATTATATGCGTGTATGTGTGACTAAATGTAGAAATGCATACGTACTGCGTGCTAAGATATGTGACCAAATAGAGAAAATTATAGTAAGAAGATTGTGAGGCGTCAAATGTTTAATGATTAATTTTCTAATGCCAGCTGATATATCTGAGTAAATTCACCAATACAAAGGAGTAAATGCTCAAGGAGTGTTCCAAAGGTTTTGAGCCTGAATCTCCTCCCAATTTAGAGTGACTCCAAATTATTGTTTTATTTGATTGCTCTATTATAATTACAAAAAATATTTTTATTACTGTTAGTCTTTGGTGTAATAATAAATGTTTAATCGCCTAGATTGTTTTTTTACACGTTCTTTTGAGTGAAAGTATTTTAAGAAATCCAGACTAATTGTATGGGAAAAAAAGTTACATATATATATCTTTATAGGCTCAGCTGTTAAAAACCGACAAAATTGTTAAGGATCTATTTCAAGTTTATGGAAAATTATTATTATTTTTTCGTCTATTTTAGCCTCATTTTTTGCATAAATAGAACTCAGGTTAGTAGATAAGAGCAGAAGGTTTTTGACATACAAAAAGCGTGCAACAAGAAAGCACAGAGTTACAAGCCAGCGATAGAGAGCACAAAAGATTTTTGAAGTTCAAGTGAAAATTTCCCTGCCGTTGGACAACGAAAAAAAAGCATTCAAAGGAATTCTCCCAAGTGTGAATATAAAAAAGACATTTCCAAAATTATTATATCCCAGAAAATCTCGTGGGGCAAGTAAAAGTAGGTGATTTTTTGTTTTTTTTTCTGAAATTTGGTTGCGCCTTTGTTTTTTGTTTTTGTTTTTTTGTTGTTTTTTTTTTTGTTGTTTTTTGTTTGTTTGTTTTTGTTTATTTTTTTGCCTTCTTGAATTGCTTTCACTTTCTGTTGTTCTTGAAATCGGAATTTTTTTGTTTCTATTTTCGATGGTTAATACTTTTTTGCAGTAAATCCGTAAATGTTATCCTGCCATAAATATTTGTAAGGCACACAAAAGGAAATTTTTGTGCTAGAGTCTCATATGTAATTTTTAGTATTTTTCCTTTTACTGTATACTGTAATAAATGTTTGCCCTTTAAAAATTTACGCAGTGGTTGGACCTTATACAATTTACACAGTGGTTGGGCCTTATACAATTTTTTATTCCAACTAACTAGGTTTTTGTGTCTGACACAAGAATTTAGATTTGGTTGGGAGTTGAAACTTTTACATAATAGATTGATTACATAAAATAATTTATTTTCTCTAAATTTTATTGCTTTCAATATTTTCTCGTGAAATTTGAATTTCAGAAACAATAACAAAACAAAATCAAATTGACGATAAATCGGCCAAAATCAGAATCAGAAACCCAAGTGTTTCGATTTTATTGAGTTTTGGACACTGGAATAGAATTTCTACAGTTATCACTAAAAATGACTCTTTAGAAATCATTTTTGCTTCGATTCTGCTGTGCTTCGATAGAACCGATCACCAGACGCTTAAAATGAAGTCAATTTGATTTTCCCGCCCGTATTTGTACTTTTGAGTGGTGACTACCAACATCGTTATTCCCATGATGGGTAGACTGAAGTAATCACTACCCACGATCCCAAAACACATGCGTGAGTATTCATCGGATTCAATGAATTATATATATATATATATATATATATATATATATATATATATATTCTGTTTATACGTTTTTGCTTTTTTACGGATACACTTATTTCAGTAATTAAACAGTATTAATTACATTCACCGGCCAGAATGTTCGAGAAATTTCGTAGAAAATATGCATCCTCCGAATCGAACCTGTATCCCTAAACGGAACTTAGCCTGATGTGCTATGACCGTTCAGCCAGAGAGGACATCCGGTTTAGCAAATCTTGGATTACTTTTTATTCTATGGCTGAAGTTAAACATTTTATAATTTATAAAAAACTTTACCGTACCCCACATGTCACCTAAATAAAAAAAGTCAAAAATATACAAAGAATACCTTGGTCATCACTATATATATATATATATATATATATATATATATATATATATATATATATATATATATATATACAGGAGCCCTCCCTTCGATTCCTGTTCTTAGAACCGAACAGCCAGACAGCATTTGTGATTTGATTATAGTGGTGAAGGCTAGTGCAGAACACATCACACTTTTTCGGAAGAAACAAATACAGAAGACTAATCTCCAAACGATTCTCCTCGGGTTTTGAATAGGCCCCAGGTCCCCGTCTATCCTTATCCTAGGTCCCCGTCTATCCTTATCCTAGGTCCCCGTCTATCCTTATCCTAGACCAATCAAAGCAATCGGATCCAATCTGTCCTGCTATTTAACCCACAGCTTGTGGGGAAAGAGATGGATTCATATCCTTCCCAAGGGTGTTTTCGTCTAAATGAATGTTATGAATGGAAAATGCCTGAAATCCATACCACAGGTTGACACGTGACTTGTGAGTGAAATTGGGAAGACGAAACCCTTCGGAATAATAATAATTAATTTTTACAAGAATTGATTTCATTTTTGAAAGATTTTAATTATAATAATTTATAAAGTTTTACATATTTTAAATTTCTGCATTACTTTGTGCCGGTTAGGTGATATTGCTATTAAGCAAAAATTATATTTACTAATCATAAGGCTTAGTACAATATATGGACCACCAATATTTTAGAATAATATAGAATTGTTTTTCATGAATAAACGTGACGATTTTTGTAAATGCGGACGTCCATACACGTCATTATCAGAAAATAAATGCAATAACTATAGTAAATTTAAAGCCAATCTATCTAAAATTCTATAAAACATTAAATGATTACTGAATAGTTTAAATTATATAAAAAAACCCACTGGCGTTATATTCCTCAAGTAAATTTTACAGATATATCTACCGTACAAAAAGATTAGATAAACTTTCGTCTGTCATTCAAGTTGTTAACACCTAAAATAAACAGGTGCCACCCTGTTAAAATGCATTACTTTAAACTTAAAGTAAGTAATATTTGTTTCAAATCAAATAAATTAAACTTTAAATCAGCTAATCTTCCTCAAATAAAATTTCAGAAAAGTATATTTAATTTTTGAAAGATTTTTTTTTAATGAACAGAATTACATTAGGATAACAGGTGGCAAAAACTAGCAAATGTTATTGATTGCAAAACGAAACTCCTTCCAGATAATTTCAATTTAAATTACTTCTGAAATACAGCAAAATATATTGCTTATTTAATCTATTAGCTTGAAATTAAAATAAAAGCTTCAAGAAAGTTTTTTTTTTTCATTTTTTAAACTCATTTTAAACCTTAGATATCACTGTTTGGAAGTAGCCATATATATATATATATATATATATATATATATATATACAAATTTAATTAAAGGCAACTGACAAGGTACTGCGGTTAAACTTTTTCATTAATTTTTCTTGTGTTCCTATAAGTGTTTTCTTTTCTGAGCATAGAATGTGCAAAAATTGTGCAAATGTTCTGCATATCCGAGCGCTTTCGATGATTCTTTTAGCATTTATCAAGGATGATTTTTATTTATAACTGTATGTATGGATATTTTATGTATGTATCTAGAGTTCTCAGAATCTTTTTCCCAAACACGGTCAGCACATTGTGGCCGTATTCATAGTTGATGTTATTGAGTGTTAGCCTTTTTTTTATTATTAGTGCTTCGATTATGCTATAATATTTGAATTTTCTACAAGTATATTATGGATGGTAGGTTTCCTTGTGCGTTTAAATGAATCCTAATTGAGCTATGCCAAATAAATGGCCAGCTACTACTAATCTAAAATTTGAAGGCTATGTTTACAAGACAAATTTCAAATTCTAACATTCCCCAAGCAAGAACTCTTTCTCATTAAAAGGTTATGTCTATAACTCCAGTCTTATTGAGAAAACGTTCCTGCTTAGGGGATGTTATATATCGGGCTTTTTCTTGCAAACATAATCCACAAGTTTTTAGAGATTACCTTGCGAGCTTTTGCGAGATTTAGAATCATCTTCTCGAATCTCTTTTTACTAATACATCATATGTGGGTGTATGTGTGTGAGTGTATGCACGTTTGTATGTTTGCGTGTTTTTATAACAATATAAAAAGAATTCAGGTTCTAGAAACTAAACATTGAAACAATATCTCCTTCAAAAGTAGAATGGCCATTTTTAATGTATTCAAGAACTGGTGATCCATTTCACCTTGTGAAGAAATTCCCTTCTAAATCGCCCTATGTTTGAGTCAACGCTGTTGAATATGCGACAGACGGACATGTCTACAGAAACCTCGATCTTGATAACGACAGAAAGTAGAGATGAAAGCGCTCGATCTATTTGAAGCAGATCTATCATTTACTGGATTCAACGGTACGCTCTGTTGTACGTAAACAAAACAAAAAAAGGTAAAAGAGCAATTATTGTATGTCGTGTTTAATCTAACTTATATCAATGTATATGCGCGCGTGTGCGTGATTATTTACACATCAACTTCCTTTCAAAGATGTTTCATCAAATTCAGCGAGGTAGTATTCATTAATGAAGGCAATTCGCTTATCGTCTCATCGTATTTTTAGAAGCTTTTGATGAAGACGGTAAAGTAAATTGTTCCTAGTGTTATATGCTTTGAGCGAAGACTATTACTCTTATCGACACTCTGATTTAACAAATTCTCCAAGTAAATTTAGAATGGTATTTATGTTAAGTGATGAATTCCGTTTTTGAATGGCAAAAAGGAAGCCGATCCTGTGCCATTTTTATTTATTTCTATTTTTATATCTGTTTTTCTGTATGTATATACACAACGCTGTGTACCTGTATATATGCACGCGTCCAAAACATGCGTAAGTGGCGAGTTATATATTAGTTTGTAAATTGTGATGAATTTAAATATACCGGGGATAGAATAAAGCTCCTATGTTAAACAATAATCAAAGAGATTGAAATCTAAAAAGACATCTTTCATGGGATCCAACTTTCTTATTTTGGCAAACATAGACTTTCAGTTCCGAATAAAAAAAAAAATGAAGTGTCAAAAGGACATTTTTCCCCATGACACCGCTTTTATTTTAACTACCTTCACTCCTTCGGCAATGTTTATTGTTTTAAAAAGCGACCATTAGAATTGTAATAAAACCTAAACATATGATGAAAGTGAATTTATATGTATATATTTTTTGTTCTTGAGAATTCACGAGAAAAATATTAAACATTATTTATTTATTAGATTGTTTATATACAAGAATAATTATATATTTACAACATTTTAAAAATTAATACAATTTTATAAAGAGGACTAATGTAATGGAATATTTATCCTTTAACAATTTATAAAGAAATAAATATAAATACAATTTTATTCATAAATTTATAAACATTTACTAAATTTTTAAAACATGTAAATCAACTATAAATAAATCATTCTTATTTACCATTTTATAAAGATCGAATTAATTGGCAATAAGCTAATGTTCCGCCAACCATTCCAATAAACGATATTATAAATAAATAGTAAATAAACAATATAAGAAATAAAGTGTGATTAATATTTTTGTTGTCAATTTTCAAGAACAAAAAATGTATAAATTCACTTTCATTTTTTTTACAATTCGAATCATTACCGAAGAGTGAAGGTAGTTAGAATAAAAGCGGTATCATGGAGAGAAAAAAAAAAGTTCTTTGGTCACTCCTAATCTCTCTCTCTCTCTCTCTCTCTCTCTCTCTCTCTCTGTTGGGGTGGGGGCCCTCGTGCCCAGGTTTGTCCTTATTTTTTGTATTTCCTTTAAAGATTTATGCTTTGTTGTTTCCAACGCACATATTAAATATTGTCAAAAAAGGCGACTAGATTATTCAGTAAAGAACAAATCCATATAAACAATAAGTGTTACGTTAGCTTCTTCTAGAAATAAGGAAAATGGTTCTAAATGCTTACGTTTTCTTTTCCCCGAATTGTTGAAACTATTTGTATAATGGCATAATTATATTAACATTATTGTTATGAACATATGTCTTAAGTAAATATCTGGGCGCATGTTGTAGAATAATGGTTAGTACACTAATCGCATAAGTTTTTAATTCTTAGTTAGTACCTTATTTTTGTGACCATGTGTCAGACTAAACTAAGTTTAGCAACCATCTACAATCGCTTTATAGATCTTTATAACAAAGTCTTTTTTTGTTTTTTATAGTCGTCATCTTTTCAAGGTTTTCTCTTGATTTTCCGAACATGTTTTTCTACTGAAGCTTTATGAAAAGGTTTTCTCATTTATTAGGACAATGTTTTTTTCTAAATGCCGTGTCCCTTCTGGACGTAGACAATCATAACTCCCCATGGTCTCCTCTTCTTTCTAATATCTGTGAATTACCATAGCTTCTTCTGAAAAGTAGTGAAGTGGCTTTCCTTTGCCTTCCCTATGGTTTTGTATCAGGAGTTTTCCCTTTTCTTGGACTGGCTGCTAACTGGGGATACAAAACCTAGGGTAGCATGTTATTTAATCCATAGATTAGAGGAGAAATAATGGATTCATGCCTTTTCTAAAAGCTCTTGTGCGAAAGTGAACGCAAAAGATTTGTCGAGGATTTGAACTCGACACGCTGATTCCTCTTACCTTATCCCCTAGCACTTACACCACCTGCACACCTCTAGTACAATTATTAACTTTTGTTTACGCAACTGTAAAGACTAATAAGAAAACGAAACTAAAACACTCATACGTAAAATTGCTGTTTATTCACCTCTGGATTTTGTCAATTAATATCAGTGGCTGATATGACATGGAAACTTTCCCTGAACGTGGATCTTCTTCTTCT
This sequence comes from Acanthosepion pharaonis, assembly GCA_903632075.3. Lineage (NCBI taxonomy): Eukaryota > Metazoa > Mollusca > Cephalopoda > Sepiida > Sepiidae > Acanthosepion > Acanthosepion pharaonis. The sequence goes on along the minus strand of CAHIKZ030000396.1, from coordinate 863,625 downwards.
TCTTTTCCCTCTCCAGTATGTCAGTCATCCTGTCTTCCGGTTGTCGCACGTATGCACATTATACACAGCTGGGTTAACAACATGATTACATAACCCAGTGTAGCCACTGACTTCCTGTGAGGCGTGAATCTGGTGCCTATGAGACTATTTCAAACTTAAACCTTCTGAAGCACCTCGCTCCTCTGATGTTCTGGTGTAACACTAAATGCATGTATACTTTGAGGTCACCACATACCAATTTCTCTTAGAACAAAATTTCTTTATTGACATTAAATTTGATTCAGACCATTTCGTATTTCTTGCCCGGAATCACATACTACACATATATTAATATTATAATTTTATAATTAAAGATTTGGTTTGTATTTCATTATCGCGAGAACTTAACCCTAACCACTTTTGCCCTTTAACCACGACGCAAATATACCTAAATTGAAATTCCAGACTGACATCTCGTCATATTTTTACTTTTTTCAGTTTTCTTTCTTCTTAACATTTCCCTTTCTTTCTTTTTTGTTTCTTTTTTTCTTCGCCCCCGAATCTCTCCCCACACCCAACGTTTACCTCACCCATTTTCTATACAGTCTCAGTTACTTCTTAACTATCTGGGAAGAGTTTTAGAAAATGACGGAAAATTGACACCAAAATCCGAAGGTGCACTGGAATAGCAAAAGATGTCTTCCAAAAGCTTAGCAAAGTATTAAAAAACGGGAAAATGTCGTTAGAAATAAAGAAACGAATACTGAACTGCTATGTAATTTCAATCGTCCTGGATGGCAATTTCCTCACAAATGAGCAGGAGATTTGAAGCAACAGAGATGTGGTTTCACATAATGTTGTGGAGTAAATAAGACAAGGTAACACAAATGAACTAGACAAGACGCCCCAAATAAAGCTCTCAAAGTTAGTCAGGAGATTTCCGTTGGCGTCAGTCGAGATATAATATTATAACCGTGGCGATGAAGGATCGAACCTCATACGGAATAGGAAAAGTGCTTTTGCTTCGGCGCACATGATAACGGTACACAATTCACTACTTGCCAATTTAAAGAATTTTGTAAAATGTTCTCGATTGAACATATTACTACCCCGCCGTATCACCCCAGGTCAAACGGACAAGATGAACGATTTGGAAGAAAAAAAGCAAGTAATGAAAAAGTGAGCTACAAAAATTCTTGAGAGTATACCGGAAAACGGCGAATCTCAATACACCGACAGGCATGTCACCGGCAGAATTGATGTTCGCAAGAATAAAAGTTGTTACAAGGTCAAAAAAAGAATAAGAACGGACAACAAAGAGGACACATTTTTTTTGACAGAATTGTTGAAAAAGTATTTTTCAGAGTATATAAAAATGGAAAAGATATGTGGGAAGACGGCGTAATAAAGTCGCGAATTGGAAAAAAAGATATATATATGATGAAAAGAAAAAATGGGAACACGAAGGCATTGGAATCAATTTAAAAAATCTTTAATGTAGAAAGACTCGTAGGAAAGAAAGAATCTATGCAAGTACTGTATGATATTTTTGACGTAGGGATTCGTTGAGCGTACAAATGGGATTACCAAAAAAAGGAAACGTACGGGAAAGCTAGAGGTTGACTCAAAATGAAAGAAATACAAAGTTCAGTCCGTGGCGAACACTCCAGAAAGCGGGGTGAGGTGAATACTAAGAAATAAAATAAAATATTTATTAGTGAAAAAAAAATCTCAAAAGTGGGGGTGGATGTTGTAGAGTAAATAAGATACCCCCAGTAACGCAAATGAACTAGGCAAGACGCCTTAAATAAAGAACATAAAGTGAGTCCGGAGAGTTTCACTGGAGTCAAGCAGTCCGCTATTGTCAAGCTCTCTGTCTTCGGGCAGAGTACGGCTCAATCGGGAATCTGTCTGCTGATAGAGGCTCGGCTGAGAAAGATTGACATTGAGAAGTAGCCGATCCCGCGGGGACTGGGTAAATTTTGACCGAGTGTACGCTTTCGAGTTCCCCACTTTAATCTCGGTTTTGTGTCACATCTCTTCTCGTTAGAGTGAGTCGATACATAATATTATAACCGTGAGTCATAACATATAAGGATGCCACGAATACAATAGACGAAGGTTTTAAGGATACTTTTGCTTAGAATCAGGATGAGCCATTTGAAATTTTGCCTAATGAAAGAGAATTTAGCACTCACAGGATATATCGAAGAGGGACGAAGTGAAACACAGAGTAACCAACCTAACAAGCTTTGTATCTATGAAAGGTAGAAAAGGAAATGGAAGGATAGTAAAATGTTAAATCTTGCTACAAGCTACAAAAGATAAGAAGTTGTGGAGAACCATAATCGTTCACATCTTGAAGGGAGGCATCACGAAGAAGAAGGGGGATATTCTCTAGGTTTCATTATTCTCTTTTCTCTTCGTAATTTCATCTCTTCTATTGTGGCCTTGTTAGGGGCCAGAAATAAAGACACAAAGAGAGAAATTGAGTTAAACAAAGATATTAATAAGAACAGTAATACAAACATATACAAAACGAAAGTGTTACAGCAAGAACGTTTGGTCCGACTGTCAGAGCTGACTGCTGGAAACTTCCCTCTCTAAAAGGCAGTACCTGCTCCTATTTATAGCTGGGAGAGTCCATGAGTGCGTGGGTAAATTACCATAACAAGTTCTTATTCTTTCTCATTTCCCCTTGCTCCTCTTGTTTACCCGCAACCTTAACCCCCGCTCATTGCCCCTTTTATAATAATTAAAAATAAAAACGAGCAGAAAATAATTAATACCAACAAAGGCAAGAAGTGATAGGGGCTTCGCGAGTTGAAAGAAAATGACAATGAATTTAGCTTATTCGTTATGAGAATGTCATTGTGAGAATCGCAGTGTTGTTATATTGTAATCTGAATCATAAATCAAATACAAAAATACAAGCAAAATCCTTTTCTATTCTCATCAACAAGATTCAAGGTAAAATGAAGAGACTGAGCTGTAATTTGAATTGAAACGTTTAACTATCTTTTTTCAACAGCATCCTGGAATGTTTCTAGAAAAAACAAATTTAATCGTTCCGAAAAATGTTTAAAATGTCTCAAAATCAATTTTGACATCTATAATTGTTAGTAATTTTTAAACAGACTTTTTAATCCGAAATTATTTCTTACTACTATAAAAGTCCAACTGTTTTAGCTGTGCTATTTTATTTACATTTATTTTAAACAGTGAAATTAATATTAACCAGCCAAGACAGAGAAATCCTTTTGGGCCTTGTGCCACATCTAAGCTATGCTTAGTAAATGATTTGATAGGGAAAAATGAAAAATGTACTTCTGGACAAGAATCGAACCTGTATTCTCTTTTTTTTCCATCAGGAGAACCACACCTATAACCAAAGTGTTTCCTACCATTTAGACCACGGGAAAGGCGGCACATTTTTCTGTAGTAAGACTTCTCAATCTAGGCCGGTTGACATTAAAATAAATATAAACAAAACAAGGATGCCAAATCAAACACGTGTACCAGTTAAAAATAATGTTTACAGTAATTATAAATAATTCATTTAAAAATTACCTTATTTATGGAGTACGAAAATAAAGTTATTTCATAACGTTTACTCCGCGATGTTGCAGATTGCTCATCGACATGAAATATTATTCTCATGTTAATTTTATGAGCCTACTCTTCCATGCTGGCTCAAGGCATGTTGGAAGTGAGCGTTTGAAGTGTTCCCTGCAGTAAGTTACCACTTCTTTCTGCGGTAGACTGACTGCCAACCCATCATGTCCTGTTATTCAACCTATAGATGGAGGGAGAAGAGATCGGTTCATATCTTTCCCACAAATGAATATTCGCGTAAGTGAATATAATGAAATCAACTAGGAATCGAACTCGGCTACCTGATTTCTCATTTCAAGCTGATATTCATTACAGCACAACATACATCCCCGCCAAAATGATATCAAATATAGATTGCGAGAGATGGACATTCATTAAGTAGACAACTGAACTGTTCTTATCATAAGTTGGTTTGATCCCCCCTTTCTTTAAACGATCTCTTGTTTTATCAATTAATTTATGATTAGGAAAAAAAAAACAACACATAAATGTTGTTTGTTAGTGGTTTATTCAAGTTTTCTTAAAATTAGACAGAAAAAATATATAATTTTCTTACTTTTTTATTAAAGCAAAATTAGTTCTCACTCATTTTGAAACATATTCACATTTGCATGTATATAAAACAATTTTGATCTTTTTTTTTTTCATAAGGGTTTCAATCACCAATTTAAAACGAAGAGTTTAAAGATTATGTTGTGTGTGTGTGTGTGTGTGTGTGTGTGTGTGTGTGTGTGTGTGTCTATGCGCGCGCGCCATTTATTAAAAGCCTGCTATTCTTGGTGTGATGTAAGAATTTTTTTTTTTTTAAATTACTTACTTTTATATAATATATATATAAATTATCTATATAATAGAATTTTAATTAAAATTTTTTATCGACATGACATCGTCTCAAAAAACCTGACCGGTCGTTCCAAAGTAATGTCCCGACGACGACATTAATTTATGACTCTTGTTTAAACCAAACTCTTATGTGATATATGTCCTCCTATATGACAATAAATGCTGGACAATCTCCTCAAAGATGAAAAGATTTGAAGCAACAGAAATGTCGTTTAACAGAAGTATGCTGAGAATACCATGGATCGAACATTTGTGAGCAACGAGATTTTAGAAAAAAATGTAAGCAAAAAGGAAACTTATACTTAACAGCAGAAAGAGGCAGTTGAAATTTCTGGGGAACGTAATGAGGAGCAGGGCTTGGAATATCTGATGTTCACAGGACGGATAGAAGGGGGGAGAGGAAAACAGCGCATGAACTTAAGCAAATGGATGGCGGAGCAGTGTTTATGAGAAATAGCAAAAAGACAAAAATTATTAAAAGGTTCAAGGGACAGGACGTTGTGGAAGACCATCACCGCCTACGTCCTGAGGGTACATAGCATATAAAGAAGAAATTTAGTCCGTCGTTATTTGATTTTGAAATATTCTTTGATCTTATTCATCCCATCTAGCAGCAAGCTCACGTAAAGTTATTATAATTCTGGCCGGAAATTATTTACACAGTTCCGAAAGAGGTGACGATTTTATTTCAGTTCTTACTGATTCTTAACAAAATTTATTTATCGCTAACTTTACAGAAATTATTAATCGTGGTTTTATTTTTGGATTTAAGATTGATTTTTCTTTTAATATACGAATTCGGAGGCGATTTCAACTTTTGCATTCCTTTTACCTTTTCCAGACAATTAACACAAAACGAGAGAATAGACATTGAATACAGACCAAAATGGGGACGATAAACAGAATCAAATAATTACTACAAAATTGGCATCCATCCAAACGTATTGACTTAGGTGCTTTATTTAGCTAATTATGCACTTGTATTGGATTAGATATAATTGTATTTAATGCAATACTTTTATGTTTCTCAGTACTATTGATAGTGTATGCAGATGAAAAATTTTAATTATACACTTTAATGGTTCGAACATTCAGCACAAATTGTCTTATTCACACAAAGGAACTCGTTAGTTCCTACTTCTCACTCTCTCTCTCTCTTCCTCTTTCCTACCTCTCTCTCTCTCTCTCTCTCTCTCTCTCTCTCTCATACATGCAAGTATAATTTTATTTCTCACATGCGTTCGCTATAAATATGCAATTATCAGGGAACTGAAATGTGAATGCTTACGTTTACCTAAATGCTACACAATAGAATAGGATAGTTATTTAGCGTCAAATACATGAGCCACATTAACAATAAATGTGTCGATATATGCATATCATCATAAATATACGTTGAGAGCATTTAAACCGTGTCCTAGAACAACGAGAAGATTGTACATAGTTTGTTTTTTTTTCTTATTTTTGTTTTACTTCTTTCTTTCCTGGCCTCTCTAAAACTACGTATTTCAAAGCGGCCATCTATACATACACATATGTTTAACAAATAAATAAAAAATGGGCGTCTATTTCAAATAAGAAGTGTCCACTATAATAATTTTTGATGTAATAAAAATATCGGTTTAAAAATAATCCATTAATTCTCTAGAAATTACTTTGTTTACGTTTCGAATATGAAACTGAGCAGATATGTGCTGTTGAGAAAAATAATCTGAGTGAAGTGGATGTGCGTCCCTTAAATAGGAATATATGTAGGTACCTCCGCAGATTCGTGTAATGTAATGTAAAAATGTATTTTTATAAATGAAAAATCTTTCTTGAAACTTTTGTTTTAGTTTTAATTTCAAGCTAATAGATTAGATTTAATATTCCCAATATGAAAAATACTTTGCTTTATTTCAAAACTGATTTAAATTCACTGGAAGGATTTTTCGTTTTGAAATTACTAAAATTGCTGATTTTAGCGCCATTTTTCGTCATCTTTCATTCTCTTTATTAAATAGAAGCTTTCAAAAATAAAGTATATATTTCTTAAAACTTATTTGAGGAATATTAAAAGATTTAATCTGATTATTTGAGGAATATTAGCAGTTTCATCTGATTTGAAACAAATATTACTTAAGTTTAAAATATAACAAAATGTATTTGTTCAACTCGGTACAATCTTTTCGTTGTTCTCGGACAAAGTTTAAGTCATCTCAACGTATATTTAAGATGATATGCATATATAGACGCATCTATCTTCAATATGGCTCATGTATTTTTACATGGTGGCAGCTATTTAGTTAAGGTAATTGGCAGGTTGACAGTTTGACTGACAAGCGGAAGTTTATTTAATTCTTTTTCTACAGTGGACATATCTGTAAAATTTACTTGAGGAATATAACATGAGTGCATTTTTATATTATAAATTTAGGAAAATAATTCCCTATTAATGGGTTAATGTTTTATTGAATTTTAGGTACTTTGGCTTTAGATTTATAATAGTTATCGCTCTTATTTTCTGATAATGTCATGTATGAACGTCCGTATCTACAAAAATCGACACGTTTATACACACAAATTTATTTTCAAAATATTGATGATCGATAAATTGTATTAAGCTTTCCCATTTATGATTAGTAAATACAGTTTTAATTTAATAGCAATATCACCTAATACATAAATTTAAAAAATTTAAAACTTTATAAATTATCATGATTAAAATGTTTAAAAATGAAAGCAATTCTTGTAAAAAATTAAAAGGTTTTCTTAAGACAATAGTGTCCTTAATATATCTTATTCATAAAAGCATTTAAAGGCTTTTCTAATTAAATAATGTTATAGTTTTATCGCATTTTTTTATTTTACATTCAGAGTAGATAGTCCTGATTTACAAAAAGAAATTGATGATTTAAATTCTCCAATGAGTTCTGTTTTAACTAAACATTAAGCGGGACAACATTTGATTTCTAGAAATTTTATAAAATTATACATGTAAAAAATATTTTTAACGAAATTTTCTAAAGAAAATACAATTTTAAAAGAATTTCATTCATTTGTGAATAAGTCCGGAAAGTATCATTAAAATCCGACAATTATTTGCTTTTTGCAAGAATTTTCAAATCGATGTGTTTTTTGCCACAAAAAAATACGCTAAAATGCCCTATACTGTCGCAAAAACAAGATTTTTAACAGGAATTTCGAAAGTTCTAAAAAGGATCAAAAATATAATTTTATTATCAAAACATCCTTTGTTCTTTCCTCTAAAGTTTTTGACGATAAAACTTAGTTTTTATTAAATTTGGGCACTTTTTAATCATGGTATGCTAATTTTTAACGAATCATTGGCGGTACCTGTGTGTGTGTGTGTGTGTGAGAGAGAGAGAGAGAGAGAGAAAAGAGAGAAAATAAAATGTCTGAAAGAGCGATGAAGCGTTCGTACATCCAAAATGTACTTTGCATAAAAACTAGACATTTAGTTAGTCAGGAAAATTACAAAGTCATGAATTTGTACATTTCTTGAATAAAACGACCATTTATCGCGGGCGAGAGGAAGGAGGACAAAAATAGGCAAAGTTCATGAAAATTCTGTAAATCTATACAGACAATATACGGTGGAGGGGGGGCTGAAAGATCTCAACCCAACTCACTTCCCAAAATTTAAACCAAATGACAAAATATCATATTCCTTTTTGGTCAGGCCAAGTATTTTTCATCCAACTTTTATTTCAATCTAAAAAAATATATTTATAGTGACATATGTTTACAGACACACACGGGCGCCCACGCATACACACAATAAAAAGGGAAGGAAAATCGGTAATTCCAGGTTAGTCGGTTGGGTTCAACTTTGCATTAATGTCTTCAAGAAAGGCATGAATCCATTTCTATTCTCTCTAGCTAGGGGTAAAATAGCAGGGTAGACAGTACTCACTGGTATTGGGTGGCAGTCAGTCTGAGAAAATCTTAAAACTCGAAAACATAGAAAAGGGGCACAACAAAACGAAGGCTTGTCAGTTCACTAATAATAAAAGTGATCTGTGAAGACAAATACACACACACACACGCAAACACACACACACACACACACATATATATATATATATATATATATATATATATATATATATATATATATATAAAATTTCAAATATAACTAAAAATATATATCTGTAAAAAAAAGAAAATGCGAATAAAGGAAGACGTATTTTAGTTTGCTTTCTGGTAGGCTTTATCAAGGCAAATATGCCTTGATAAAGTCCATCAGATGACGAAACACGTCGGCTACGATAAGTTTTGTCTTTATTCATATATATATGTATGTGTGTGTGGATCGAACCTGCGGTCATCTATATTGGGAAACCTGTTAAATATACTTAAAACCGCTCTACTACGAAAGGCCTTCATAGCAAGACTCAATTACACTATTTAAGGAGTACACATTTCTTGTTGAGGCCTATCAAAGCCCATATCTGCTAAGTTCATTTTCGTAACCGAAGCGTAAACAAGGTAAATTCTAATGAATTCATATATTTTATTTATAATCCGCCATAATTTCTTATAGAAATAAGAAATAATGGCGAATTATAAATAAAACTTTAATGGATAGACATGTTTGAGTAGACATGACAGTTTTTTCTTTGTTTTTGTTTTTTTCAATGATGAGCATCCGACTGAAATATAAAAATCAATGGGAAAATATTTACTTGTTTTGCCGATTATCCAGCGTCATCAGGCAAAAGATTTCATTTTCACAAAAGCAAAATCTACCTGAGCGAAATAAAACGTGAGTCATTTTAAGCATCGAAACATATTATTTTTACTTTAATGGTTTCCTTCCAGAAATTGTATTTCATTTTCGTAAACAACAGTTATTTTTTAAAGGATTTTTTATCCGATTTTGTTTCTTATTTCTATAAACGTCATAATTTAGTTGGTATAATAATAAGTGGATGTACTTATAATATTTTTATAATTAAAAGATAGCAGATATAGATTTGTAGATCGCAACGAGAAAGCGTACTTTCCTTAGACAGGTAATTCAGAACTGATTGCCAAGCCGGTTTCCGTGGCATGACTAGTAGACACACATTTTGGCTCAAAAAGTGGTTATCAGGACGGAAAGATGGCATTCGGTTTCGATTCCCGTCGAGGGCACAAATATTCTCTCGTAGGACGTCTCAATTTAAGCCAGTTATTATTAATTTCAATGTTTAAGAAAAAAAAAGAACAGGTGTACATGTCCTATTTATTGAATACATTTGTCGTGTTTGAGCAGACAGACCACTTCATTTTTTTACATCGAAATGAATGTCTACCCACTTAGATAACGAGAGTTCTAATAAAGAAAATATCCAACCCAGGAAGAATTGCATCTGTATTCCCTTTTTCAATCAAAGAAAACTCTTTTAACACTTTAAAATTAACATAACAGTAAGGCACATTGAAGAAGGGAACAGGTTCGCTTCATGTCTCGGGGCAACATCTTCAGCAGGACTCTCGATCCAGGCTGGTGGAGATAAATTTCACTGTTAAAAAAGGAATACAGAGATTTCTACTCATTATTAAGAAATAATGTAGGGAAAAAAATACAATAATAATGGCCTAAAAGAGTGTGTGTGTGTATATATATATATATATATATATATATATATATATATATATATATATGATTTTCCAAGCGTAGCGTAGAAGTGGCACAAGGCCGAAAGTATTGGGCACCCAATGAGGATCGAAATATATATATATATATATATATATATATATATATATATATATATATATATATATATATGGGGTGCCGGATTATATGAAAGAGAGCAATATGAAGCATTATGATTGCAAAATTTGTATCACAAACTCGTTCGAGTAGTAAAACTGGCCCAATATCAAGACAATTAGTGTATTTTTTTATTATTATCTTATTTATATATGATTAATTTAAAAGCCGGCGGCAATTGAGCTAACTTCGGCAGAGGGCTCTTGATTGGGCCTTCGGTTTGTTCAAGTCCCTAAGTCTTTGCATATTCTCAACAACGGAAACTGTCCTGGGTTTGATCTGGGTTTTCATCTGCACGGGATATTCTTTTCATCACTGCAACTTTGTCTCATTTGATTACAATCAGGTCCTCTGTTGGCGGAGATTTCTTTTTGCGAGGCATACTGCTGCCGTATGCGATAAAATACAGAAGAACTCAAAATTGATCGCTGCATTTAAGTATTGCATTAATATTTAAGCTTACCTTTTAAAAATTCAACGATAATTCTTCTGCCACTTTATTTAAAGACAATTTCATGTACATAGATCCTTTCTTTCCATACGAACAATTATTTATATTTCATTAGTGAATTTCGCTGGATTTCGGAATTAATTTCAATTATTCTCAAATTTATTTGCAACTCATAAAAATTGTTATTGTACAAAAAATTTCGTCGCAAAAAATCACGTAAAAAATCGCCGAAAACAATCGTAGTAATGAAAACTTGGGAATCCAAAATTTCAGGATTGCAGGTCCAGATCCGACCCGGAATGTTTATAATTTGCTCATGGAGTCGTCCTGATTCCAATATAGTATGATATGTTGCGCTAAAAAAGTGAAAAAGTGTGACACACATTTATTTATATAGATTTATTTTCTGAGATAACTTTACTATTATCTTTGTCTATTTGTCCTGATTTCGGCCGTTGTACGCTCCAGATTCTTCAGGTGAGAATTTCGATTGATCGCTGGGGTGTTTCCACGTGCCATTTTGATGGATGTCAGTTATCAGTTATCTCCTGCTAATTTTCCCTCTGAATTCTCCATGGATAATGGCTCACCTTCTTTGGGTCTGATCTAACCAACGCCTTTAAAACAGAGAACTTCTGAGTTCCTAATGTTTTCAGGTTCGTTGCATTTTTTGCTTCACATGTCTTTACCAGAGTTCATTTACAACTTTGTTATCCTTTTCTCTGGCACCATTACTGGTTCCATATTGTAGCGTATACACAGTCTTTAGTCATGTTCCTCACTCGTGAGAGATACTTGTCACGCTTTTGAAGGTGGTTATATGAATCAAGGTAAGCTTCAAGAACACATAAAGCTGAAGTTCTAAAATCAGGCGTGGCTGACCACATATGGAGAGAGAGGAGATCACCGCCCCTGTGGGATCATGTTGAGATCATAGACAGGGAACACCATTGGAAAATTCGTAAACTTAAGGAATCAGCACATATGCTAGGCCACAAAATCTCCTGAGCCGACCAAGCATAGAAATAAATACAATATGGAAAACATTAGGGTTTATAATACTCAGAAGTTCATGCCCAGATGTCCTCAAGGACACATGGCACAGGGATAAAGGCGTTGGTTAAACAGACCCAAAGACCCTGGTTATGGATGGAAAAATTAGCTAACTATAACTCCATCAAACATGGCACGTGGAATTAGAACAGTCTACCCCAGCGTCAAATAAAGGGTTCAGTTCGAAATTCCAACCACCTGAAGAAGGCCGGATAACGGCCGAAACGTTGTGACAAATATGGCGACAAAGATGAGGACAATAGTCCGACTAATGTAAATACCATTATATAGATTTATTTAAACTTTACTATTACTCTTGTCTAGATTGGTGAGGTAGTTGTACGATGTGGTGTGGTGTAATGGATAATGGCTCCGAATGAGAAAACAGAGAACCGAGTTCGGGTTCGTCATATTCACTTACTATTTACTTACCCTTCTCCCCACCACTTATGGTTGAATAGCAGGACATACTGAGTTCTATATCCTTGGTTAGTAACCAGTCTGCTGCGGAAAGAAACAGCGACCTATTGATGGAAAATCTTATACTTAGTCAGTCATGAATCGAAACATACATGATCACTCAAACGTGTATCACTTATGGCAGTTAACTGAGTTCTTTTCAACCATTGTGGCACGCCAATAGCAAGACATTTTTGTCAAAATATCTGGCACAGATGGGACACAGAATAGTTATATAGATTCATACTTTTCCCAAAGATCTGAAAGCTAAATGAACAGCCATAATTCGATCGTGGTTTGATGATTTTGTTTTACGTTATCCTACTTCACGCTTTCTGGTGACAAGTACCTTCATTGTCATAAACAAATGAACGCCTGTTCTTCTACATCTACACATAGGCACATTTCTATACGCACGCTCATACCTACCGACATTTTTATGCGCGGTTAGTCATGGTGTTTGTTTTTCTCCCTTGTATCCGGTGTAGAAGTTTAAATATCTGGGAAATCTTTTAACATAGGATGGAAAATGCAACACCGAGATCCGAACACGCACTGGACAAGCAAAAGAAGCATTCCAAAAGCTAAGCAAAGAAACGGTTAAACTTCATTAGAAACGAAGAAAAAGGTGCTGGATTTCTATGAGTTATCCATCCACTAACATGGCTATAGGATGAAGGAAAAAATAGAGGCAACAGAAATGTGGTTCTACAGAAGGATACCGAAAATTCCATAGACATAAGGGCGAGGAAGCAACAAGGAAGTCAAAGAAAATTGTAACATAAAGGACACATAGACTCAGAATCAGGAAAAAACAGTCGAAATTCCTTGGATGAGGAATGAGAGCTTGTAAAACTTAACCCTTACGAGGAATATTGAGATCAAGAGAGAGGGTAGGAAATCAACAAGATTGTATGAATGGATGTCGGAACGAGAGAGGAAGCTTTTTTTAGCATGGGGAGAAAACTGCTAAGAGCCACACAAGATAGGAAGTTGTAGAGAGTCATGATTGCCTATGTCCTGAAGGCACGCAGCACATAAAAAAGAAGAAGATCCGGTAGCACCTCCCCTTGCTGAAACATTGGGAATTTTTTTATTACTAAAGTTTACATTTATTTTCTTCGCATTAATGTTTAGATGGCGTCGATAAAACGACTGAAAGACAACAACGTCCATTTTCTTTTAACATCCGTTGCCTAGGGGCGGAGAAGATTAAAAAAATATTTTTAAAAGTTGTAAATATGGAGGTGGGGCGCTACGTTGACTGGAACAAGAAATATAGAAGATATCCAAAAAGAGACGCCATTTTACTACGCCCTACTCATCACTGGTCGCATTAAGTAAACATCGTTATTTTTCCTTTCTATTTTTTTTTAATCAAACCGGCTTTCCCTCATCTTTATGTAGAACCATATACACAATGCTTACACAACACACACACATAAACCTCACATTACATCCTTTAAGGGAATAACCGAGTTTTAGACCAATCAGATGACGATCAACGGGTTACGTGTCTTCTTTGCTGTTTGTTTATATGATTTTTTTTTTTCGTACTTTTTTTTATTTTAGTATCTTTTTTTTCTGTTTATCGCGCTATAAAGAATTGATAAATTTAAAAGCAAATGAAAAAGAAAGGCTTCAGTGCTATTTGCAAAGCAGTTGTCCGAGGAAGACAGGATAAATTATAAATGTATTATTTTTATCACTATAAGCATTTAAAATTTTATTGTTATGATTATCAATTTTGTTTTTCAGATTGTGCAAAAGCTACGCATTTGTCATCATTCTTTGAAACAAAGAAAGAAAGAATTTATTATTAATTCTGTACTTAATTTTTATATGCAAGTTGTTGAAGACAAAAGGTAAAAATCAACAAGATATGCCTTGTACTTTCGTTCAATGCAAATGAATAAATTAAATAGAAAGAAATTGAAAATACAATTTAATAGAAAATGAATGATAAATGTTAATGGAAACGGAATGGTAAATATGCTTGTAAAATACCTTTACACTCACACGCATACAGATATAGACATACAATAAGTCCGTAGCCAGATGATAAGAAAATAGATTTATTTTATGCAACAATTATTTAGAAATACACGATTATAGTCTAAATTTCCATAGAACACACTACTAACTTTTTCCCAAAAATGCATGGTATTTTTGTAGAAAATATGCGTTCTCCGACAGGAATCGAACCTGTATCCTATACGGAACCGTCACTAATTAAAAAAACAGAGCATTTGCTATCATATCCATAAAAAACCGAAAATGTATTAAATACTTGTCAGATTTTAAATATGACAGGTTTAATATATATATATGATGTTTCTTTTTACGTGTTTACAATAAAAGCACACAATATTCTTTCATTCATTTCAAAGAAAACAAATTTGTGAGGAGTGATTCTATTGATAAATCAATTTTCATTCTAACTTCGGTCGTAGACGTAGATTATTTTATTACATTACAAAACTTTACTTTCTATACTGAGCATATATTTGCATTTTCACGTGACTATGCGTTTCTATCAACGAGAATGCGAAAAAGAAGAATTATAGCGTCAACAGATGCATCTGTATTTTGATTATTTGTAAGTAAAATAAATAAGTAATACAATATGTTGTAAATTGTACGTAATTGCTTATATATTCATCTTATATTTCTTGTTTGAACAATCGTCAGTTTGTTCACTATCAACTGATATTATTGCCCAATCTTTCTCACTAAATATAATGTGGGGTTACCTTATTTGTCTGACAGGTGACTTCCCCTAGATGGTGTTGTATAAAGCAATATAAAAATAAATAACACAAATCCTCTCCCTCTCACTCTTGTTGAAGAGCTAAAGAATAGATTGTTTTGTTTTTTATACTAATGCCCAATATATACAAAGCCCAACAGCCACTCAAGGCAGAGCATTACTGGAGGAGATTGTTGCGTGAGCGGTAAGAGTAAGATGTAAAAGGCACAGATTATGAGAATATGTGGGAAAACCAACAGTTAACTGTGGACGAACTGGTTAAGATTGTAGTGATCGGGGAAGCATCCTCTTGGGAGTCGATTCCACAAGGTAGTGGTTTATGGGAAGATGCTGTTGTATGGAAGGGTATTTCAGGAGATCGTTCGGTTTGGCATCAAATTTAACACTGACCAGTGAATTGTGTGAAATGTCAAGGTAAAAAAACATCAGTGGAGCATTTTTCAGGGCAGGGCATGAGGAAAAGGTCTATGGGGTTTGTGTGATCTTGTATCAGGTATACGAGTGGGGCTAATCAACGATCTGTGTCAGCTCGTAAGCAATGGAGACGTCTCGGCAGTATCTGTCTTCATTTTTTTTTTAAATTGGACTAATCACTCTATGTGGTGGATGTTAAAGTCACCACAAATGTGAAGGCTTGTTGAAGGACACTCAGAGAGGAGATCATCAATTCCCTAGCACTGTGAACAAGTGCCACACGGATTTCGATGGTCATGTTTCACAGTTAGGGGCGAATTTGCCAGGGATTTGCAAGTTCCTGATTGGGATGGATAGATCAATGCCAGTTTCGAATCGGAACAAAAGGTTTGACCTAGAAATGATGGAGTTTCAAATCTGAAAAGTTAGAACTTAGATACCTGACACTGGTGGAGGAGTTGGTGACTTTTGTTTTTCTGGAGTTTGGTTTCATTCTTTTACTCCATTTTGTTGTGGTCGTGGTTAGAATTAAGATAATGTATACAGGTAAAGATGGGTTTGTTGAAGAGCGAAAAAAGAGAGAAAGAGAGAGAATACCGTAATGGCAAGACGTGTCTCATTTTCCTTCTGGGGGATTTAAAACACTATGATAGTATAAAAATACATTTTTATAATAAAAATGCCAGCAATACATCTTTGTAAAAGAAATTATTAATGCTCAGAAGAAAATTAAATTTCGGTATTGGGAACTGATATGCCACTAAACAAACAAACAAAAAACGCTGTCTTTTGTTAAAAAGAAAACTTCTTCGACCACAATCTGCACTACAAACTATCATATAAATATATATCACTTTCCAACACAATATCCCTCTTCCGTAACGAGACTAGACCATTACAAACTGATAACTTCTGTAACAACTTTTAGCCTAAGGCCATCATTTCAATCATCAATAATCCCGCTTCAAGCGTATAGTTTTAACGCTCTTCACAAAATAAGTAGACTTGTGCAAGTAGTAATGCTACAGCGTTAGTATTTGAATAAATGAATAAGTATTAAAATTTTTTTCAAATAATTCTTTTCAATATCCTTCGGCTATGTTATTTTAAGTATTTTGATTTAACATTCATTTATTTAAAAGTATTTTTATTTTTTATTTAACATTTTATGCTTAAACGTATACCCTTAAAAAATTTTGCTATGTGTGCCGTGATATTTTCATTTTCTCCTAGGAATGCCGATGCTTAAAACCGTTGAGAAAGACTAGTTGAACATTATACACTACAGAGTCTCTCATAATCGTAAACGTTATTGTAGGTTCTTATTTATTGTTTATTTATTTGTCTTCCTTTAGATTCTAAAGTTTAGAATGTCAATAAAATAGATATTAGTTGAATAATGTTCGGAAGCAACAGATGCGAAGATGACTTTTGAATTAAATTAAAATAAATATAATTTAAATAATCTATCGATTATGGAAACGAACAAATAGGATCAGCGAGTTGAGTTCAAATACCTGATGGGGCATTTTGCATTGACTTCTCACCTTGAGAAAGGTATGAATCCACTTTTGGCCATCAGCTATGAGTAAATAGTAAAGGGATTGATAAAAATAATGAATCTTTCTCAATGGTTGGTTCGAGGAATTGACACAAAAATCGTTGCCTCGTGTGGCATCCAAAATGGCAAGCGACTTCGCTTTGATTTTACTGATGATGCTTATTCCTAAAACACTAATAAAACAAAAACGGAAAACTAATGACGAGTACGAAAAGGAAATTTAGTTATTGTTAATTGTCGTAAAACAAGTTTTTTTTTTTCTGATTGTTGTAGTGTTGCTTTCCTTGTCGGTTGCCGTATCATCTAATTCAATAATTGTGTATTTGGGCAGCAATCCCTCTTTTATACAAGTTTAATTCATTTTTAGCTGTTGGTATTTGTCGCAAAACGAAATAACAAATAACAAGAGCCGAAAATGAATTAATCTTGTATAAAAGTGAATTGAAGGTCATAACATGTTTTTAATGTTAAAATATTTGCAATAATTTATTTTTCACATGAGATTTTAAGGATTGTTTATCATGTCGCAAATAAGCATGCATAATAGAATATTTATTGCTACTTATCTTTTAAGTTCAGACAATATCACCATGGGTCATAAGAAAGATATAAACCCAAAACTGGAACGTTATAAACCCATCCCTGCATAAATTTATAATATTGTAACATTATTTGGCGATAGAAGCATAACGTTGAAAATTGTAAAAATGTTCCACAGAGATTACAAAACAATAAAAAAAATTCAAAGCATTACAAGATTAAAAAAAATGACTTTAAGAATAACAAAAATTTAAAAAAAAAAAAAAACCATGAAAGTAATAAAATGACCATCTTTAGGGGTAAACACCCCAAAATGAAACGTAAATTGGGCAAAGAAGTAACGGAAAACTGATTTCATAAAATACATTTTAGAAATAAATGTAGAAATAAAATGTCTGGAGGTTACGAGAAAACAGGATGTGCTGGAGTAATATTTTGTATTGTATTGTAGACAATAAAATTCACTTCAATGTTTCTGGCGGGGTGCTTCAATATTTCTGCTGAAATGTTATAGTCACCGATAGAAAAGTTAGGTGAAAGACAGATGAAGGTTATAGAATATCAGCGAACTCAAATTAACATGTTAGATGAAATAATAATTTATTCAAATATAGAAAATACTGTGTTAATCAAATATATGTTTCTATCACCTGTGTATTTTGTATTTATATATATATATAACTGTTACAGTTAGTTCACTTAATTCATTTTGACACACTCCAAAGCCATTATCAATATCTTTGATAGATGTCGATACCATAAACTTATATTGACGTCTTAAATTACTAAATATGTGTATCGCGAAAGGATGTGTATTATTTGGTTATTACCAATTTCATTGAGAAGATATTGATTTACATAATAAAAAATTATATAGTTTATTTCCTTCGTATCTGATCTAGCATTAGTCAATGCTTCAACCTATATATGCCTTGTGCGAAAAGGTATTGTTAAGCACTTTACGAAGTTTAATCTACTCGAGTAACAATACACACACATGCGCGCAAAGATAGATAGAGAGGAGAGACAGAGAGAGAAAGAGAGAGAGAATTTGAAAATACATAAACAAAAGGCGATATGTGTCAAATTTTAGCGTTATTATTTCTCTTTCAAATGTATCGATAGATTTAACATGGCTGCTTCCAACCTAATACAAAAATGAAAAAAGCACGACGTGTTTCTAGAACTAAGTACCAAACGTACCAACTCAGGGATAGCGACCTTCTTGAAACTAGCCAGGAGGTTGCGGTAGGTTCTGCGTAGACTCCATTGAAGTAGTCACTAACAATAAAGAATTCCTTTCATGTCATTATAGTGTTCTTTGCTTTGAGGATCTCTTCTTTCTTTCCCCAAATATCCTTATTTCTGAAAAAATAAAAACTCTATTTTTGGTTCTTCTCACAAGGAGGGTAAAAGCTAAATAACAATTTTAATTACCGACGATGTAGAGTCTTATAAATAAATATAAGATGATGGTTAAAGCTTTCATTATTGCACAGTTTTTGCAAATAAGACACTAAAGAAATAGTCATTCTTTGTTTGTATGGAAAAAAGTTTCCACTGAAATGTCTGCCAAAATTTGCTGAAAAGCAAATTTTGTACCACCAGGATCATAACCGAAAGTCATTTCAGAGAAAATAATATAATTATGTTCCTGCGAAATCTTTCTTACCAATTAAATGAATACTATTTTTTTTATTACAAAACAAATGAAGACTACTTGAATTTATATTTCTATATAAGGCTGTGTGGACATTGACATTGACATTGACAGCCTTTCGTGCATACTCATCTATTGGTTTTACATATGTTAAGCGAAAAACATAAACTTTCATAAAATTCACTTCAGATGAATGTTTTCAACCGGATTCAACAATTTTACATTTGAATCCATTGTTAAATAAGACAAAAAATTTTGCCAGAAATGATAGAACTAACATTTATAAAGAAAATTGCCAGAAATAATAAAAGAAATTCATTATTCTTAGTGGATAACCCAAAAACAATTTCATGAATTCTTCATTTATTAATCCGTTATATAAACGTTATATATATATATATATATATATATATATATATATATATATATATATATATATTGTATAAAATTAGCCATATTTATATAAAAGAGTGCTCAGTATGAGAAATAGAAAGTTTATGCATATAAACAGTGTGTACTTGTGTATGCGGATCACATTGCTGTAATCAAATGAAAATTGACACGTAGTATTGATTCTATATCCATACCCCAATTCTCTCTTTTTCTTTATATATATATGTGTGTGTGCGCGCGCGCGCGTGCGCATCTGTACGTGTTTATGAGAGAGAGAGAGAGAGAGAGAGAGAATCCAGAAAGTGTTAGTCAATCGAAGATTGAAAATCAATAACATAATTACTAAATTTTGGTATGGTAAATTTATAATTGCAATAATTATAAACTGATTTTTTTCAGTCATTTTTATATTTACCTCAATGTATTTATCTGTATCACTGAATAGATCACGTGTCAATGGTTTGAAAACTGTTTTCAACCAACTGTTTTGAGAACCTTCCTCAGAGGAACACCATGAAAGAAATACAAGAACTCCTTAAAAAAAAAAACAACTTTTTTTTGTACTATCGGCAGCCGCTATTGTACAGCCTAAGAAAGGAAAACATAACAAAAGTCTACTTGGTACTTTTGAGACAAAAATCATCAGTGTTGAGAAGAAAGAGAAACCATAGTTTAATTAGGAAAAAAAGCATTATCATCAAACCTTTTCATTCAGTAAGTATGTGAAAAGATACCTGTGTCGTTTTACACTCATCAGATATCAGTGAACCTGCACCGGAAGTAGATTTTCGTTTCTGACAACAAAGCAAACGACAACGATATTTACAATACAAGAAACAAGAGCGTGAGGTGCAGGAATTCTGAAGAACTGGTTAATCAATCAAATTAGATACTGTGGCCAACTTATTGTTTTGAAACTATTGGATCGATTTTTCTATATACTAAAGATCACTTAATACAATATTCAAATATTCGAAATGAATGAAAAGAATTGAGCTCTTCTGAACATTTTCGATGGAGACAGCAATAGATTAACTACAGGCCTGCGACGTTGCATCTGCAGAAAAGAGGCAACAAATTAAGCAAGAAGTCTTCCACACAAGACCATTTAAATGATTTCGATCTCTTGTCAGCCTTGAAGGTGAGGTTTCATCCCAGATATGGCAACAATAATTTAATTCATCTAAAATGAAATTGAAATGCGGTTAAAACTGTTCTTAAATAGAACCAGTATTTCCAGAATTCCCTTTCCCAGAACTGAACATGAAATATTATTTTCATTTATCTCATGCAATATCTGAATTCGAATCAAGAAACTGTATGAAAATGTGAAGATCAAAACTTTATTGAAAAAAAATGGATTTAGAATTACTAGGTAAATGTTAAGTTAGATACGCATCAAACGACACAACAATCGAGTCAAAATCTAAATATGAATGTTAAAAAAGTTGTTAATATTCTAAATATAAATGCTTGTGTAGCATTTTTGTTTAGAGTTTTTCGGTAACCATTAAAAGATGAACGATGCGGAACAACCAATTTATTTTTTTCACCGATCGGTCAAGTTGCTCATTACAAGAACTATACATTCAGTTGGTGATAAAACATGTCTCTCGTGAGTAAGTCGGACGTCGAGAAGAATTTGGATACCCTGCTCAATCCCCTGATTTCACGCGTCTAAATGTTTCCTCTGACTCATTCTGAAGAGTCAGTTTACTCTAAAAATAACTCGAGCTATTCGACAACTTAAACAAAACATCGTGGATGTTTGCACAATGATTACTGCTGACTTGTGTTTAAAAAAAAGAAAAAAAAAGAAACCAAAATGTGCTGTTCTAATAAAAGAAGAGTTGAAAAATATTTGTAAGTGAATGCTTAGCATTTTGAACAGGTGCTTTAACTGTAATGAATATCGGACGCGCCTTTACCAAATACGTGTGCGTGCTTTTTGTACGATATTGTGTTTCTGATAAAATTTCTCAACGATTTCGATTTTATTCTCGACAATTTAAACCAGAAATGTCCAATAAGGCTTAATCTGTAAACTTTAATTTAAAAGTTTAATAAGAGGATGGACTTAACTTCGAAAAAAAGTCCTGTATGCAATCAGTATTTAATTAGGAAACAGGATAAAGGATTTTATTAATATTTCAATGTCAGTTTCATTGGCTTACAAGTCTTCTATGTTTTCCATTGCATGTGTTTTCAAAAGTTTGATCAATCTTTTCTGAACATGTTTTCTTTTTAATGTTTTTGTTTGTCTCGTGAACAGAGTGGATTCTGAAATTATGTGAACGAATGTATGTCTAGTATTAAGCCTATCGAAGATTCAGAACACCTGCTTTTATTTGTAACTCGCAAACTAAAAACCAGAAAATGAGACAATATTTTTCCTATTTTTTACATTTAACAAAATTCAGTTTCTTTTCTGTGTATAAGAATACAAGTAGATTATGCTTATATCAAATTGAATGCTATATTAAAACTGACGACATTGAGAATGTAAAAAGATTATATGAAATAAAATTTTGAACATTACGAAAATCATTTCTTCCAATTTTTTGAATCAAGATGCATTTCTTGGACTTTAGTTATTTTGTTTACCATAATGTTTCAGTCGACATATTAATCAGCTTTATTTTGATAGAAATATGTCTGTCAGTGTGCTGAAATATCGTTGATGGTGTAATATTTTTCGAGTTTTATCCCATCGCTTGATTTTTTTCTAGTTTATTTATGACTCTGGTCATATTAATTTGATTCTATGACTCAACAAGATGTGATAATAAACACGGAGTGGTTTTCAGCGTCTCAATATGATTTGTTTATATTTATATGCATATTTTATCTTTATTAAAAATTATCTTTATTTTAGTTACTGTTCACATTTGTTTTAACTCCTCAATCGAGATCTGACGAAAATTGATCAGTTTTTTTTTTTTAAATTTTACTTTTTGTTTTTCTCATTATTTTCGAATTATCATTTTTGATAACTATAAATTTTTAACTTTTTACCCCGTAAATGTCTCTTTTATCTGCTATAACACAATAGTTTCCATATTTAACGTTATCTCTTATTTCGAAGAATTTCAATCTAAATTGATTTGTTTTTTGGGGGTTTTTTTTACATATCGTCTGCTATCACTGATTTTGTGGTTTTCTCCGCGTTAGGCCTTCCAAGTTTATGTCAAGTTTCTTTTCTTGAGTAAGCAACTAATTCTATCTTTGTGTTCTTTCCGACAATTGAATAAAATGAATAAAATGATCCTTGGTTTTACATTCGAAAGTAATTGCGTATTAAAGGAAGACCTGATACAGTTTATAATTTTAAAAACAAGAATCATAACATTCATCGAGTGATTGGTAGGTTAATGCATCTTTAATATTTTGTTAGCGAAAAGATTTCGCCATTTTATATCATTAACTTTACTAATTTACCTTTTGTATAATTGATTCATTGTAATATAAATTGAACTGAACCACATATTTGACGATATTCAGTCACCCCCCCCACGAGGGTGTCATGTGGCACAAGGCCTTTTTAACGTGGGCATTCCGAGCCCGTGGGCATTCCGAGCCCGTGGGCTCGGCCAAAAATATGCCCATTGAACCCGTATAAACGGGTTCAGGGCCGGTCTACCTCCCCGAAGGAGATTCCGCCCTTCGGCGTAGCCTCCTTCGGGTTCCTCCCGTCCGTAGGAAGAGAGTACAACCGAACAGTCGGTTCAAAAGTGAACGACTGACTATATTTGACACACACACATACACACACACACACACACATTTTATACAAACCAAAGCAATAAACCCACTATTAAGGAGAAAGAACAATAAAAAAAAACAGGAATTAAGAAGACAGAAGATAACGATTGACATTGCATTTAAATTTTTGAAGGTCAAAGTTGACTGGAATGCAGGAAGCCAGAAACAAGGAATTTGAGAGATTAAATTGTTAGCATAGAGCTTACAGTTGCATCTAGCTATTTCAACTGCAAAATGACGAGACCTTGCTACAAATCTAGTGATGTGCTTAAAGTTGAAGTACCAAAGAGAAAAGCTCCTCAGAAGAATTACCATGAAAATATTTGTAGATAAATGTACAGGGAATCTACGTTACGGCAGTGGGAAAGTGACTGAAGCCGAGATGCCAGGTTAGGGTCTGTAACATATATAGTATGAACATATAAATTGTGCTTTTCTGAGCGTAGCTTAGATATGAAGAAGGTCGAAAGTACGGACATCCAGTAAGGATCGAACTAACTACTCAGTCTAGCGAGATAAGCTCGCTTACCATTGCACCACGCTGAAGTGGCTAAAATGATTTTTCAAGTGTAGTTTAGATGTGGCACTTGACCAAAAGTATGGAGTACCCAGTGAGGATCGAACTCAGTCGTCACTAATCTAGCGAGACAAGCTTGCTAATCATTAACATCACATCAAAGTACCGTAATATGACTATAGTGACTATATGCTGCTTTACAGATTCAGGCCTTAGATGACCATGAGATGCTTGTTTGACAATCGTTTATGGCTTATCTCCATCTTTCTAGATGTGACTAACAAGTCGCTTTATCTGTTACAACCTTCAAACTTTAAAACAAAATTCTCGACACCTGGTTATAATGCCCCCCCCCCACTACTCCCTCCTGTGAATATAAAGGCACAGTGCATTGCACAGAGACTTTCCCCAACCGGTTATTGTAAGGCAACTAACAAGTAAATATATGGCAATGAATACTAGCATATTTACTGTAGAACATCTTAATTCAACAAGATAAAAAATTTACATGCTAACACTTCTAAACAATCAAGATCAGAAGCAATGAAAACCATGCCCAACAGGGCATTTACTATTATTATTATTATTATTATTATTATTATTATTATTATTATTATTATTATTATTAATATTGTCGTTGTTGTTAGTAGTAGTGTTAGAGAAGAGTGATATAAGAAAAAGAAAATAAAAAACAGTGTTTGATAACATTAAACATTATTTCAAAAAATGTCTATCTTCTTCAAGTTATATTTTTTTTTTAATTTTCAAGTATAAAAATATATAAATCTCAAGAAAAATTATAAGTTTTTGTACTGAAAAAAATGAAAAAAGTTTTTGTAATGAAAAAAACGGCAGCAGTGGTAATGAACGCGTCAAAAACGAATGAAACGCCGCCAGCGTGAAGGCATGAAACTGAAACTGATATGATGATGATCTTGTTCATCTTGGAATTTTCTGTTAGTTGATTAGTTACGTCAATCATCTGGTTTGTTATTATTTTTTTTTTTTTTTCTCTAGTTGTTGTTGTTGTTGTTTTGGGTTTTTTTGTTTTTTTTATTTCCTTTGATTTCTGGTGTGTACTCATTTCTTTCCGGGTCCCGCCCAGAGATCTAATGTCAAAAATGGCATCATGACATTTTCCACTGAGCAATTAAAAAAAAATACATATTTTACATAAAGCCGTGGACTGTACTCGTGAGAAAAAAATTTGCATTTGTTTGAGGTATGGGCTACCAGGAATTCCTTCAATTAGTCTATTGTAATCTTTTCCAACCAATCCGAGGGCTCCAACTACAACAGGGATTGTTGATATTCTCATGTGCCACATTTTTGAGATTTCGATTTCAAGGTCCTTGCATTTTCATAGCTTTTTGAAGATCTTCAAAGATACATTGCAGTCAACAGGGACTGCCATATCAACAAGGAGGCACTTTTTTTGTTTATTATTATTATTATTATTATTATTATTATTATTATTATTATTGTTATTATTGCCCAAGGTTACTTATATTCGTTACTAGTAATTAATTTCATTATTAAATGCTTTTCCTTATCATCCTTTTATTACTAATATCACCGGTAAGCGTTTTCGATAAAAGTTGTTGTCACAAATGACAAAAGTCATATTTTAAATTACTTTAATTTACTTGACATTTGACTTTGTGTCTCGAGTTCAACGAGTCATTAAAATAAAATCAGGCTGTCACGATATTGGTACTAACTTCAAATGTATTTATTAACATTTGATCCGAAAAAGAAGAAATTAATAGCCTAAAGAGAAAAGAACGAAAGAAAGAAAATAAACTTGAAAATTTATCATGAATAGAGAAAAGGGAGGAACGAAAAAGAAGACAAAGTTACTTGCTTTTAAAGAAAAGGAAAAAAGAACAATTTTAGAAGAAAAAGATAAAGGAAGTAAAATAGCAATAGAAGCATAAAAAATGTTAAAATGTACAAAAGGAAAAGTATTGCTTGAAAGAAGCAGGACAGAAAGATTTGAAAGAAAAAAAAATTCCATTCAAATGCAAATACTCTGTATATATGCATATATGATTTGCGAATTTCGAAGTGTGAGTGTGTGTATATGCTTGCGCACACGCGTGTTGTGTGTGTGAGAAATAGAGAGAGAGAATGAGTGTATGTGTGTGTGTGTAAATCTTCCGCCTTTATTCAAAAACTCTTTGTGTCTGTCCTCATAATTAAAGACAATATATTCGAACGAACAACTTGCAACCAAAATCTCGTTTTGAAAACATTCATTATGACATGTCGTATTTATTATGACAAGTCGTATTTATTGTTCATATTTCCTTTGTCTTATTCACTCATTTTCATCAGAAGAAAAGCCTTTGTTTATAAACGAGTAAACGTTAATGCAGAAAGAAATTTTAGTTCAAAATACTTTTAGTAAACCTATTTAAAACTGTTTTAAAAATGTTATCTGTATATAAAAAAAACGCCACTCTTTAGTTGTAATATTAACAGAGTAACTTCGTCATCAGAGCGGTAACATTCTCAAATACAGATAAAACTCCATTATCCTATAGATTTATTTTCTTAAAAATAATTGCTTACTTAAAATTGAGTTAGCTTTCAATTTTACAGCATTTATGAAAGACTAAATTGTAAATAATGAAATTTTGGGCTTTTTCTTTATTTGTTCATAGATTAAAGAATTGTGAATCAAAGTTGTCGATTGATTTTCTACTAAAAATAAAAATACCTAAGATGAAGTATTGTAACTATTTACACTATTTACATTGTCCTCATCGTCGTTGCTATATTCACGGCGTTCTTCAGGTTATTAGAATTTTGAACCTTTATTTCAACCAACAGGATAGATTTATTCTGGAGAACCAGAACGTGTCATGCCTGTTCCGTATGCCTCAATAGCATTTATCTCCTTTTAATTCAACTTTTCAAGTTTTTGTTCACCCATGCTGTATCCACGTAAGTAAGAGGTTTATTTCGAAATTCCAATCATCTGAAGACGACCAGAGCGTACAACGGCCGAAACGTCGTGAATATGGCAACGTAGCTGAGGACAACAGTCCGAACAATGTAAATAAAAGTTTTAAAAAAACCTTATTTTAATGTTATATATAAAACAATTTTCGACGCATAAAAATGAAAGTAATTCCGAAAAATATACCTATGTGATTATTTCCATCGATATCATTCTTCCTTTTTTCTCTTATTTTCTTTTTGCGGGAAAAATATATCAAGCAAAAGGTGTTGGAACGATACTTTTATACAAGCTGTCGTTCTAGCAAGATCCTGACAGTAACGAGTACTATACAAATGACCAAGCCAACAAATACCTTGATATCAATCACGCTTCCTAATATCATTGTCATTCTTTTTTATATCACGTGACTATCACGAAATGATGCCGGCAGGTAGCATACAGAAAGCGCGATTAAGTACCTGATAATGAGGTACCGTGACTAGTTTGGAAAAAACCTGAACACATACAAACGTCACTTGATTCGTTTGGATTTTCAGACCAACTGCCATAGATTTTTGAGTGCAAAGAACTAGATGTCCACTCAGAACTCTAATCTGAATGCTCTTTGAAGAACTAAAACTGATGTTTTTTACCCGATGTGTCCTGCAAAGTTCAAGGGTAATTTAGATTCACTGACCTTTACGTGAGACGTCGTCATATTCCATGGCGCTACCCGGGCAAGTGATAATGACGGACAAAGTAATTTTATAATCGGATTTTTTTTTCTGTTGATAAAAACGTAAAGGGCAGGTTAAACAAATTCTAACATCCTGTTGAAGCGTCCATCTGTTGGTCAAGTCTTTCTTCTTCTTCTTCTTCTTCTTCTTCTTCTTCTTCTTCTTCTTCTTCTTCTTCTTCTTTTTCTTTCTTTCTTTCTTTTTCCCTTTTCCTGTTCAATGCGTTTTTGGATAAATCCCTGGAGCTTCCTTTTCATTTTTGCATGATTTGTTCTTTTTTTCTCCCAAATGGATCTTCCATACAATTTGAGCTGGAGTCAATTATGAGAAACTAATGTTCTTTTCAAATCCCCCCCTCTCTCTCTCTCTCTCTCTCTCTCTCTCTCGCACACACACACACAAACACACACAAACACACACATCCCACTTTTTCTCTCTACCCAACTCCGCTATAATTCTTATTTTCCTCCTATCTTCCCCCCTCTATTTATTTTTCGCTTCAAAACTCTTTATATATATATATATATATATATATATATATATATGTGTGTGTGTGTGTAAGTGTGTGTGTAAATATATAGAAAAATAGGAAAGAACACGTTAGGTTAATAATCCGATGCTCTTTAGTATTTTTTGTTTTTATTTTAAAAACATTGCTCAATACCGAAGTAGAGCCTAAATTATATTATAATAAATTATATTATTATTATTATTATTATTATTATTATATATATATATATATATATATATATATATATATATATATATATATATAAAGTGATTTTATATTCAGTGTAACCCGGATATAAGAGAGTTGTCGGGACCGGAGAAGAAGTCTCTTATATCCGGGTTTCTCTTATATCCTGGTTTGGTCTATTTTATATACATTAACACATTTGGGACCAGAGAAAATCTCTCTTATATTCGGGTTTCTCTCATATCCGGGTCTCTTATATCCGGGTTACACTGTATATATACATATATATATATATATATATATATATATATATGCCCTCTTCGACATAATTTACTTAATGATTTGTGAGTGAGCAATTTCTCTCTCATTTACGCGAAACGTTAAATATTCTGTTAGTTCCAACATTTTCATCGGTTTATTTTTGTCATAATTACAACTTTTTCTTAGAAAATAAAATCGCTTCATGACTAATGTTTTATTTACATTTTTTAAAAAAGTAAAAAGAAAATTTTTAATTCAATTTTTATTTAATGTTTAGACGAAAATTTCTGACAAACAAAAATCTTTTGTTAAGCGTGTCAAAACTGAACTTTAACACCGATCACACAATGGGCATTTCAATTCACACGAACACAAATAGTCAAATGAAGAAAAGCGACTCACAAAATAACAACCAATTCAGACGCTTGCTACGCTAAATTCCCTCGTCTTTACCTAATAATAATATAAGTTAATCCTTGTGGAAAATGTAATTCTGTTTTCTATAAATTTAACTTCAGCCTAGACATAAGTGTTCATTAAATAGGCATAGCATTATCTTTCTCCCATTTTACCTATAATTGAAATTTTGCATATTTCTTTATTTACTGACGCAAAGTTTTACTCAAGTTATGCTGCATATATTAATATTTGCCTTCTTATCGATAGAGTGCCTGCTTTTATATACAGTATTTAGCATTTTACAAATATATATGTATCTGTATATAAAACTTGCATTTTTTATATATTCAATATTTGACTTTTTTTACAGATCCAATATTTGCCTTTTTTATAGATCCAATATTTGCCTTTTTATAGATCAAATATTTGCCTTTTTTATGGATCCAGTATTTACCATTATTATAGATCAAATATTTGCCTTTTTTATAGATTCAGAGTTTGCCTTTATATAGGTATAGTATTTACCTTTATTATAGATTCAGAATTTGCCTTTATTATAGATTTCAGTATTTGCCTTTTTTGATAGATTTATTATTTGCCTTTTTCATAGATCCAGTATTTGTCTTTTTTAGAAATCCATTATTTGCTTTTTTAGAGATCCAGTGTTTGCCTCTCCTGCACGCATTTAACGCTAATTGATATTTGGCTTACTGAGTTTGTAACCAAGAAGCTACAAGTTATCTACTCTTGTTCAAGTGTTACTCGTGGTTTTGTAACGATACGTTGGAATGGCTCTGTGATCTTGACGGTGCCTGAAAAACTCGGGCAACTTAACTGCTTTACATTTTCGTGAATCTTGACACATCTGCTACCGAGTCCCTCGAAATGCTTCGTCAGGCAAATATTTTTTTCGTCTTAGACAGTTTTTGAAGACTATTCGTGTTTCAAGGTCGGTCGTGATTCGTCAACTCAAAATGTTGAACATTCAGTCCAACCAATCATCAGCATTACTCCAGTAAATGTGGAGAAATATTCCTGAATTCACCCATCAAGACTGTCGTCTCTCTACTATGGTTAAAATCAGTTATGGAATCTGTCAGGTTATCCTAGCCCTGAAACTTGCTGATATTACCTTGTATTACAAAGTTTAGCAAAACCTGGCTCAAAGCTACAACAATGAAAGATCCACCATACTAAGTCAGTTTCTCCTTTCTGTCTGGGATCGTCATTAACGCTATCGACCCATCTCGATATTGAGCTTACATTAGGTACACTCTTTCTACGTATACTCACTAACATGCATTGAATGTTTCTTGGAAAATTATAAGAGAGTTCTTGCTTTTTTCGTGTATACCTAAGGGCAGACATTTTATGATTATAAGGAGAAAAAAGAAAGGTAACTCCACAAATTTTTCTTCGGTGGTTTTATAACTTTAAAATATAGGATTTATGACTAATAAATTTAAAATTAAATTAGAACAGCATTGCGTTTTGATCGATACTCATAATAAATTAACGAGTGGACTCTACTCTGAACGTCCGACCAGGTGATAAGTATACCACTATGTCAATGTTATACTGCTTGAACAATACAGCTAAATTAACATACAAATACGAAATTGACAGACCTAACAGATATTACACTTTAATTCAAAGTTGAGTTCACGTATACTCTGATCCTAGATGGTATGCCGGTCTATACGTAAATAATCTTATTTTTGTTTTTGTTTGACTTTGTTTTGAGGCATATCAATACCTCTATGGGTCTAATGCCGAAATCAAAATATTTTGAACACAATTTTTACGCCTTCGACTATAGAAAAAATGTATTGCTGGTCACTTTACTATAAATATGTATTGTTAGTCCTTTTTATATACAAATATATTGTTTGTATTTTTACTAAAAACATGTATTTTTATACTTTCAGAGTGTTTTCTTTTTGGTTGGTAGGAAGTACTATTTGCCCATAGCTGGGGCTCTAAAAGGTGTTACCAGTCCGGAGTCAAGGTGGATCTTGGGACACCAACAAATAAGAGGTGGTTACCACGCTCCTCAAAACCTTGAATATCCCGATCAGAGGTCTTACTGCCAAATGTAGTTTATCGTCATAGCCAGGACTTGAAAATATTCTCATCATTATGGTACTATAGTAGCAAAAAATAAAACTCAAGTTTACACATTCGAATCAGGGCAGAATTCACTACTTAATTGTATATATTTGTTTATTTTTAGCGAGGTATAACTTACGGAAAGTAATTAAAAGGTATCACCAATTCTTTCTATCAGAACTAAAATAGCTGAGTATAGTAACCTTCAATATTTTGTGTGAAGAAAGTGTTCTTGCTGGAATAAGTATTTACATAGACAGATAATAATCATTAATAAATCCAATAATGACACTTGTAACGCCAGGGAAACTATTAGGTAGATACGAAAATTTGTATTAACAAACATATATTTAATGAGTTATGTGAAAAATGAAAGAAAGTATATTATATAATTCCAATTTCTTTTTAAATATAGCGACTACATTCTTTAAACTATTTTCTGTTCTGCATCTATATTTTATAAATGCGCCATGTTGACTGGAAGCGACAATCGATGAAAGAGAAAAATACATAAATAAAAGAACATTTTGTGACTGAGACAGTTTTTTTCGGCGCACTTTTCATAACCTTTCTGCAAAAGCCACTCGCATATGGATAATAATGGGAATGTAACCCAGGAGACCTTCCTTAATGAAGCAATGGGGCAGTCGGTCTAAATATATTGTCGTGGTTTGCCAAGTCGAAAAGGTCATAAACCAACAAAGAGAATTGACAAATCATAGAGAATTTTATACCACAGTCCTTTCACAGGAACTCGAGAATCAACATCCATGCATCTAGGAATATATATATAGATAGATAGATAGATAGATAGATAGATAGATAGATAGATAGATAGATAGATAATGAACGTATGTATGCATACTGGTTGTTTCATTTTTATAGCAATCGATTGCATCTTCTGAGCAGTATGGTAATCATAAAATTTAGGCTTTGTTATGGATAACTGAAACAAGCAAAGGAAATA
This sequence comes from Acanthosepion pharaonis, assembly GCA_903632075.3. Lineage (NCBI taxonomy): Eukaryota > Metazoa > Mollusca > Cephalopoda > Sepiida > Sepiidae > Acanthosepion > Acanthosepion pharaonis. Next base: position 831,730 of record CAHIKZ030000396.1, on the reverse strand, counting down.
TAATCACATTATCTATGTATCGATCAGTACGAAGACAACAGTCCGAATAATATGTGGAATAATGGTCGGCCATTTGTTACTAAGCACCCATTGAATAACACAAAGAAAATAGTTAGGCTTTCTTAAGCTCTTTATAATCAAATCTCATTTCATTTTGTGCTCTTAAAATATGGCTCCTCCTATGATGTGGTTTAATCCAATTTAAAAACGATTTGTTAATTAAAATTGATTCGATTGCTAATTTCAGTCTTTTCGAGTCTTGTATTAGCTAAATTGAAATATAAACAAATATCTACTTATTCCTGGTTCACTATATGTATGGATTATTTTGAAACCCGAACAATAACACAAAAGCACTCATAATACATTGCAATATTCATTCTTGATAGATGGCTGTAATTAGTAAAGATTTACTGTTAAAAGAATAGGTGCATGGCCGAACGATTTGAACGTCCAATTTATGACCATGAGACCCGGATTTGAATCTCATCATGGCCACTTTATTAAGAAGGTGGCTTATTGATATTATCTTCTTTGGTGAGCGATCCCAGTGTGCTGCACCTTTGGAAAGTACCTGAAAAACAATACCACAGTTTGACCCGAGCCTTGTGAGTGAAATTGAGTAAACGGAAATATTTGGGAGCCGTCGATGATTGCTCTAGCATGCACAAGGCATCGTGACGGGGGTGGGGGAATTTGTGGGTACTGGCCTTGTTCAGACTGATCTCGCCAGATAATGAGCTTTCTCCCAGAAACTGTAATTTATATCCGCTCGTTGCAGTATAAACAACTGGTGGACTGTTTGGGTGTTGAACAAACTCATATGTGCCCGAGCAGTCGTCTGCAACAAGGATTGACTAACCACTAGTGATAGGCTTGCAACGTTGCATCTTATTATTTTGTTTAGCGGCATATCAACATCTCTATGGGTTATTAAATGCCGAAATATAAATGTTTCGAATGCAATTTTTTTATTTCAGCTAAATATATTTTGAACGCAATTGCTTGCCTTCAACTACAGATAAAATGTATTGTTGTTTTTTTACTATTATTGATTGTTCTCTAGAATCTTTCTTACATATTTATAAGTCTACCATTCGTCCATGCTCAGAATATTGCTGCTACATATAGTCTGGTGTCCCAGCAATTTACTTGAGCTCCTTAATAAAATCCAAAGAAAAATCAGCAATATTATTGTTCCTGATCTGGCGGCTCGGTCACTTTTCCACCGCCGTAAGGTTACCTCTCTGTGTCTTTTCTCTAAATAATTTCATGGTAATTGTTTAAATGAGCTACTCGCTATGGTACCTAGATTTTAATTTAAGCGCAGTACTAGACTGGCTCCAAGATCTTATCAATTTACAGTTGTACTGGCTAGATGTAGCCGTAAGTTCTATGCTAACAATTTCTTTTCTCACAGTTCTCGCTTGTGGAACTCCATTCTGGCTCCATGCTTTCCAGCCAACTTTAAATGCAATGTCATTTAAATGCAACGTCACTCGCTATTTACTGTCCTCCTGATTACTCTTCCCGCTCATTATTAATGTTTCTGTTCCTAATTCTCCCACACCCTGTAACTCCCTTGTGTTTTAGTGGCTTTACTGCCTTGAATGGGGTGATACTGATTGAAAAAAAATATAGAGAAATGTATTGCTGGTATTTTTTACTATAAAAACTTATTTTCATCGTCTTTTGTTTCTGTTTGGAGGTTCAATATTTGCCCATAGCTGGGACCTTAACAAGTGCTACTACCCCGGGGGTCAAAGCGAACCTGAGAACAAAAGTAATTAAAATGTGGTTCCATTCTCCTCAAAACCTCAAAACCTCCCGATCAGAGGCCTTGCTGCCGGATGTCTCTGCTGGGTGAGAATATTTCCCACACAAGACTGTGCAAGTGATTTCGAGCTCTGTTAAGACCAAGAATAAGGACTCAGGAAAATAATTCTAAATAGGTTATACTGGAATGTTGATTGGTACTATGATATGAAATATGTTGGTACGAGGCTAGCATCTAAGATGGCAAGAGGAATTATTTGGCTTTGCTTCTTTTCTATTTATTCTATATATTTCTCCCAAAAACTGTAATTTATATCCGCTCGTTGCAGTATAAACAACTGGTGGACTGTTTGGGTGTTGAACAAACTCTTATGTGCCCGAGCAGTCGTCTGCAACAAGGATTGACTAACCACTAGTGATAGGCTTGCAATGAAATGAGATTTGATTATAAAGAGCTTAAGAAAGCCTAACTATTATGATACAGTTAGGTTACGTGGTACTAGCAGTAGACAAGAATCTCTGATATGACTACATATCAATTCTTTTGGCAATTAACTAGCGAGATGGTATCCAACACCAAGGAGTGGCCTATCAACATTCTATGAACTCGCTGAGAAATCCTAGACCATCGAAGAGGTAAACGTATGCAAAGTATATTTTTAGATACTGATGACACATTGGGTATTTATTGTTGCTGCCAACTTTAGTCTCACAAGGCTGTATTGATGAAATTTTTCTTGGGAACTAAATCGTCAACGGTGGGTTGTGGGACAAGAGCACGAATAAATACGTTGTAATAAACTATTTGAAATTGTTCTGTTAAGCAAACTGAAATTTTCTTTTAAAGGCACAAAATTATTTCCACATATTTGCAAAGTATATTAAAATAATCCTCAAAAATAATTTATTTAATAAACTATTTACTGTTTTTTCCTTTTTATATCACTGTAAGTTATGGATTGAAAATATTTAAATAATTAAATAATCTGAGTTACCTATGTAAAACATCATTTGAATGCTACAAATAACAATACATTATATGGTAAATAATACATTATAATGTATTAGGATACATTATAATGTATTAGGATACATTATAATGTATTAGGATACATTATAATATATAATATTAATGATACATTATGATATATTCTGCCACTATAAAGTATAGTCAATGGTCAATTAACATTTGATTTCGTTGGCATATCATTTTCTCTATTTCTTCAATTAGACTTTTAAATAAGAAAACTGTTCAACACTGCGAACGTCTTAAAGAGTGAAACTGTTTAAATTTGCTATTTGGCATACACAGAGAAACATACACACACATAAACAGAAATATGCACAAACACACATACATACAAAAAACATACACAGACATATATACGCACATACACACGCACAATATCTAATTTTATTATGTTATCACAAAGCAATCATGTCAAGCTTTTTAAGGATATTCTTACATTTTCTATTATTTATATTTTATGTGAATTTTAGTTGGGCTGTTTTTATTAAAAACTGTTTACTGTAACTTATTTGATGGTGTGATACTTCATGGTGCAACTCCGATTTGTCCATCATATTACAACTCAGTCATTTGAACAAGAGTAAAGGTTTATCCCTTGTTCATTATTTAGGATTGGGTTTCCGGTTCTGTTCAGTTCAAATCTAGACTTTTAACGTCTCCCTCTAAATTACGAAAATTTATTTACTATTTTTTTCCTCAACAAAAATAGATAGATTCGCCTATCGTCCGGTTCACACTCCTCTACGGTCTTTTGAACAGGAATAGAGGCTTATCATAAGGTAAACATAGAACATACAAAAATAAAAAAAGAAATTGAAAATATAGACCATAAAAATCAAGCAAAGAAAGTGAATTGACCAGCAAGAAAATGTTTAAAGAAAGTGACATCAGCAGAGAGAAAAGATGCAGAATACAAAGATTTGAAACAAGTCAACTATTACTATTAAGTAGGTAACTCCACTGAATTTTCGATACCTAAGTTTTAAAATTAAATTTTAAAAATGAAAAAGCATTCTCGAAGATTTCATTCCAGTTTTATTTGAAAGCTAAATGATTAAATTTATTATTTCAAGTAAGTAAAATATTCTGGTGTATGTCAGATAGAAATAGATAGATTGGAATGTTAAATAATTGCTCGATTGTTCAAAATTTTCTTAAAAGCGGCAATTTTCTTAATTTTTAAGAAATTTGTAAGCAAAAAAATTAATCGGGTTTAAAATTCTTTAAATATTAAATTATATTGTGACAAAATGTGAGTAAAATTAGAAAATTTAAAGTTAAATTAATCTGATTTGAAATAAATATTACTTATAGCATGAAGAACCAATATACAAGCATTTCTTAACAATAGGTTCCTCTTTCTTTGATCTTATTGATTTATGGAGAAGCTATTAAGGTGATGACAGCTCTTATGGATGATCAGAAATGACATATTTAGGAAAACTAAGTTTTTAGTTTTTAACTACCTAGTAATATTTACAAATTAACATATTTTCAGCAATTATTTGATATTTTATTGACTTTTTTAGGTTTTTAAGAAACTTTATGAAATTTACATTTCGTCTCTAGGTTCTTCAGTTTACTAACTTAAACAAAAAATTAATTAATTAAAGTATGAGCCAAACTAAAATGAATACATAAAATAAAAATATTTAGTGAAATAGCAATTAAGAAAAATAAAACATTTTTTATATATATTTTGAAGTGATGATTTGCAAAGACGTTAATGATGAAACAGAAAGTGAAATAACTGCAGTGCGTCAGACGACACTTAATTCACGTGACCTTTTTAAAGATTATGCCATGTATAGATTCCCATAGGTAGAAATTAGGAATGTTTTCTTCACTAAAAATTATTTTTAAAATTATTTTTAAAAGATTCGAGTACAAACGACTGTTATGAGCTTTTCAAATTTTTGATTCGTAAATTTACTTTTCACTTAACTATATTACCAAACGATATCACTAAATTGCATTCTTGAAAGCAATGAATTTTAAATGATTTTTGAACTATTATATTATTGTAATTAAAATTTTTAAAAATTAAAAATTCTTGTAAAAATTCATTATACATCGAAAATTTTTTATTTCTTCAAACAATAGTGTCCTTAATATAACTTATTTACAAAAGCAATTAAAAGCTTTTTAATTAAATAATGTCATAGTTTTATTGCATTTTTATTTTACAATTCTGAGCAGATTTTCGATGAAACGGGTAACTGTTTAACAAAAATGATTTACTTTCTCCAAAGAGCTGTTTTTATGCGACCTACTGGAGGTACCTACTATTAAGTAAATGTCACAGAAAGAAACGTGTAATTTGGACGAAATACATGAGAACTGATTTCTCGATACCAAGCATTAATGATGAATGTAGAGCTACATTGGATTGACCTGATGGGTCTTTCCTGAAAATAGCCAAGAACAATTCTTAGAAGAAAACAAGAGAGAGGTTTTAGTAATCTTGGAAGGTATTGTAGGTAATAAAATTATAGGTACTATAAGAGATTTTGGAGATATCAAGGTAAATGAATAAAATTATTGTTAGTTCTTAGGTAAGATGTTTGTACATGGTGCAAGTCCCTATTAAGAAGTTTTAAGTTAGCATGCAAAACAATGATGATTGACATTCTGCAAAGCTGACCATCGCTTATCATACTAAAAAAAAGGTTATAAAGACATCAAACAAAGGGAATTTTCCAACCCTCTCCAGATATAAAATGAAATAGAATTTTTTTTCTGTGATTAAAAGAGATATATAAGTGAATGAAAAACAATATCCAAGCAAGAGAAATGTCTGGAAAGCAATAAAAACCGCTGCAAGCAATGCTAAAATCAAAACAGCAGAAAAGCTATAGCGAGTCAATCGATAAAAGACTGATGAAGTTTATAGAATGTTAAGAGGTTCATGATAGCGTGTAATATAATAAAATACTAATGTATTCGAATATATGGGATATTATGTTAATTAAACATGTTTCTCTGAGGTATATCTTTTTCGCATTTTACTAGTAGTCTGCATAATACAGGCTGCTGCGGTCTAAAACAAATTATTACCAATATTTTCAGTAACTATAGATATTATTAGCTGAATATCACACGACTTATTGCTTATAAAATATAGATATATATATCATGAAATTCACCAACATCGATTCGGTATTAGTATGAACAATATTATTATGAAAATATTGACTAGGATATATATATATATATATATATATATATATATATATATATATATATATATATATATATATATATATATGAAGATTGCGTTCATGCATGAATCAAACTGTCGATGCCTCAGTTATTTAAGAATATTTTGATTTTCGAACACCATTGCCAATCCGAATTAACCCGAACGGAATCATTTCTGAGTTGATCGTCATGTTGTATACAATCGGGTATTATCCTGTGATTTCCTTTTCCAATTTTACTATACTGCAAGCTTTTTTATTTTTTATTTTTGTAATGGGAAAAATGATTCGGTTCTCGAAGAGACTTTCAGAATAAATTATGGTCGTGAACCAAGGTTTCTCTGTATGTATATATATATATATATATATATATATATATATATATATATATATATATATATATATGCACAGATATACTGTATAGATAAATAGACAGATAGATCTGAAGACATTCCCTAATTGAAAAAATATAATATAGTGAGGTGAAATGTATTTTAAAACGTATTTTTTAACAGGCGAAACAATCACTAAGTGATTTGCCGTCAGTTTGAAAATGGCGTCTATTACATAAGTGCCAGTGTGCCGTGTCGTATCATACAGACATGTTCTCAGTTCTGAGTTTGGCAAAAATCGGACTTTCACTTGAAAATGTTGAGACAATATCCATTAAAACCACTCCCTCGATAAAAAGGAGTGTTTTTAGATCTGAGTGTAATTAGCCTTTGATCTTAATTAGGTTATGCTCTACTGCAAGCGATTTTAAAACGCTGTCTAGTTTTATTACCCTTAATGAACTAACTAAATTTTTATGTCATTTTTAAATCGACTGTAAATCACTTAAACATAAAATGTTTGTTTGTTTTGTCTCCATTTTAATATATCCATTTTAATATATATATATATATATATATATATATATATATATATATATATATATATATTCCTTCAATATATTTACTTAATTCAGAAAAATGTTAAGCATTTACTTTTGGCAGTCCTTTTTATCCAAATTTCCTGATATCTTTTAAATCTTCTTTAGTCACGCATCCAAATCTGGTTAAGTTCTTGCCTTTGACATCAGAATGACTTGGATGTGCGGGTGGTGAAATGGATTATGGTCTGGAATGAGTAATCGGAGGGTCGAAAAACGAATTCCAGTCGGGTTTGTAACATTCACTTATGTGTAATACACTTGGACAAGGGCCAGTGCAAGGGTCTTGTGGGCCCCCACCGAATCTATGATACGAGACCTCCGAATGATACGGGGCCCCACATTCTACTAGATCTGAATTTTCATAAAGTAGTATTCATATAAAATACAAATTTTATTTTAACCTAATTATGTACAATAATGTATCATATGCAATATAGGTGAACAATCCAACTAGAAAAATTGAAAATAAAGGCACTGTATCAAACATGTCACTAATACAAATGTCATAACAGATCATTCCATCTGAAACATGTCACTAATACAAATGTCATAACAGATCATTCCATCTGAAACATGTCACTAATACAAATGTCATAACAGATCATTCCATCTGAAATAAATCAACCATATTTTGAGGCAATTTATCAACATCAACTCGAGATTTTTCATTATTGATAAAAAAAAAAATAGTGAATTTTATATAGTGTTTTTTTTTTTTTGAGACTTGTCATGAGCAAAACAGATTCATGGATTTGGACAAAAAAAAACCAGAATGACGTCAAAATCTGTGAAAATCTTTCATCCTTTAATAATCAGTTGTGCTTAGTTTAATTTGTAATGGATATAAATATAGGTAGAAAAAAAGAAAATATTGACAAAATAGTGAGGTTACAAAGCACAGCATGGGCCCCTAATCAGCCCCCCGGTCGGGTGGGGGTTTGCAGTGGTGGGGGAGGGGGATTTCGTCGAGGGTAGTACGCTGCTGCCCTGCCATTGGGAAATCCATCTCCACCAGCTAGCTATGGGTTAAATATTAGGACTTGGAAAAATTATTATCATTCTCAAAAAATTATCAATGAAATATTAATTCCCAAAAACAGAATTATTCTTACAATATGGTTCGGCTTTAAATAACATACAAGGGTTTGATAAATCATGAAAAATAAATCAATCATTGAATCAACCCAAAAGGCTTCTGCAAGAAACGTTTTCATTTAAATTTTGGTAATTGATTTATAAGTGTTTTTATGTCTTCACACATGTCAAATGCATTATTGGAAGATTTATGACTCAAGGACTTTCATTTTCATGTCCTACCACTGAGCAAGATCAGGTTGTTTTCTAGGCAAGCCTCAATTCAATGACGGCGTCTGGTTTCTTGTCTTTGCCTCACCAAGAAGTGTTTGAACGCTGATAAATTTCTAAACAAGGCTGCAAATCTGATTATTTTTACAGTCCTTCTGCAACTTATCAAAGCTCTGGTTTTGACATGTCAAAACATCAAAGACAATGTTAGCGCTTAACCCAATTTATAATTCAAGCCTTCATTTTATCCTTTCCGTTTTACAAATGTATACAAGTCTCTCTCTCTCTCCCTCTCTCTCTCTCTCTCTCTCTCTCTTTCACACAGGCACACACTTTCTTTCTCTCTTTTACCTCTTCTTTTTATCAGTCTTTTCTTCTATATCTATAGATAGTTTCTGAATTCCCACTGTTGATATAAATATAGCATTGCAATCATACTTACCTGAGGATAGATAATATTACTTTCTGTTTTTATCTACTAATGAATATGTATATACTTATGCATACAAATTTTAATGTGTGTAGGTGTGTGTATTCGTCTTTACTTGTGAATTCACGCGTACAAAATGATTAAAATGTCTTGAAAACGACTCGCTTCTTCGTCTACAAATTTCCAGAATTTTTGTGACATCCTTCATATATATATCAGCATCCGGAAGAAAGATCGGGACATTGTATTATGCATGTGTAGATCTGTTGTAGGACTTGTAACATTATTGGAGAATGGTATAAAATCACACACACACACACACATATATATATATATATATATATATATATATATATATATATATATATATTATCGATTATTCCTGTTTTTACATGTCTCATATTAAATACAAAATTTTTGAAACAACTTGCAAAGTACAAATCTACACAAAGTACATTGACGACATTTTTTTTCTTAAAAAAATAAGGACGAAATTATAAATCTAAAATCAACTTTTGAAAAAACTCAACGCTAAAATTTACATACGAACTCAGGGTTATTAACAAAATCCAATTTTTCGTCGTCGATATAAACCCAAAATATTTACCACCTACACGTATAAAAAAAAACCACCAGCACGAACTTGTCTTCTAAACCATTGTAGTTAATGCCCGGAAAGATATAAAATAATAGCGATAAAAAACTTCCCAAATAAGGCACACCTAAATTGCTCTTTCCAAAGAATATTTCTGAGTGAACTAAAATACATAAAACAAACATTAATCAAAAATAATTTTCCCAGCTACATCAATGATAAACAAAATTATTCTTACAACAAATATGCAACACCAGTAATAAAAATACAACACAACAAAACATCAACATATTTTACTCATATGCGCAATAACTATAAGCAGGCAAATATTTCTGCTGTAATTCCCGAAAAAAATAGAAAACTTATAATATATTACAGAAAATGGAAAACCACAAACTTTGTTGTCACTAAGCAAAATAATTCCTTCAAATTAAACTAGCGATGACTAATATAATGTATCAATTTCACTGCACAGTACAAGACTGTTTCTTGTCATAAATCACTTAACTATATACTACCATCTTCCCAAATAGACGCCTCACGTGTCCCTTATCAAAGAAAGGTGCAATAAAAAAAATCGATCTACTCACAATATGTAAGAACCTCTAAGAAAAATTCTAGTCGAAACTTTAAAATTCTATGTCAATCAAATTACCAAAAACATCCCACAGTAAGAGAAACACTGTATATTAAACATCTCTCTCCCACTATCAACCTCATCCTGTTCAACAATGGGAGTAGCGTACTGAAAGTTTTTAAAAAATAGAAAGACACTCAATCGAATGCCAGTCGCGCTAAAACACGCGAAGGCTCAAAATAAACGCTCCTAATAGTATTCAAAACAACACAAAAAATACATCACAAAAGTCAAAACACACAGAGAAACTAACAGCACCCCCCACTAGAAAATGGCTAAGGTAGTGGCAGACGCCTCTTGAGACAATGGATGATATGAACATTTTTAGTATTCCGTCACTTCCACCAACCTGAAAAATGTAAGAACGCTGAAAAAACTAAACAAAATTAATAACATTTTTTTTTGTCTGTCATATTTAACGAAAAATCTTTAAAAGGTTGCTACTCATATATATATATATATATATATATATATATATATATATATATATATATATATATATATATAAAAAATTGCAAAAGAAACTAGTAAAAATTCAAAGAAATATTATTTGAACTCTACATAAAAAGAAATCTGAAAGTGGTAGATTTCCTAAGTGTAACTTTCAACCCACCTACCATAATCAAGCAAGTCCCACAATCGATCACCCGAAGGTTTTCCTGTATGTCAGATGAAACAAATGTCCAATGAAAGACAAAATGATTAATAAATGACACTAATATCTGTGTTTGTCGGTAAGATTAACATTCCTACGTAATATAACAAAAGTGTATTTTAAAAAAACATCAATAGACTCAATCTATTGCACAATAATAGTGTAAAAGCAAATATATTGGCAAGCCAGAATCAAGTTGCAAAAGATATTACTCTCAGCTACATCTACATCGAAAATGTGCTCCAAAACATTAAAAACAAAACAAAAATGAAACAGAATAGTCAGGAATATGCCACAAACTCCCAATACTTGCTTCTGTAACTGCAAAATAAATTTCGAATGCTCACGAGATGGTAACTGCTTACAAAACAATATTATGTACTAAAATGAGAATATCCAACAGAAACCCAGAAAAAAACACATATCAGAATAACAGAAGATCCTTAAGTATAGAACGTTACAGGCACAAAACTTCATTTAACAACAAAATATTAAAAAATATCACGACATTCTTAGAACGCACATTGAACCTGAAGAATTTAACCCAAAACACGAAAAATAACATGGAAAAGGATTAAAACACCAAATTACGACAAAACAGCAAAACAATTTCTGTTTTGAGGAGAAAATAACTCCAACACTTTTCCAAAAGAACACAAACTCCTGAACAAAAAAAACAGAGCTTATTTCCAAATGAAGGTATAAAAAAATACTACTATGGCTCCTGCAACCACATCATGACTCCAAAGACTAATAAACTAATAACCCATAGTCTAAAACTAATTTATTTCAAATCAAAGACCAAACTTTAGAATTAAAAAAGTAATTAAATAAATTAAAATCATACCACAGTTCATGGGAAGAAACGGATAAGCGAATCAGAGGCGAGTAGACAAGAGAGAATTAACTGATAAGAGAAGTCCCTAATGCATGAGAACGATCTACTCTCGTTGACTGAATAAAGGATTCAGATCAAAATTTCGAGTAGTTTATCGAGTACGAAAGGCACCTGAAGAAGAATGTACTATGGCACACAAGCTAACATTTGAGTTCCTGGACAAAACACTCAAAGACATTAGACAGAATTTACAAATCATGGGTGGTATCATGACTCTCTGATAATTTTAGACAAACATTACCAGTTATTGCAAGAGAAACTCCAGCTGATGAAATCAATGCTTGTGTGAAAAATTCTTACATCTGGAGTCATGTTCAAAGACTCAACTAAAAACAAAGAGTTAAAATCACAGGTGAACTTGAAGTAGGAAGATTTGCTGTTGCACTTGGCAATGGAACCATCAACATAGACCAAAATGGAAATATTTCACTCCCAAGTGGTTGTGGAGTTTCAGTCTCAAGTATCCAAGATTTGATTAACCATGTTTATCCAAACATTAAACACCATTTCATGGATTCAAACTGGCTTTGTGAGGGGGCCATTTTAGCTCCCAAGAATCAAATTGTAAATAGCACCAACTGGAAACTTCTCCAAGAAATTCCAAAAGAAAAATGAAGTACTTTTCCTCTAAAACTGTGGTTGAACAAGAGCAGGCAGTGAATTATCCAACAGAGTTCCTGAATTTATTGAATCCTCCTGGAATGCCATCATACAAGTTGCAACTAAAAGAAAATGTGTCAGTTATGCCATTGAGAAATCTGGATCCTCCAAAGCTTTGTAATGGAACAAGGTTAACTGTCAAGAAGATGCTTCCTCATCTCTTGAAAGCAGAGATACTTACTGGTCCATGAAAAAGTTTTAATTCTATGAACCCCTTTAATTCTTCTTTTTGATTTCAAAGACTTCAGTTTCCAGTGACAGCAAAGTGCCAAAGACAATCAGTGAAAGTAACTGGACTACATTTGATGGAACCCTGCTTTGCTCACGGTCAGCTCTATGTTGGTTTTGTTCAAAGGTTAAGAATAGAAATAAGCTATTTGTACTGATCCCGAATGGAAAAACCAAAAATGTTGTTTATCATGCAATTTTGAAATAAGTTCCAAATAGTCAAATTATATTATTCTTTTGATGAAAACTGTTAATTGTTTGAAAAATATTGTTCAAGTTAAATAAAATTGTATATGTACTCAATGCATGAAGTTTCATTGTTAGGCCGAAGGCCCAATCAAGAGCCCACCACAGGAGCTATATATATATATATATATATATATATATATATATATATATATATATATATATATATATATATATATATCTGAAATTCTATGATCTGTTTATTTTATTATTCCTATTATTCCAATAATCTAAAATTCTTCACACAAAGAAAGCAACTGACACTCTGTTCCACTTGATTTTAAACCAGTTGCAATGTCGTCTGTTTGTGAAAATAGGAATGCTAAGGAACATCAAAGAAAAAGAAAAACTCGGTGAAAAAATTCTTCTGGCCAATATGAAATATTTTTTAACAAAAACTTGTAATAAGAAATAGTTCCCTCTTTATGTAACAATCAAAGAGTTATAAAGAATTGCATACCCTCCACTGCATGAAAAGAAAGGATGATTTCTGGAAGATTGCCACATACAAGTAAAGATGACTCAGGCTAGAATATTGTGATAAATCACCAAAAATGAGAAATATATATAAAGTTATAAATGCTTACACTTAATACACCAAATGCTGGTCGTTTTAGTAGGAATATTTAAGCATCAACTCGCTATAAGGCCATACAGAATCTTAATTATTATATGATTCATTTTTCCATTTCTTTATCTCTCTCTCACACCCTCTCTCTCTCTCTCTCTCTCACACACACACACACACACACACACACACATACACACACATTTCATTTGTATTTTAATTACTATTTATGTATTTATTTGCGTTTAATTCTTTTACATAATGGATGCCATTGATTTTCAGCCATACTTATCTGAAGACACTTATCAGGTTTCTTTATCAAAAGTTGATAATCACAATGTTCATCGAAGTTGTATTTATTCACTCTGGTTTGTCTAAACTTCTTACTTTTTGGTTGTTATTATTATGATTTTTAAAAACGGAAACCTTTTTGTTCATGTAGATATAAAATGAAATAATTTATTTTAATCATTTCACCCCAAGCCAGCTGGTAATGCCACTAGTACGCTGGGGGAGGAGGGGTACAGGGAGAGAAAGTGAAAGAGAAGACTGAAAATAGAAAGGATTGAGGAGAGGACAAAAGATGAACGGGATTCAAGAAGACAGAAGATAGTTCTTGACGCTGCATTTTAATTTTTGATGATTTTACTTATCAGTGAAGCAAGTAAATGGAAGGGAGTTCCATAGGCGGGAAGTGAGAGAAAAAAATATTGGAGTAGAAGTGGCGGTTGCATTTAGCTATTTTAACAATAACAGGGTGGGACCTAAATGCCGAGCTAGTAGCAGGCTTAAATTCATATCGTCGGGATACCAGCTGATAAATCTCGTCAGAGAAGCTGCCATGAAAATATTTGTAAAAAAGACAGAGGGAAGCCATATCACATCGGTGAGAAAGTGACTGTAGTCGAGATGCCTGGTCAGGATCGATTACATTACAGATCCTACTTTGGATTTTGTCAAGAATCTCGAGATGTACAGCAGGAGCACCAGACCAAATATGGCAACAGTATTCAATGCACGGACGAATGGTAGATTTATAAATATGCAAGATCGATTCTTACAAGAAACATTAGAGTTTGAGAAAATTTTTGTTGCAACTTCGACATTGATCATTTTACAAGAATGCACATGATTCAGTCTTTCTGAATATTATATGTTCACGCCCTGGCAGCAGCCATGTTGATTTAACCAGAACACTTAAATCGTATTCAAAGACAGCTAGACTGTTATTGTTATTTTACTATTTTTCGATTTTCTTTCGGGTTACTCCAGAGACTTCTAATCTGTGGAGTTATCCGACTTACTTATTCGTAACAAAGAAAATAAAAACACCACTAGAGAACGCGTTCTGAACCTATAAATAGACTGTAATATTTTCTTTCATTCTCTTTTTCCTATTTTCTTTAGATATACTACGATGTAGGTCTATCGTGAAAACGTGTTTGCCATTTCACTCCGACACCCTTACACAAACACACACACACAAACGCAACTTCATTTTCTCTAGGACTTCTACACAGATTTTACATCCGCAAACAATTCACTAATCTTTAAATATATTTATGCATGTTCATTGTTTTGTCACATGCATCATTGTCTTTGTTGCTCACAACAATGTAACCTTTTGTTTTGTTAATAATATATTATTGTTTATTTGTATATACATTGGTTTTAGTTGTTTCTTTGTATTTTATTACCGGACGCACATGCAAGTCCGCCATTTTTGCTGTGAGATAAACATTCCAGGAGACATGTGTTTCCCAACTCAAACAATAACGTACATACACCCGCAACAAATCGGAACAGATTTATATGTAAACATTATGGCTGGTCGCTTGAAATGAATGAGAATCAGTGTTCTTATAAAGTGTTTTAGTTTTATATAGTGTCATTACTATTGATTTTGTTATTGCTCAGGAAATTTCAGTTTTATGACATAGCTATTGTAACTGGTGTCTTACACTGAAGATTAAATCCCCCCCCCACAGTACTCCAGCAAGTTTCTCAGTAATCAAGCTGTTTTCAGAAATGCCGTCGATCAGATAAGAGTATACTAGGCACATGCATCACAGCCAAATGTTGGCGATATGGTGGCAGGCTTTTGTAAAAGCAGGCGGGTCACAATTAGAAATACATTCAGTACCGCTTTTCAATTGAGGCTATTCTTAAGTATCTAGATGTGACTCCCACTTTGGTTGACTCATCCTTCGAACTTTAACAGAAAAAAAAAAAAGATCTCTGTCACACAACTCCCGCTAATGATCACAGATACACCTTGCGTTAATCAATGATGATGATGATCATCATCATATTCATCATCATAATTACTATTATTGATATTATTATTTGGTCGCAACGTTGTAATGTAGCAAGTATTTTTCCTGCTTTTTCATTGTCGTCGTATTATTATTATTATTATTATTATTATTATTATTATTATTATTGAGTGAGAGGGCACCTTTAATTGCCGCTTCTTTCTTCCTGGCAGATTCGGATACTTATTGTTGCTATTGGATTACTTTTCGCTTACTCTTCCTCTTGTTTTTCTTTTTTCTTCTTTATGAGACGTAGTGGTAGAATGACGCTAATTATTATTAGTAGTATGACATAGTCGAAGTCATCTGAAAAGTCGATGATATTCGTATAAACTGTCCTCCATTTTCTTATCATAGCCGCCATTAGCATAAGGCTCATTATTCGCTGTCTTATCATTTTTATTCTAATATTGCCATGATAATATGCTTGTTGTTTTTAGTTCCGTTGTCCTTTCAAAATGAATGAAAAGACATTTGAATGAAGAAAGCGAATTGAGACGCCCTGGCGCGCCCATAGAATGAAGAATATGGAAAGACTAGAATTGTTTCAATTAGAAAATGAAGATTGTTCAGTTTGCAGTTTTCTTCTGCTTCAACCAACTCTCACCTTAGAATCTTACATTAACGTGAAAAATCTCCTTTTCATTTTCTTACATTTGTTTTTCTCACTCGCTTTATTCCTATTTTTCTAATATTACTGCCATCTTTCCTCTCACGTTAATAAATACATGATACTCACGCAAGGTAAAATATAGGCATTATTCCGCTTGTGTTTCAAATGTATCTCTCTCTCTCTCTCTCTCTCTCTCTCTTTCTCATTTCCTCTCTCTCACACACACTTGTCCTATTTATCTCTCTTTCTTCTCCTCTTTCTCTCTCTCTCTCTTCTTCTCTTTCTCTTTTTATCTCTTGTCCTCTCTCTATTTCTGTATCTTGTCCTCTCTCTTATTTTCTCTCTTTTATACTCTTTCTCTTTCTCATTTGTCTTCTTTCTCTTTCTTGTCCTCATTCTTTCTCTTTAATCCTTTTTCTTTCTCTTTCTTGTCTCTCTGTTTCTATTGTCCTCTCTATATATATTGCCATCTCTCCCTCTCTCTCTTTGTCCTCTCTCTCTTTGTCCTCTCTCTCTTTGTCCTCTCTTTCTCTTTGTCCTCTCTCTCTCTCTCTTTTTCTCTCTCTTGTTATGGGTATCCACTAAAATAACGTAATAAAATTTCTATTATTTTTCTTTCTTTCTTTCTTTTTTTTTTTTCTTAACACGAAAATTTATTCCGTTCGGAAGAGAATCATTCGAAGTAGTACACAATTCAGGTAAAGAGCGCTATGCTTCTTTTTCTTCTGTTTGCCATGAACCTTCAGACCGTTAGCGATCATGGCTCTCCACGATTTCCTATCCTTTGTAGCTCTTAGTAAATTTAGTCATTTTGCTATCACTTGTAACCTTGTTCAGCCAAACGTTTACACGAAATCGTTATTTGCAGTTTTCCTCTCTCCCTCTTGCATTCATGATGTCCTGTCAGTGTCAAATTCTCCAAGCCTTCTTTCCTCATTATGCACCTGAAATATTTCAACTCTCTCTTTCTGTCTTTCCAGTTTCTATATTCTTTAAAAACTTCGACATTGCTCACATATTCAGTCCATGGTATCTTCAGCATCCTTCTGTAGACCCGTATTTCCGTCGCCTCAAATCTTTTCTGTGAGGAGATTGCCCAGCATTCACATTAATAATTATATATATTTTCATCAAATTGTTTTATTTTCATAATATATCTTAATGCCCTTTACAACACAATACACTATCATCCTTACTTTTCATGCGATTGTATTTTTATATATGTATAACATTCCGTTTTGCCTGCTCCATTTTTTTTTTCACTTTTATAACATTTTTAACAAATCATAGATTGCTCGCGAAATAGTCTTTTATAACAACAGAGATAAACCTGGACGCAACTATATGTTGAATTATTTTGGCTGTGAAATGATTTCAGATGATTATTTGACTTTACATAGAAAAGTTAGATGTTCATACAACGAGACAATGATAGGTTTCACAAGAAACAGGAAATACTTGAGTAAGAAAAGCCTTTGAATCTTGATTAGAATTAGAAATGTTCTTTTATTTCAGAGCCTCCTGCCTCTCATTCCGCCGTTCTAACTACTTAGATAAACTGCCAATTGTTTTGTTGTTCTTTCTCCGGGTCCAGCATTGACCATTTGTTTTAAATCGATTGTAAAAGGGTTGTAAAATAAAAAATAAAAAAAGGAAAAACGAGAGGAAGTAACAAAAGGTTTGGAAAAGGAAGGAAAAACGGGAGAAAATAACGTTTTTTTTTTCTATTTGATAATCTCTCTCTATCTCTCTCTCTATCTCTCTCTCTCTCTCTCTCTCTCTCTCTCTCTCTCTCTCTCCGTTCTTTTTCTCTCTATCATCTATGTCGGTCTGTTCATCTCTATCTATCTAAATATCTATCTATGTCATTCTGTTCATATCTTTCTGTTTATTCTTTCAAGTGTCTTCCTTTCTCATTGTCCTTTTTTGCTTTCATTATTCATTTTCATCTTTCTTCAGTTCCGTTTCTTTTTTTCCTTTAATTTTTCAAGTCATCTCCGCCAACGACACAAATTATCTTTAAATGTCATCGTAAGAGTTCATCTATCTGTGTATGAAACTATCACAATGGATACAAAATAAATGCAATCAAAAAACTAAAGCTCAGCGAAATTAAAATTTGATGTCTTTGATTTCAGAAAAACTCAACTTTTACTGTTTATTTAGCGTATAACTATAAATTGACATTCATTCTTTTTCAATTATCCTTGCCTTCGATTTATCCACAAGTCTTACCTCTTCTTCCTCTCATCTGATATCTCCCCCCCTTTTTCTCCAATTATTTCCCTTTCAAATACCTGTTCCCATTTTTCCCCTGTATCTTTCTATTTATCCTGATATTATTTTATTAATAACTTCCTCTTTCTTCTCTTTTTTAATTGTTGTTTGGTTCATGAATAGTTTTCTACCTATTCACACATGAATCTCTCCTAAATATATTTCTTCTTCTTCTTCTTCTTCTTCTTCTTCTTCTTCTTCTTCTTCTTCTTCTCCTCCTCCTCCTCCTCCTTTTTCTTCTTTTTCTTCTTCTTCTTCTTTGCCAGTTTTCTCCAGGTTTAGTAAATTTCGTTATTTTCTCCCGCTTGTCTTTCTTTTTCTTTTTCAATCCTTTCCTCACTTTCTCCAGTTTTTTTTTTTTCCTTCGGCTGAATACCATTCTAATTGCCATGGAAACCACTTATTTAAGAAACAATATAAAGAAAATTAAAGCTTGTGCAATTTTTGTTGTTGTTTTTCTTTTATTTTCATGTACTTTTTGTAGTCAATTCTTTTAAAATAAATACTGATGCAAACTAAGTTATCAGTCAAACGGCAGATTTACATCAACGTTCATACATGAATAAATATCTAATTCTTTTAAAACCTATGCAGAAATGTGCTCTTGCTTACATGACAAGCACGTATGTAACCTTAATTAATTTATGTGCCAAGTGCATTTTTCTTTCATATTATTTCAGGACGAAGATGATCCTGGAACTTCATAGATCTTTCTTTATCGTTGAATTGCTATGCATTGCCGGGAAACATGGTAGAGTGATTTCTCGTTGCCTTCTCCACAGTTTAGAATCCATAGTTTTATTTCTCTGAGGCTAGCAGCCATCCCAGGCTAGGTAGTCCAGTTTACCCTGCCATATAAGGTGAAAATGAAACAGATTCAAGCTTTTCCCGAGGATGTTTTTGCAAAAGACTACCTCAGAATTTGAACCCGGTTCACCGATTCCATTTCCTTACTGATATCAGTTAAACTACCAGCACATCCCTAACTCGATTTGAAGCAGTTATTAAAAACCTTAAAATAGAATCAATCTACTGAGATTAGTTATAGTCACTTCCATTCCTGTTACTTTTGGATTCACGAATGCTACTCATTTTTCCACAGTTCCATCACACTCTTGATTAAAGTTTTGTAATGAACATATTACAGTGTAACCCGGAATTAAGACACCCGGATATAAGAGAAACCCGGATATAAGAGAGATTTTCTCTGGTCCCAAATTAGAGCCTGTGTTAATGTATATAAAATAGACCATACCCGGATATAAGAGAAACCCGGATATAAGAGACTTCGACTCCGGTCCCGAAAACTCTCTTATATCCGGGTTACACTGTATAACGGTATCTAGAACATATTATAACGGTATCTAGAACATATGAACACGTCCTAACAGACTATAGCATAGCTGAAAACATCACAACCGTATATGGAATAGAAGAACACATCATACCTTTATGTAGAATAGAAGAACTCACTATAATCGTATATAAAATAGAACAACACATCTTAACGGTCTATAGAATAGAAAAAAACATATAACTGTATCTGGAATAAAAGAACACATTATAAGAGTTTATAGGATAGAAGACATCATAATCGTATATGGAATAGAAGAACACGTTATAACGGTCTATGGATCAGAACACATCATAACTATATATAGAATAGAAGAACACATAACGGCATAAAGAATAAAAGATCGCTTCATAACGGTATATAGAATAGAAGAGCACCTTATAGGATAGAAGAATATATGATAGAGCCATAAAGAAAATAATAAATTATAATGAATAATGGAATATAAAAAACACACTATAACGGTATAAAAAATAGAGCTCTTCATAAAGGCATATAGAATAGGACACATTGTAACAATAAATGTATAGAACATCATAACGGTATGCAGAATTGAAGAACAAGTCATAACAGTATATGAAATAGAAAAACATATAACAGTATATGAAATAAAAGAAATCTTAGCGTCATATACAATAGAAAGAAAGAAGTGGGCTGTTCACTGTTCATGCAAGTACTCGTTATAACTAATAATTTGTTCATCAGCTACCTCATATGTAAATTAAAATGTATGTCCCTAACATGATAAAACAAAATGCACATGTATACAAATCCGTTGATTCTTTTTGAAAAAGTTATTTAAATTCTATGTATACATTTACAAATACATCTGAAAAAAATTCTGCTGTTTGCAATCGACACTAAATTTAAATTATACACATAAATCATACGAGAAAGGTTGGTTAATAAAGAGGAATGGTGTATCCAAATAAAATAGGAATGCTAGTCGAATTTTCTATTGTCTGATTAGGCGAAATGATGTGAGGGCAATTTGAGCTTAAAGATGCAGATTTATAAAATTCTAAGTTCTTGCCATAAGCCCACGCAATATAACCAGCCCCCAACAAAAGAAAGAAAAAATATCCCATAAATCTATTTTTTTATCCAAATCTCTATCAAGTGCAAAACACATTGCTATAGAAGAAAAGGATAACGGTTAAAAGAACTGTTTGTGGCTTTGATGTGATAAATCTTAATTTGCGTTTTAAAACGGCACTTCTTTTTTAAGTTAAATCTCTAGGGTGAATTCTATTTATAAACAGCAGTCGTCGGTGTTTCGACCAGCCACGCCAATAGATTCCTCAGATCGAAAAAGCTATTACAGATTTGGGTGAGGAAAGATACTGGCGGATTAAAGACTGCAGATATGGAAGCCTTATCCTCAGATATAACTCTCCGGTGAGGTTGCTCATTCAATAATGAGACGTTATTGAGTTTGCGCATTGTTCGATCATTGTATTCGCAATGATCTTAGCAAGAAAATCATTGAAATCTCATTTAGGATATTTTTTTTTCTAAAAACATTGCATTACCCAAATAATCAGACCCCTATTTGTGATTTTAGGATTTTGTCAAGACTAATATCACTGTTGAGACGCTTTGGTCGAGATTAAGCAGAACGTGACGAGACATCTGGTATCGAACCCAAAAGAGAATTTTTTCAGACTGTTTAGAAAAGTACACATGTGTATGAAGTCCCCAGGAAACTACTTTGAAGAAGAATTAATGTGCCATTACTATAAGACAGTGGTGCGGCGAACGAAGATAACAGGCGAGGCGCAATGATTGAAAGCTAATCAAAGATTTACAAACATTTTCAAAAAATTCATATAACAAAAATAAATATGATTTCAATATTTAAAATATTATTACGGATTACTTGTAATTGCATGCATGAGTCCCAGTATAAATAGTTATAAATAATTATTGACTAATTTTATCATTGTGATATTTTTGCATTATATCAAGTATATAGTAACTAGGGTCCGCAAATTGGAGGAGAGAGTTATCAATGATAATGTTCTGACTTCTAATCCGCGGTTATCTCCCTTCAATCTTCTGCTGGGAACCACTGCTCTAAAAGGTAAGTTTTTTTTTCTTTAATTGTAAAAAAAACAGTATACTTTCCGGACTACCACGCCAATGTGTATGTTCATAACATATGTATGCAAGTCTTCCATTATATATAAATTTGTATTCTCTTCCTAACTGTATTGCATTTTGCGCAGAGCCAATTCTTATTTTATTTTCTTTATCCTTGGTCCGATTTCACGTTTCTATTTGAATTAGCAATAAAATCTCGATTGGTGTACAACTCTCCATGCTCTTGGAAATAACGCTTGTAAGGCAACCTGTTCTTAACGTTCTTTCCTTTCCTCTTTTCCTATCTCAAATTGTTTTCTAATCTTTCTCTGTGAATACTTGTAAATAAACAGAGCATACACTGACTCAGCATGTTGATTTGTAATATAAATATAGATAAAATGTTATTTAAAACTTTGTTTAATGTCTTTTCAGAGTACTCCACCGAGAAATGAACTTACTCATAATGTCACTCGTCCTCCGACAATTGTTCTTTATGACCTAGATATCTATATAAATATATAAAATATATAAATAGATAAAAAGCATCTTAGGTGTGAATATGTAACCTGTAGAGGGTGACACATTCAATATTATGCATTTAATTCTAGAATCTCTCTTTCCCTCGAGTGTTATACCGTGTATAAGTCTACTTTTCAATCATAAAAAAGAAAAATGTTTTTTTTTAAATCATACCACAGCCCATTTAGACCTTCTGAACGAAGTACTGTCTCATTTTGGGGTTCGACTTATACAAAATTTAGCTTTTAGTTAATTAAATATTACATAAGATAATATAGTTTCTTCCATACGACAATCTATAGTTGATGTTTTGTTCCATTTTAAGTGCTATGGCATTTGTTTATTGTTTCATTATAAATTTAGGTTCCGTAGTATTTTTTATTGGACTGGTGTACAAGCTTGACACCCATGTCTTTCTATTACTCAACCATCAGAGTAACTTTCACCGGTAAATGGGGTCAAATACCTTGCTATTTACTCATAACTGGGAGAAGTCGATTAAAGCTTTTACTAAGGGGATAAGTGAGAAGTAAATATATAGTGCCACAGCTGAAACTCGAACCCTGTTTAAATCATTCCATTTTTCATGTTAAAAACCACTACGTTACATCAAATGTAATCGTAACCGCATATAAAGTTAAAACTGAAAAAAAAAAAATTTACCAAAACGAAAGCATATCTGATAAAAGTTTACATCTGTCGAATAACGAATGAAAATTAAACGCTTGCGAAATGTATTCACCACATTTTGGGATGTAGTAGACAAACCAGCTGTAAATATGTTTATTCGTTATGCATGTCTCTATGAGCAAAAAGTGTTTTCATTTTACTAATATGCAAATGACACAATGTTGATAGCAGACATAGAAAGGAAACTACAAGAAATCCTATAGAAGAAGGTGAAGGAAAGCGAAAAAAAAGAATTAAAATTAATTACAAGTGGACAGCCGAAAATATAAGTTACAAATTAGAAGTACTAAAATCAAATAATTACAACAATTTTAATATCTGGGAAATGTTTTAACAGATGACAGAAATCCGAATGCGCATTAGGATAAAGAAAGATGTCTTCCAAAAGCTTAGCAAAGTATTAACAAACATGAAAATTTTGCTAGAATCAAAGAAAAGCGTACTAAACTGTGATGTTATATCAGTCTTTGTATATGGCAGAGTCCACACAGATGAAGAAGAGACTTGAAGCAACATAAATTTCGATCTACTGAAGGATGCTGAGAATAACATGGACCGAACATGTGAGCAACGAGGAACTTTTAGAGAAGACCGAAAGGACACTTATATTTAACATCAGGAAGAGCCTGTTGAAATTTCTAGGGAACATAATGAGGAAAGAGGACACAGAAAATGTGATGCACACTGGATAGATTGAAGATAGTCCTGTGTTTGTTGTGCGACAAAGTGCTAAATGCTAGATACATTCAAAGTGTTTTTTGAAATATCAACAAACTGCGTAAGCGATCTGCAAGTTGACGTTGCTTTGCAAGTAGAACATTTTTTTTCCGCTACACATTTATTGATATATTAGGATATCTTTTCTGTTAAAGAATTTCATTTCGTAGCCAGTCGAATGGGACGAAATGAAATCCAAAAACCTCGGTGATAATTAGTATTTGATAATGAGGCAACAACATTGAATTCGCTAATATTTCGAGTAAATCCAACATTTTTAATAGACACTAACTGAGGTTAGTCAGATAATACATTAGTTAACTGGATCCAGTTACAATAGGAAATTTAGGCACTTTGTTGTGTTAGCAGACCCGATTATCATAGAGTCCTGTGTTTGTTGTGCGACAAAACTCAGTAAATTCTTATATTAGGAAAGTTTATCCATTCCTCTTGACGAATGACACATTTTAGCATTTTTATTTTCTATGCTTTCAGGAGTGAAGTTGTCGGACCCCCACACTCTTTCCATTTCTTTTATACGGATTTGAGGTTATTGTTCTTTTAAGTAACTTTCTCATATTTGAATTTTCCTGTTAATTACCAAACGGTAAGGAGATGTAAGGAGGGAGAAGTGGATTCATACCGTATTAGTGAAAAATGAACACAAGCAGTCCTGAGTGAAATTCGAACTCGATTCACCAACTCCATTTTCTGCGCCGCCATACCTCGTAATAAATAGCATAACTTGTTTTTTTAAGAAACTGGTTTTGATTTTTAACTGAATAGTGAAAATCACGCCAATGAGAAACGAAATCGAGTGCCTTTTCATTCTTTTATAAATGTTATTAGGACCTTGAATAAGTTCTCGCTAATTTTTCATGAAAATTTTTTTTTTTATTTTATTTACAAAAATTACTAAGAAACATGTTACTGAATGTATTTTCCATTGCTAACCACTACTTTTTCCCATCTTTCTGGAAGCATTTGAATTCCACATCAGAAAAACGACACGTCTTTTGAGGCTAACCATGAGTCAACCCATTTTTTTGCATCTTCATAAGAATGAAAGTGCTACTCATCCAGTCCATGTGCCATCGATCAGAACAAGTGATAATCGGACGGGGTAATGTCTGGCGGGTGGGGTAAGCGTTTCCAAATAGGTTTTTACCCGTTTTGCAACATATGGCCTAGCGTTGTCATGTCGCAAAATAACTTTGCCGTGTCTCTGCTCGTATAGCGGCCATTTTTTTCTTCAATGCTCAGCTCAAACGCATCAGTTGTAGTCGATAGCGCTCTCCCGTGATGGTTTCGGTCGGTTTGAGCAGCTCATAATAAACTACACCCAGCTGATCCCACCAAATGCAGAGCAGAAGCTTCGAAACATGGATATCCAGCTTTGCCGCCGATGTTGATGCATGGCCGGGCTTACCCCACGATCTTCTACGCTTAGGGCTATCGTAGTGTATCCACTTTTCATCGCCGGTCACGATACGATGCAAAAAAATATCTTTCCTTTTCTGCCATTGAAGCAGCTGTTTGCACGTGACAAGACGCCGTTCGATGTCTCATGGCTTTAACTCGTACAGCACCCAATGTCCTTGCTTTTGAATCATTCCTAATGCTTCAAACGTTTAAAAACTGTTGTGTGATCAATTGCTAATGATTCTGCAACTTCAGCTTGCGCCTGGCATGAGTCTTCATGAAGTAATGCCTCTAATTCTTCGTTTTCAAACTTTTTTGGTGCTCCAGAACGTTCTTTATCTTCTACATCAAATCATTATTTTTTTAAACATCTAAACAAATCTCTGTATGTTGTTTCCGACAAGGCATGGTCGCCGTAAGTCTCAACAAGAATTCTGTGTGCTTCAGCTGCAGATTTCTTTTACATAAAGTAGTGCAGAAATATTCTCCACAAATACACTTTCTTTAGCACGAAATCCAACATGTTTAACGCTATAAAAACAAAGTTGCTTACACTTCGGCTAAATGACATACACTGAATTTCAAGCTTGCTTATAGTAATTCCTTACAGATGCATTACCATTTGAAACTATACGCACGCAGTTCTGGGAACGCCATCTGTTGGAAAACAGCGAGAACTTATTCAAGGTCCTAATATATCAGTGATCGTATTTCATCGTATGGAAAATGTTACACAGCATTCCGAGGAGGCATTGAAATAGAGAAAGATGGATTCCAAAAACTACGCAAAATATTAAGAAAGAGAAAGATTTCGTTAGAAACAAGTTTAACTGAGCTCAACAAAAAATGTGATATCTATCCTCTCACATGCTGGACAATTTCCTCGCAGATGAAGAGGAGACTTGAGTCAATGTGGTTCTACATAAGGATGCTGTGAATGCTATAGATGGAGAATGTGACAAACTATGAAGTATTAAAAAAATGGGAACGAAAACGACAATTTTTTATGATTAGAAAGAAAATGTTGAAATATCTGCGACACATAATAAGGAAAGGGATTTGGAGAATCTGACACCCACAGGAATTATTGAAGACAAGAAGCGAGTAGAGAAACAGCTAGTAACGTAAATGGATAGTACATTAAATTGGAAGTATAGTAAATGAGCAAACAAGGTTAAGAGTTATACGAAATAGGAAGTTGTAGAGAGTCTCAATCGCCGAGGTCATGAAGACATACAGAACGTAAAAGAAGAAGAAATGTTATACTGTAAACTCCTTAAATAGGTAGTGGTTCCCAATCCGCGGGATTCCAAATCAGATCATTGATAACTCTCTCCTCCAATTTGAGGATCCTAGTTACTATATTCTTAATATTTGATATAATGCAAAAATATCACAATGATAAAATCGGTCAATAATTATTTTTAACTATTTATAATGAGACTCATGCATGCAATTACAAGTCATCCATAGTAATATTTTAAATTTTGAAATCATATTTATTTTTGGCATATGAATTTTTTGAAACTATTCCTAAATCTTTGATTGTCTTTCAATCATTGCGCCTCACCTGCTATTCTCTTCCGTCGCAACGTTTGGCAACCACTGAAATAGAGTAACGATCTTTTTCGAGAAAACGTTCTATTATTTTATCTTTAGTTACAACTACTGTTTGAATTTTTAAGTGCATTTGCAAAATTCACCAAGAGCCTCAAACTGTCGCTATTTGAGCGATCAATACAAAAAATGACCGAATTGAATTGAATACTGTTTTGCTTTTTTATTGATACAATCTATAAAGAGGCTATTGAAATAGAAAATACGTTCTACAGAATTTTGCTCATATTGTGAACTTAAATATAATTCCAGCAGACTAAAGTAATTGTTGCTTCATCTGAAACTTGGTGAATAGAAATCGTCACTCACATTTTTATTTCGCATTCAAATTGTCATTGTCGCAAAAATTAAAAAAGAAATAACACAAAGAATGCCATATTTGAAGCATTCCATGAAACTTCATACAATGTTTTCAGAATTATTGATTATTCAAACCGTAAAATGAGTTGTTATAGTATTGTAGAGTGGAGGAGTGTTGAAAATTAACATCATTGGACTTGTGTACAAGCAAACAGAGATTTTATTTCGATATGTTGGTTGAATATTTTCGCGATAAACACAAATGTATTTATACAGAATAACGCGTCATTTAGAAAAAATGTAATTCTTTTCGAAGAAAAACTATAAATAATCTGGAATCATTTTTAAATGTGTAAAATTACAGTATTAAATATAAATTTAAGTATACCTCGTTAGGCGCGGCAGATTGGTTCTACAAATTCACCGGGAAATCACTACCCTAATTTAAAGGCCTAATTTTTTTCAATCCTTAAGTTTTTTTTGTTTTGCTATAAAGAAAAAATTAGTTAAAAAAAAGAAATATATATATATATATATACAATCTGATGACAGAGAGCTCTAAGAAATATAGTCGACTTATGAAACGACTATAAAAAGTAAATGAATCATGTCAGTCATCAATAATGAAAACCTTTTATTAATTTGAGCTTTTTTTTCCTTAAGCATTGGATGGTCTTTTACTTAATTAATTTTTATATATTTTCAAAATAATTTTAATATTACAGACATTATTTCTGTGTTTTTTAATATATTTTGCGAGTAGAAGCTGCTCGTGTGGAACTTAATTCTCACCGATACGGAGGGAATACGGCGTGTTCTTCCTGTGAAGGTTTGATTTCGCTGATGGTAATTTCCTCCTGTTATTCTTTATTCAATTTATATGCTTAAAATAAACGAAGCCTGACAGAAGGCTGATTTATAATGTGTGGATCGAACCTTGCACTAATAACCTACGTATTCAATAGGCTTTGCAATATCCAATGCGGAAGTGCTGCTTTCGTCTAAAATTAAACAAAGCTTTCTCTTAAAACAATTTTTCAGGAAAATTGGTTTCGCTAGTCCAGTAACTGTTATCGCTCTTTCCAGTATTGATGGACGTTTCCTTTCTAGCCTTCTCTTTGAAATAGTGAGGATCGTCAATATTTTGATTATGTCATTAGTTTCTTTTTGAGTTACACGTGCCATTCATTTTAGTAGTTGTTGTTGCTAAAAGTCCTCATTGCTAACGTTTTGGTTTTGTAGCAATATATGGTGTTGTGCAAAACTATTCTCTGTTCAATTTCTTTATCTCCGATACAAAATGTGCTATATCTGATTCATAAAACCAAGTATTTGAAGTGTTTAGTATTTACTAATTCCGCATCCTGAATTTTTACAATGGCTTCAGAGTTGGTGCCATCACAGCTTTCATCCTAATTTCAGATAATAACTTCTGTTTTGGAAAGGTTTATATTGAGTCTTATATCTTAGAAAATTTGATAGATGTTGATTATTTGTTCTAGATCATTCTTATCCCAACTATGAATACCTATGTCGTCAGCATAGCCTCTCTTCTCATCATCACTACACTGACCTCGTGAAGAAAAGCAAGGTCACTGTTGAGAATACTATGGATGGAACATGTGAGCAACGTGGAAGTGCTAAAGAAAATAGAAACGAAAAGAACATTGATACTTAGAAACAGAAAGCGACAGATTCTGGAGCAGATAATAAAAGAGTTCTTGGAGAATTTGACATTCACAGGACATCGACGAGAAGAACAGGTGGTAGTGGGGTCAGCGAGTAATCTACCTAACGAACATGTGTAAATGGATGGCAGAACAAGGACTGAGAAAGATAATAATAAATACAACAGACAGTACTTAAGAAATTGTGGTGCTCCATGATCGTTTACCTCCCGAAAGGACATGGCGCATAGAAGATAGAAATAGTACTCGTAAAAAATGACGGGATTTATTTACATATAGCTAGACACATTACTGTGCGCCCTGCCTAATTTAGTTTCTGCAAGTTAATTTTGGAGATGCTGGCTTAGTGGTAGAAATCTGGCGTAGTGGGTATGTCGCTTGTCTGCATACCTCCAAATCAGACGTTCAAATCGGGATAAAATATACCTGTTTGTTTTATGCATTCGCTATAGTGTAACATAAGTTATAGAAACAAAAGCCGCTCATTCTAATTCATCATTTTATACTATCATATAATTATGAATGGTATTTTCTTTACAGAATAAGTAGACAAACAGAAAAATATATCACATTTGAATTCTCTAATCTGTTCTACTGAGTGGCTCCATTGTTTGCTGATGTAACAACCCCCTTTTAAAATTCTCATTAGCTTAGTAGCAGTAATATCAAATCCATCTTTGTCGTTTATATAAATTTTAAAATAAATCCTTACATTTCAGATTTCTCTATTTCATTAATTGATCATTTCACACATCAAAATTCATACATGCCTACATACGTGTTTTAAAATCAAACTGTAAAAGATAACAACAATTTCTAAAACTCAAACACCTCAAGCCACTAAGTGTATAAACTGAGTCTATAAAATTGTTTCTCCATGAAATATAGACACAGTTTTCCAGATCATATTGTTTCAAAAATCAACAAGATTGTGTTTTCTCTGCATATGGCTAATTGATAATTGCTCGTGAATGTGATTCTAGCTACATCGTCTCAGGATGTTAGGCTAAATAATAACGTTTGTTCTTCTACACTTCCTCATTACCAGCGAAGCAATCATCATGAGTTTTTTTTCGGTGGGGTGGGGGTATTTATTTATTTATTTATTTATTTATTTTGTAAAAACTAGAAAAATCTGATTCTCTGTGTTTTTGTTATATCGAGTACATTTGCGTTTCAGAATTTGAGGAAGATGCCTACATTTCCTGAGTGCATTCACGGGAAGCAACTCCCTTTTAAACTTGAGAGCGAAGTAGCTTGACTGCCACTGCTCGTTGAAATCTTAAATATTTTACCATTTATTTGTAAATGCATATTGGTTTTGTTCTAATAAAAAATGATTGCGTCTTCATAGAATTTCCATTTTCGTCCTCATGTTCGACTCATGATAAAAGCACGTTCTCGTTATTTTTCTTCTATTTTGTTAATTTTACTTCAATCTCAAAGAAAGTTTCATTTTCAAGCGAAAGTATTAGGCTGGTTGAATTATCGAAAAAAAGTTTCTATTTAGGAATTAGTTTACTTCGTAATCGAGATTAGAAAGATTAAAATGTCTAGGAAAGTGCGAATAATACTTTGGAAGCTGTCAAACGATACATTACATTACAATCCCAACAACGAGCATTTCTATCAATATATTAGCCCGTCGTTTAGAGTATTTACATTATTCTTTCGATGCCAATAGTAAGAATATCATATTACCCAGTAATCTTCTCCCAACCAAATATAAAACCGGATCTGTCTAATGCAAAATTGATTGCTATGTTCATCTTAGAGTAAGCTGATATAAGCAGCGAAAGGAAGAAAAAAAAAGATAATATTGCATTAAAACGGATTATCTAATCTTCCAGTTGATTATCTTTTTTTTAAAAAAAATAAAACAGACTTTACAGCCAAATAAATATCAATGAAATAATATGATCTGATATTCACTTACACTTCCATTACGCCTAGTGTTCATATTACACTAGGAATGACAAATTCCTTTTCTAAGTGCAGCTAACCATTTCAATATATTTCCAAAATAATCGATCTAATCTGTCGGCTCCAAATTAGTGGATATATTTAACGTTGCTTAAGTCTTTAAATATTAGCTTCAAGCTAAACTTAAACTTCAGTTAATTGGTAGCTATTATAGTCACTGCGAAAAAAAAGTCTATGTGTTTGTTATATTTTGCTCTCGTGAAGGAGACGAATTAAAAACTTTTATGTATTGCCATCACAAGTTACAAGTATTTCAGTGTATCAAGTAAAGAATTCTGAAAAAAAAATACTTATCCAAAGTGTTAATTCTTCCAAAGAAAGATTTTGGGGCGAAATGATAGGTTTCTCATTAAGAGATGAAATACCAGAGATCACCTAAATTATACCAATTTATGATGTAATATTTCTATAATTAGGCATAAACAAAACAACATCAATAGACAAAAAACACATAACAATGTTTTCTTGTCTATACATGTTTTCGTGCAATAACTGTCGATATTCAAGGTGGGAGATGTTGGTATCGAAGTTCATATAGCATTAATAAACAAATAATAAAAAATAGTAAAGTAATGCGCACTGATATATATATATATATATATATATATATATATATATATATATATATATAGGTGCTGAAAGGTTCTTGGCACAAGCAAAAAGGTATTTCTTTCACATTTTTATGTTTGTCGATTTAGTAAATTTTGGTTGGTGGGTTGAACTGAGAACCTTCTGAAATAATATATATATATATATATATATATATATATATATATATATATATATATAGAGAGAGAGAGAGAGAGAGAGACATTAATCTGTAATTTTTAATTTTTTTAGATATAGCTACAATATATATATATATATATATATATATATATATATATATATATATATATATATATATATATATATATGGGGTGTCAAAGAACTATATGAATAAATACAAAGAAAAAACTTATCTAAGCCGACGCGTTTCGTCCACTGATGGACTTTATCAAGTCAAATGCAAGGTTTTTATTTTGCAACAAGTATTTATAAACAAAAGTAAAAATATCGTTATTTTTCAAAATTTTTAAATTTAAGAACGCTTCTAAATATTCATCAGACTAAGTAAAAAGTTAAATTGAACCATGGAGGATATTATAATCCAATGTCTAACAAAGAAAAGTAAATGTTCGGGCTGAAATTTTTCTTTTATTTTTTATAATGTAATTATCATTTGTATTATTTTAGTTTGGAATTAATTTATGTATTAAATATTTGAAATAATAGAATGTTATGAGTTTAACCATTTTTCTTAACATTTTTATAGACATAGTATTTCTTTCAAAAAGGGAGATATTTGGAAAAAAGAGTCCATTGTGCAAACCCAAACTTTAATAAGATTCGATAGCAACATACGGAAGAATTCACCTTTTAAGTAAGTCTCTCCTTCAATAAGTGGCACTCTCCATATAAAACACACATACATACACACACACACACACACACACATATATATATATATATATATATATATATATATATATATATATATATATATATATATATATATATATATCGCACATATAGCGCTGGTGTTAATAAAACAGTGCTCGATGTAATACAACAGAACTATTAAGTATAAATTAATATCTATATAGATATTATCATTACGTTATGCATAAAACACCGAGTCGGGCAATCGGAGAAGGTTAATATATATATATATATATATATATATATGTGTGTGTGTGTGTGTGTGTGTGTGTGTGTATGTATGTATGTATGTATGAAATGGACAAAGTCCGTTAATTATTTTTAAGACATTTTTACGTTCATACAGTCTTTTTTATAGATACAAATATTTAAGTAAATATTTACTTAAATATTTGTATCTATAAAAAGAATGTATAAACATAAAAATGTCTTAAAATATATATGCATGTATTTATATATACTGTTTAAAAGTTGAACACTTTTTAAAACTTCTGACATCTTATAATTCTGTGAGTTAAATTGTATAATATAATAGCTCCTACCCATCTTGAGTGCAACTGAGATCTCTGTAATATATATATATATATATATATATATATATATATATAGAGAGAGAGAGAGAGAGAGAGAGAGAGAGAGTGTGTGTGTGTGTGTGTTTAGGATCACTTAGTTACAATAATTTATGATGTTTTTTTCCCTCTCCCCTTCTCTCTCTATGTACGTATTTATTAATTTATATTCGGGTCTGTATTGGAAGAATGGTGATTTGATGTCTTGAAAGAGAAGACATAAAATATATCAATGAAGGATAAGAAAAATGGGGTCGAATCACTGACTTCCGGTATGAAGAAGCATTTGCCGACGACAGCCGGAAGCTGCTACTTAGCGTATATATACGAAGCGTGGTTAAAATGAAGAAGAGAAACGAATCAGATGTTGTTGATTACTTTGGCTCAGCCGCCTCCTACTAATGAATAACATTACAGAATTTCTATGAAGTCTTGGTTCAGTAACTCTTATTCTTTTTTTTTTTCCAGGTTGGTTTCCATCTCTTGTAAAGTGCACTCTATAAACGCTATATATCTGGAGCAAAAGACCAATATAACGTTACTGGCTTTAACTGGATAAAAAAATCCAACATAGACTCTAGCAATGATGGAAAAAAAGTGTACGTGGAGTAGACAATGCCTCAATAAGTCTGAAACATCCCTCGTATTCGGCTGATCTGAGACTATGCAAATTCTAGCTCTTCGTCAAGATGAAAAAAAATATTATCAAAAGAATATTTTTCGAACGAGTGAAGGACATCAAGGCGGGTGTGACCAGCTTCCTGAAGGATTTTCTAGGCTGCCTTTAAGAATGGCGGAAAAGAATACAATAGGCAATTGATTAAAATGGGGTCTTATTTTGAATGTGAGGGCAAGCAGCATCTTGTCATTTTAGCAAATGTTTTATTGATAGAGTCACGTTTCTTTTTTATACTTAATGTACACACACACACACATACACACACATACACACACACACACATATATATATATATATATATATATATATACAGTTGAGTGGGGTTACTAGCTCGATCTGTTTTTTCATTTATTGGGAATAGTTACAGAGATTATTGAGTAGTAAGGATTTTATGAAAAAAATAAATGTATCTATAGTTAGAAGTTAATAAATATAGAAACAAACATTTTTTTTATCTTTATTTTTGAATAAGTGTAAACAAAAAATAATTCTATACTCAAAATTAATACTACGTGAAAATGTGCATTTCATTTTAGTTATAACCTTTTTTCTTTCTTTTTTCTTTTTAAAAATAACTTTACCGCAAGAAAGACGCTAATACCATTAGGACGCAGGGGTTTACAAAAAGTCAAAGAGAATGAGAAGACATTAGTGAGGAGAAGTGATGAAAGAGACACTAATGGAACAGGATTCAGGAAGAATGGCGAGTGAGGTTGAATTTAAATTTTTGAAGATTATTGGTTGCAGGGGAGCAAGAACCTAGAAGAGTGTTCCACAGATGAGAAGAAAGAAGAAAATATTAGAATAGAATTGATGGTTGATTCTAGCTAGTTCAGCAGTAAAACGATGAGACCAACTTTTCAATATAGTAACACGCTTAAATTCACACAGTTGAGACACTAAAGCTCATCAGAACATTTGCCCTGAAAATATTTGTAGAAAAGACAGAGAGAAGCCACGTCACGTCGGTGGGAAAGAGACTGAAGTCGAGATGCCAGGTCAGGATCGATTACATAACAGACCCTTCTTTGAATTTAGTCAAGAATTTCGAGACCTATATCAGAAGCACCAGACCAGATATGACAGCAGTATTCAAATGCACGGGCGAATGGTAGACTTTCTAATATTTTTTCCGCTAGCCTTTTACTAAATTAGCAAAAGCATTTACAAAAATGTTTGCGACATTTTACGTGCATAATCTTCAAGTTATTGCATAATATTTGGTTTTCTAGCTCTTTCGGATTTTTTCAATTCATAAGTTTTCAGTTGGATTCAGATGTAACAGGATTGTATACGCCATCTATACAATCGTATGCACATCAGAATACAGATCTATTTAAAGCTCAAGGAAGATAAGCAATATATTAATATGTGAGTATAGTTGATGCACCATCTTATTTTGTAACTTTTGCACGTATTGACTTGTATATATGATCATTTCGTGTAATCAAGCTATATTAACTGTACGCTTAATCTGGAGTAAATTGCAACACATTTAGATGATTGAAATTTTATTTTCTGCCAACACACACACACACACACATATATATATATATATATATATATATGTATCGTGTGGGGTTATTTACCAAATTACTCTTCAATGGTCTCTAATAATGAGCATGAAAATCAATCTGCTATTTTGCATGAAACAACAATAGCAATCTTTAAACTAGCGAAACAGACAAGCCGTTAACAATTACTGACAGACCACAAATTTTACAGACAGTTCCAATCAATAAAATCAACTGAAATTAATAGAAATAGATCAATGGACTTGAAAGAAACATTTCCGTGTTGACGTCCATAGGAAGACGTAGTAGTTGTCAAATCTTAACAGGCAACGTGATGTGGGAAAATAAAGAAACGTTTATAGATTTGAACACGGTTTAGTTTACCTTTAGTTTATCTCCGATTTTTTCATAAAATTGTGAACGGATGGGGGTTGGAAAGCAATTTGTATCAGAATAGATTAATTTTTTTTTTTTTTTTTTTTTTTTTATTTTTACTTTCTGTACTATTACGTTTTTTTATCTCTCTATTTCTCTCTTTTTGTTCCGTCACAACAAATTAATTTTGCATTGAGACTTATCGTTTGTTTTTCACTTCTCCAGACCAAATTTACAACTCTTAATTGACAGGGTAAATGTTGTTAACTATTGTTGCTCTACCTTATTAACCATTTTTGCGATATTTTAATAAATATTTAATATTGCACTGAGTGGCAATTAAATGCACTTAGGAAAATTGTTTTTTTTTTGTTTTTTTTTGTTTGTTTTTTTATAAACAAATCCAAATTCGGGTATTTGCACTTAAGGGAGCAAAAGTATAATCTCTTTTTACTGGTTCTACTGAGTTTTGAACCAGTTTCGAAATTCGATTTAAAGACTTTAATTTATCCATGTGGAAAAAAGAGGTTTCATCAATAAGTGCGTAACCTGACACGTAGTAAATAAATTTAGATCAGAAGTTCACTACATAATTTTAGAGTTATTTGATTAAAGTTCATAAATGACTCAAAACACGCATATCTTTATCTTGTCGCAGTCTCTTTTGAATGGGAAAAGATAACTTTTGATATGGGGCATGATGGATTTTACAAGAACACGGATATAATAATTTTATTTTTGGGATGATGAAAGTCAAAATGGGTTCTTTGTTAAGAAAGACAAATGCGCATGAATAGATAGACCTTAGCCTTACATTGATTCGGCAAAAATAAAATGATATACGATAGTTTTCAGAATATAAGACGCAACAGTGTACAAAATGCAGCAGTGTGCAAGACCCACCTTTATTTTGAAGAGAAGGTTCTGGAAAAAAAGCAACAGTCGTGTTTGAAAGATGTTTATTAAACAAAAGTTCAATCTAATACTTTAAAAATTAGAATATATTGTTCTAAAGACAATAGAGTTCAAAATAAACTATTTTGCTTCCTCGACCTAAAATACGATACAACGGATTTGGACGACGCATCTACCATGATTGTTAGCACGTGACAGACCCGCCGAATATCCAATGAAAACAGAAATCCAGTTTAAACGATTACCAACGCTAATTATATCCAATCAAATTGAATATTTGAAATCGATATCATTGTTATCAATAACACATTTATAACACATTAGAATTAACTGAATTATGCATGCATATTGAAATATATTTACACATGGCCTTTATATGTCACTAGCAGCATGGCCCGGCGTTGCCCGTGCTTGATTCAAAAATTGTACGACTCATACAGCAATCGCTATCACTTGAATTAAAATATTTTTGCCCTTCCTTGCCTTTAAAGGAGTGCCCTTTGCCGTGCTGATGTTGCTACATGCCTTACTTCTTGCCTATCTCACACTGCGAATTTTTTCGAAGCTCTATACTAAACATTAAATCTGTTACGAAAAAAGAACTAAACAAAATGAACCCAAAATGATTAGCTTTAAAAAAGGACTCGTAACTGGAAAAACCGAATGAAAAAAAAGAATGTTAACAACAAATACTTTTTCACACCCAACCCAGTTCTGCGGAATCAGAATCAACGTTGAGTTTAAGCAAGCGAATGAGCCAATTGGAGTAAAGTGCCATGCAGATTTAAATTTTTCCCTCATGTGACGAATGCAGCTATCGATTTTTTTGCATGCTATTTAACATTCGTGTCAGTCAGTTGTTTGCTCTCACGCTGGCCAATAGAATCTTCCTGCCTATTCGTGGAAACCAGCTATAGGCTCTCACTTTGGCCAGTAGAAAATGGCCGCAAACTACATGAAAACTGCCGTAGGATCATGAAAAAATCGATTATTTCCACTATCGATGGGAGTTGGGAAATGCAAACTCTGTCTTGGCCTTCCTGCTAACTTGGAGCATGTGCATGTAAATTTTGGTTACACACACACACACACACACACACACACATCCTTTTATAGATAGATATATATAGAGAAAGAAAGAGAAAAAAAATATATATATATGTGTATGTGTGTGTGTGTGTGTGTGTGTGTGTGTGTGTGTGTGTGTGCATATAGGATAACGAACATAGGAAACTTTTATAAATCTAACATGTTTCGCTTTTATTAATGCTTCATCAGAGAATGAAATATGTAGGAGACAAAGAAAATTTTGATATTTTTAATTTTTGCGTTGTTTGTTTTTCATTGTTTAATCAGATTTCACAGTATCAGTCTAATCAAGTTGCGTTTGCGAGTAAAATTCATGTGTATGTATATCATAATTCTAGTTTGTCTATGTGGGATTATAATGTATATTCCTTCGTGCTGTTTGTTTTTCATTGGTAAATCAGACTTCACGTTCATTTGTTTTGGCAAGAAGCGCTTATTATATCACTTTATTATATCACCAACGATTATAATAGCCACGCTTAAACATTCTAGGACATGTCTACCCTTCCTAGAGATTGGTTCTTTAAAAAAAGCTAGAGAGTTAAATCTGCCCTGATATTTAACCCATAGCTGGGGAAACACAGCATGAATCGTCGTAATAAAATGTATTTATAGAGAATAATAAGACTAGAATCTTCAACTTTGCTTAAATTATATATATATATATATATATATATATATATATATATATATATATATATATATATGTATGTGTGTATGTATATATGTCTTTGATATATAGGACAAAAGCAGATTCTGACATTAAATATTTGGAAAAGAGTTCATCATATACAGCGAAAAATGCGGTAAATATAAAATTTATTATACCTTGATTTTCTAAATAAAAAGTTGAGATTACAATCCTTATATTCAATTGCCAATTTATAATTCTAACCAATGAAGTACACTCACTTTCTGTACAGTTCTGTTCTTGCTTTACTTTCAATTCTCGGCTAAATTTATACAACCCAGTGAGCAAAACATTGATGTTTTCAGCATAATGATTATTCCTGTGAATTTTGTATCGAATTCACTATCAATGGGGTGCAAGACAAGCATGCTGACCACTCACTCACAGCAGACGATTTTCTTCTCTTAATGCAATGACAGAATATCTTTTCGCCACAAACTCAATCAACAATTGAACTAGACGCGTCCCTCCAATTTATGTGAGCTTCACAGAAAACATGTCAGTTTCTATCCGTGTCACTAGCGAAATTCATTTAAAACCTTTACAAAAAGCAACTTTCCATGGATCCTGACAATTCGCAATGGTCAACCTGTCTGGCCATTTGTCTGATTACTCACCTTATATCCGATTCGGCCATTCAAAGTTCCAGTCATCATGTTCTGTTTGCTTTGTTTGTTTTTTATATTAAAGATGGCGCTCCATAGTAAACAACTTCGTCATGGGCAAAATAATTAAATTTTGAAAAAGAAATTGTTTATCTTCTTTTCACGTATCATCATAATCACTCGTCCATATATATATATATATATATATATATATATATATATATATATATATATATATATATATATATATATATATATATTCGAATCTAACTTTATAGGCACTGAATGATCGTAAACCATTATGAGTAAGCTTGGTTCTAACTACTCGAGAAATGTATACCTACGACCAAACTGTGTACTTTAAATTATAGGAAACACTTATGTGGCCGTTTGTTGTCTGAACAGACGGAAATTAATGTTCGAACCTAGTTAAAAGATAAGATTTTAAATATTGACTTTCAAAAAATAGGTTATAACATTTAGAAAACTGGTGCAATAAAGGCATCTAAACCATAACAACAACTACTATTATACAGTTATAAAAATCTACAATAATATATTATAAAGATAATATATTATAAAGATCTTATCCAACAGATGTTGGCACGAGACAGGAAAGCCTCGTTGTTAGACAAGAACTTTGCTTCGTGTGGCTCTCCTAGCGGAGTGACTCGCAAAATATTTGAATTTTATTTTCGTCTGGCTTCCAACATTTTTCACATAAAACAAATTATCTTAATCATCCCAATTACCACCCAGCGTTCATCGTAGTATATATATATATATATATATATATATATATATATATATATATATATATATATATATATATAAAAAATCTGTATGTAAATAACCGATGTAGATCCTAATAATATAAAATATTAAAACTGATCCACAAAAGAGAGATCAATATATTTATTATAGAGCATATAAATGAATTTGTCATTCATTTATATATATATATATATATATATATATATATATATACATACAAGTGTACATTAAGGTCATCACACAGTGTCAACAGTCTGTTTCATGCTTAAACGCAATCTTCATGTCAAGATTGCGTTTAAGCATGAAACAAACTGTCGCCGCTTCAGGGTGTGGCCTTTAATATCCACTTTTATATTTACATACTCTCTATACCTGATATTGAGCACTTTAACTTTATAGCATTCCTTAAAACTATATTTTTCATATATATATATATAAAAAAAATGTGTGTGTGTGTGTGTGTGTGTGTGTGTGTGTGTGTGTGTGTGTGTGTGTGTGTGATCGGATGTTGTTTATGCGTTTCCAAAGTTTTCATCCAATTTCGTTTAATTTTTTTTTCTTTTTGATAGATAATTCTTCCGTTCCGGTTTTGAGTCCAAATTACACATTCCCCTTTCTCTTGGCCAAGCATTCAATCTATCTCAAGTGACGTTACCTTTTCCGTTGCATAACGTCTACTACTACAATTTTAAGGCGTTGCTTTCATTGTCTTTATTGAGTGTTCATAGCCGTTCCCAATTTAATTTTTTTTTATTGTCCTGTCAGTTTTTGCATTGCATTCACCGTAGTAAGCTTGCTTTTTTATTGCTCAACATTTATTTTCCCACCTTTCCTAAAGTTATTCAAGCTTAGTGATCCCTGTAGCTTTACAGCGTTCTCGTCTGCTATTTGCCCACGCATTCCATTTGACAATTCATACTTACCTAAGACATCCAACCAAAGAAAAGTACTTGCCCAGGTCGCAAAACCGCTCCCGCCAGGTCCACCATGCGAATAAGAGATAACGAATCGTCTTTAGAATGTTCAGTTTGCCTGTCTCAAAATGCCTCTCGGAATGCTTCAATCAGAGCCACTGAGTACGAAGATCGACGTAGCCATCGGCTTTCCAGAAGAGCATACCTGAACGCTTCTGCGTGCGAGGCTGAAACTGCTGATCAAAAGACTCAACAGGTGAGGAGAAACGCCTCTTCAACTTCTGCTGCGCGTGAGGCTGAAACAAGATTGAGAACGCAAAAAACGGCCCTTTTCAAGGCCATTCCCCATTCAAATTGTTAACCCCCATTTGTGGATGTGCTTCAGTTTCACCCAATTGTTATTTCTAATATTGACTTTCGGATGGGCTGACTTTAAACTTAAACTGCTTCAACTGAACGGTAAAAATTCCCAGTATTGAAAGACCCGGACGAAGACGGGTTATACTGTTAGTATATATATATATATATATATATATATATATATATAAATATATATACAATAGTCATGAGCGGAATATATTTATCTCGTCATATTTATAAAATTTTGGTTGCTAATGTAAGCAATCGAGGTTACTATAGCAGCATCTAAGATGCTCTTAATTAAATGTGAAGTGATGAGATATGAATTACAAAATTAATAGTCAAAAAAGTGATTTCCATTAGTTTTTTCAGTCCTATTTAAAAGCTAGGTTTTATCTGATGAAATTAATCACAGACTTAAGGATTGGTCTTTTTTGTTCACCTCTGAATTTTTTTTTTTTTTTATTTATTTTGTTTTGCTTTTTGTTTTGTTTTTGTTTTTTGTTTTTTTGTTTACATGGCCCAGTGGAAAAAAGCGTTGGTTGAAGTAATCCAGTGAGTTGTGAGTTCAATACGTGGCCACAGTAGAGGTGAACAAATACTTGAGAACTTGAGTTACTAAAAAGGGAAATAACTGAAACTGAGATATCCAGAAAAGTGGAACTAGAACAATGTACGCTGGTGAACGAAATAAAGTGTTTGCTTCGAAGTTCCAATCACCTGAAGAAGGACGGAGCGTACAACGGCCGAAACGTCATGAATATGACAGTAAAGATGAGGACAGCAGTCCGATCAATGTAAATAGTGTAAATTTTATCATTATTGAACGATCATTAAATTGCAATACCTTTCATAATCAAAGTGTCAATTATGAAATGCTCATTAAGAATAAAAGATTCGACTATAAGAAATCTGCGTCTTCGATCTTTCATAGGTAGTTTCATAATACTTAGTCGACTATAAGCAATAGCTTTCAGCAGCAAACATCTAACTACAACTTCATCCTAATAAGCATTTCAGTTAAGAGACTAAGTTCAAATGAACATTGTTCTAAGAGCCAAGACTAGTTTATACTGATAAGCTAGTCTACTAGCAAAACGAATAATAAACGAATTTAGATGAAAGCTCTTGATACTTTGTAGCATTTTATTTTATTAGCCACCAGGGAAAGAATTTGAACGCCTGCCATTTCTCGATTCTAAATATTAATCTTTAGGAAAAGGCAACATGATCTGAGAGCTTTATGTCCAGAATTCCGTCAAGTCAGTAACCAGGAATGTTCACTTGGAGAAAACCTGTTTGTCATCGCCATAATAACAATGAGCCCCTGACATGGAGGGCTGAGATTCGCCACCGGTGTCAGTGGCCCAGTATACCGAACCTAATTAAAAAACAGAACTTCAAATAGTCATTTTCAAAGCATGCAGTAGCGCCCTACCTTGAAAACTGATGCAATGCAATCTTTATCACCTGTATGATTGAGACCTATCAAATGGCTGAGGATTTCTGAGCCAACTACCAGCTTGGACTTCTTGTAAGCTGCTTTTGTGTGTGTGTGTGTGTGTGTGTGTGTGTGTGTGTGTGTGTGTAATAGGAGTAGGTAGGCTTTCCTACCACCCGGTAAATACTCTTCCCTCTTCTCTGGAACAAGAGTGGAGGCTCATCCCTTGTTTCTTGTTTCCTCTTCCTCTCCTTCTCTTTGGGTTCAGTACTAGTACTGTCGTGATTCTCCTGTGATGTGTCTATAGTCTGTGGCATTTCCTCTTCATTCTGAGGGTACACAGTTGACAGTTTTCTGGCTGCTGTTCCCAACTGGTAGTTAGGAGCGTAGGAGCTCTTGCGTCTTGAGCGGCCGCTCTGATCAACAGTTGTATATAACCGGGGTGCATGGAAGTGTCTCCCTGCATTCATCTCCTGAGGCCACATTATTGTTGCAGGCTGTGCCTGCTCCTTTCTGCCCACGTCACAGACGATGACCGTCTGCTACTTCTACTTCAGGCCTTTTCTTTTTCACTTCCTAAATTACCAAACATAACAAATAACGATCAAAAAAGCAAACCTAAACCAAAAAAATCACCTCAACCCTTTAACATTTCTTTTTCTAACGTCCGTGGTATTCGAACCAACATCTCCCGATCCCCGGTTACCTTCCTCTCCTTAAAAAAGACTCTCATACCCACATGCACGGCCTTGGAGTTTACCACAAAGACCATCTCCCACTAGCTCTCTCTCTCTCTCTCTCTCTCTCTCTCTCTCTCTCTCTCTCTCTAATCTCCAGACCACTCATACTTCAGCCTATCTCTCCTCAATGCTGTAAGCTACCTCTTCTTCCTATATCGCTCTCCATCCTCCCAAGACTGTGGTGTACTCGAAGGCATTTCCGATAATATAGACAAGGCTATCTCTCTTCATCCGTTTGTTCATATATTCGTGTGCGGTGTCTTTAATGCCCACCATACCAAGTGCCTTAAAAACTCTATAACTGACCTTGCTGGCATACAAACCCTTAACTTTTC
Organism: Acanthosepion pharaonis; assembly: GCA_903632075.3. NCBI lineage: Eukaryota > Metazoa > Mollusca > Cephalopoda > Sepiida > Sepiidae > Acanthosepion > Acanthosepion pharaonis. The sequence continues at coordinate 788,505 of CAHIKZ030000396.1, read as the reverse complement.
TATTTCTCAATCACTCCCGCAATAGTCGACTTTCCACACGTTTCCCCAATAACCTCGGCGGTAAGGCTTCCCTTCTCGATCTCTGTTTCACTTCCATACCCGAGTCTCGTCGAGCCACGCAGCTCTGCCTTCTTGGCAACTCTGACCATGCTCTAGTGTCTGTCAACATCTCCTTCTTCGCCTTCTCCAGCAAAGAATCTCCCTGTTCAAGAATCCGCTTCCGAGGTCTTCTCCTTGGTAAAAGCTGGAATCGAGATTTCATCCCTGCAACGAAATACAAGGTTAAATCGCCTTCATCCCTTTGGTTCTCTGCTGCTTGTTCAGCTGCCATTGCCCATAGGAATCACTTCTTCCGCCTCTACCGTAGTGACATGTCAGATTGCAACAGACGTCTCCTTGTCTCAGCCTGTAACGAGTGCAAGTGTGTCCTCAATGAAGCAAAGTCACTATTTGCTAATAGAATGAAACAATGTATTGCATCCCGCAAATTCGGCTCCAAGGATTATTGGCGTCTCTGCAAAGGCGTACTTGACAATAGCAAACCTTCAATACCTCCTTTGTTCAACCAATTCGACGTCCTGGCCTCCTCGGCTGATAAGGCTGAGTGGTTTGCTCGGAAATTCTCATCCAACTCAACGCTCGACTCATCCGATGTACCCACACCCAATTCCCCCCTCTCTAGAACCGAGGCTCTATTGAACGAGTTTCACATAACCCCATCGTTGGTATTGGGAATCATCTCAAAATTAGACTCCCAGAAGTCTAGCGGTGGCGACGGAATTGTCCTGAAGAAATGTGTGCCTGAACTGGCCCCTGCCCTCTCCAAATTATATAACTACTGGCTCAATGAATCTTGTTTTCTAGCCTGTTGGAAATCCTCATCTATTGTTCCTGTCTTTAAGAACTCTGTCGACCCTTCTTACCCATCTAACTAACTAAGTCTTTGAAGATTTAATCAACGCCGTAGTGGTTAATCACCTTATATCCTATGATCTGCTCTCTGATAAGCAATATGGTTTCCGCTTTGCCCGTTCTGTAGCTGATGTGCACACGGCCATAACTGAAATTGTTTACCAAGAACTCGACAATAACGGAGAAGCTCATGCTGTGGCTCTGTGTATCTCTAAAGCGTTTGATAGGGTCTGGAATGCCAGCCTCCTTCGTAAGGTTAAGGGATACGGAATTTCAGGTCGATTATTTGACTTAATACGATCATCCCTGTCAAACCGAGTAATGAAGGTCGTCCTTAACGGATTCTCCTCCAGTTCCTTTCCCACAAACGCAGGTGTTCTCCAAGGCCCTACTCTGTTTCTTATCTTCAATAACGATCTCCCCGATGTCATCAGTTCCCAAGTAGGCATCTATACTGACGACACTACTATTTACTTCTGCCTCAATAGCAAATCTAGTATCGCTGACAAAACTAACCTGGCCGCTAGTCTCGAAAAGGACCTCCAATCGGTTGTAGACTGGGACAGGAATTGGCTGGTTAACTTTAATGCCTCTAAAACAAAACTGCTCTCTCCACAGAGAACTATCACCGCCATCCATTAGACTGTCTGATGCTCATCTCTACGAGAGCACCTATTTGCGACTGCTTAGTCTCACATTGTTCGCTGACCTGAGATGGAACAATTACATGAATCAATTGCTTCATCCACCGCAAGGAAAGTTGATTCCCTGTGTCGCACCAAAAAGTTTTTCTCGCCCGAGTTCATCCTTCAAATCTATAAATCAACCATTCGCCCTTGCATGGAATACTGCTGCCATATATGGTCTGGTGCCCCCGCTTGTTCGCCTTAAGGTCCTCAACAATATCCAGAGATAGATATGCAATGTGGTTGGTCCTGATCTGGCTTCTCGTCTACAGTCGCTCTCTCACAGACGTGGCGTCACCTCCCTCTCTCTTTTCTGTATATACTTTCACGGTAACTGCTCCGATGAGCTACTCTCGCTAGTTCCCAGACTGCATGAATTTAAGCGTGCTACCATTTCACTGTCGAAACAGTTAAATGTAGCCGCCTCTTCTACTCCAAGAGCTCCATGTCTCGCACCTCCCGTCTGTAGAATTCACTTCCTATTACTTGTTTCCCTGATAGCTATAATCTTCAACTATTCAAATGTAATGTCAATCTCCAAATGCCCTGACCTATTCCCTGTCCTTCTCTTCATCCTTTCTTCTATCATGCCTCTTTACTCTCGCTCCCTCTCTGTAAACCCTTGCGTACTAGTGGCATCCCTCCTTGATTGGGATGAAATACTTTTTAAAAATCTCATACCAAGCTAAGGAAATATAAATAGTTATAGGATAAGCTCTTTATTATACACGGCTCGCTCCGAAAGTAATGCCTCCTATTTTATTGTGTCAGCCCACAATGTCAGAGGTTCATGTTATAAACTGAACCTTCCAGTCAGTAATTGCTTTTTTTTTTTACCTTGTTACAAATAGCAGTCTGGCAAAATGAAACAGTGGTGTCTCATTGATTTCCTCGATTTGGAAAAAAATAACCGATGGACATTCATTGACGCTTGTTGAACATTTAAAGAGACTAGTTAGGCGATGGGTAATGTATTTTAGCAGTGGCGACATCGAAGAGTGTGAAAAGACATGTTTTGAGCGACCTTGCACAACTGTCGGGTCACAAAATGAGGATTATTTCAAAGATGCATAGTGAATGCGAGGTAGTAAAATAGCGTTTTGTAACTGAAAACTTGTTTTGTCTAACAGCGTTTTTGCCCTCCCTGCATCTGTTTTATTTTCCGTGGAAATAAAGCAGAAGCATTACTTTCGGAGCATCCGTCGTAGGTTTATTTTTTATCATAATATTAGTATTAATCTTTATAATACAGTGATATTTTATGCCCGGCTTGTTTGTACTATCAGCAACTAGATGAGTAATAATTATTCAGGAAAATATTTAAAGAGTTGGTTTGAACAAATTTTGGTACTAGGCTACTAGTAAATGTCAAAGTTAATGTCAAGAGCTTGCCAAACCAATCCACTAATCACAGCACTATGGCAAATAGAGTACTCGATGTGCAGGCTGGAAATTGTTTGCTTTAAAATAAAACAGAATGGATATCTGGATGTCGTCCAGAAAATATTGAACAATAGATAATATTTCTATTAATAGTTAATATTTCTGTGATTAGTAAAGCAGAAAAAGTACAACCGTTTTAGTGGAAGAAACGGACAGGCGACACAAAGGCGAAAAAACTGGAGATAATTAACTGATAGGAGTTATCTGCCTTAAGCATAGAAAGTGAAATGAGGACAATTGAATAAAAAAGTTCGGTTCAAAATTGCTAGAAGGTTATCAAGTACAATGATGACAGACATCTAAAGAAAGCCGAAACGTTGCGAGTATAGCAACGAACGTGATACCAGTTTGAATGGAATGGCATGTAATAAAAGTAATTAAATTTATTGCAATGCAATGATAAACACTTGATGTGAATTAGCATCCATTTTGAGTTAGACGTGTGGACAGCGGATTGAGGGCATTATTTTTCTCTGTTTTCTACTACTATTAGTACTAAGAAGAATTGCAGAGCAAAAGATACATACACAAACGCTACACCTAGACATCAATTATTATACAATATTTACATTGCTCGGACTCATCTTTGTCGTCATATTTATCATAACATTTTGGCCGTTGGAATGTCTAATGTATGTCAGTTATCTATTAATTAATGTCCACCGCCTTAAACAGGTATTGAACTCACACTCATCACTGGATCTAACTAACGACTTTATCCACTGTGCCATGTGTCTTTAAGGACATCTGTTTACGAATTTCTGGGTTTTATAAACCTAATGTCTTCAGCCATCATTTTTTTACCAGTGCTCATATTACAATTTTCGTTGTTATTATCGCTTTTCTCTGGCACTCCTTATTACTGATTTCTATATTGTATTAATTTCTATGCTTGGTCGGCTCATGAGATTTTTGTGGCCTACCATATGTGCTGATTTTTTAAGTTTACGAATTTCTCCAATGATGTTCTATGTCTATGATTTCAACTTGATCCCACAGAGGACGGTGATTTTCCCTTTTCTCTCCATATGTGCTCAGCCACGCCTGATTTTTCCACTTGGAGAGGGGGATTAACAGGAGATAACTGATAACTGACATCCATTAGACATGGAACGTAGAACTAGAACAGTCTACTCCAGCGAGCGAAATAAAGGGTTCAGTTCGACATTCCAACCACCTGAAGAAGGCCGGAGCGTACAACGGCCGAAACGTTGTGATAAATATGGCAACAAAGATGAGAATGATAGTCCGAGCAATGTAAATAGTGTACATAATACCTTATCTCAGAAATATAGACAGATGTGATTATTATGTATTCTTGTATTTGTACCTCTGACGAAAATCTCAATCGCAATATATATAATCACAGGTCGTCCTGGGTATAACGATAAACTACATCCGGCAGCAAAGCCTCTGATCGGGAGATTTTGAGAAGCGTGGAACCACCTCTTAATTGCTGTTGTTCCCAGGTCACTGAACCTAGGTGGTAGCACCTGTTAGGCTCCCAGCTATGGGCAAATAGTTAAGCCCCAAACTGGGATCAAAACACTATGAAAGTATAGAAATAGATTTTTATAGCAAAAATATCAGGAATATATTTAATAAAAAAATTCCTGTAATACATTTTTGGAAAAAAACTTAAAAATATTACCAGCAACATATTATTATTAAATTACTAATGCTTCCAAGAAAATTAAATTTCGGTATTAAATGACCCCAAACAAACCGCTAAACAAACAAACCAAGCAATCAATTCCAAAAAATCTTGTCGGCATTAAATAAACTACTGAGGTTGATATGCTGTAAAACAAAATAAACCGAACCCAACCCACTGATCAAGTGTAGGTTTAACACGGGTTCATATCCTTAGGAAAATTAGTTTTCAATTAAGAGATCCATAGTTGTACAGTATTCTTGAAAGGAGAACTAGGACATCTTTTACATAATGTTCCAGAGAACTAAGTCATTTTCACAAGCTCAATTTCTCGGCATTTTCCCTCTAGCAAGTTGGTAACAATTTTTCCAGATTATAAAATTATTTTGTCTCTAAAATTTATTCTTATGAAGAAGTTCAGAAATATTTATAAAAATTGCCACAAGTTTATTTATTTTCATTTAGAATAAATTTTTACCATTTAAATTTCAACATGCTGACATTCAGATAGATGATCACCTGACTATTAAATTATATATATATATATATATATATATATATATAAATTATTCATAAATTATTCACAAACTAATTCAAAGGTTAATGATTTAAATGGCGAGACATCCATCATCGCAAACAATTCAAATAGTATACAAAAACCTCCAGATCCGTTATGAATGAATTGATCCTTGTTCATATAAATTTCTGCCGTATTAGTTGTTATTTTACACAAGCTTTCGTCTGTTCATACAGACACCTTCAGGTATATAATAGATGTTGTTCTTGTTTTTTTCTCTTAGTAATAAGAGGACATCGAAAATATATGTGTTATTGTATCCGAAATGCTATTGAAAATGAGATATTGGTTTTTGAACGCGCCAAAGCAACGCTGAGTTTTTAATAAGTGCGACATTACTGTAATTATTGAACAATATAGTTCATGTCACTTTGACAGTAAAATTTACCAGTAAAAATTTGTTCAACACCATATTTGGTATAAACGCAAACATTTTAAAAACTCAGCGTTGCTTTGGCGCGTTCAAAAACCAATAACTCATTTTCAATAGCATTTCAGATACAATAACACATATTTTTCGATGTCCTCTTATTACTAAGAGAAAAAACAAGAACAACATCTATTATATACCTGAAGATGTCTGTAGGAACAGACGAAAGCTTGTAGTAAAAATAACAACTAATACGGCAGAAATTTATATAAACAAGGATCAATTCATTCATAACGGATCTGGAGGTTTTTGTATACTATTTGAATTGTTTTGCGATGATGGATGTCTCTGCCATTTAAATCATTAATTGAATTAGTTTTGTGTGAATAATTCATGTATTTGTAAATTGATTGCATTTATATATATATATATATATATATATATATATATATATATATATATATTGGGGAAATTGTATGACAAATTGGAAAGTGTTTACTTGTGACGCGTTTCGTCCTTCATGACTTCACCGGATTAAATTTGTTAGGTTGGTATGACTACACGTGATCACGAACGAGGGGTACTGATGAGGATTTTAGATTTTTTTCTAGTCCGATGAAGTCCTGAAGGGTAAAATGCATCACAAATAAACTTTTTCCACTTTGTTATACAATTTTCCCAATATTGTTCTTGATATATAAAAATATATATCGTTATATCATATATATATATATATATATATATATTTGTGTGTGTGTGTGTGTGTGTGTGTGTGTGTGTGTGTGTGTGTGTGTGTGTGTGTGTGTGTGTGTGTGTGAGTGGACACTGAGGTCAACATCAAGCGGCGACAGTCTGTTTCATACTTGAACGCAATCTTCATAGCCTGAAGATTGTATCTCAAAAATGAAACAGACTGTCGCGCTCTATGTTGATCCCACATCCCACTTTTATATTTGCACATGCTCTGTCTGTGACATCGACCCCTTTTACCCATAAATATAGCATACCTTAAAACAATATTTTTTTTATCTTAGCTAGATAGATATAAATCCAAAACTCAGGAAGGCAATGCTAATGATTATAGGCATCGCGTTGGTAAGGAATCATTAACAATGGTTTCCTTACACAATACATGAACAGTGGATTGAACACCTTATCTGAGAAACTCCAGAGTAGATATGTGGGTTAAGCTGAATATAACATCAATCACCTAAGTAACGAATTACTTGTATTTGTATTAATCCTTTATATTGCCGTGTATTGGGGTGCTAATCGACATTTCTTTCTGTGTGAAATGAGTCCTATCTTGAACATGAAGAGGCGTTCGCAGCCACCGCATGGTAGTATAAGAAGGTTCAGGGGACGGAGTGGTCTGGCTTTTCTTTCGGTTCTCTTCATTTTTTTCTATTTGTCTTCCGGTGTTTTCGAAGGATGTTGTCCTTTCGTGGACTGCTCTTCTTCAATTGGTTCTTTCTTTCTGCACCTTCAATCTCCCAATTGATCATATATATATATATATATATATATATATATATATATATCTGAGATGAGGTATTATTATTATTTACATTGTTAGGACTGTTATCCCCATCTTCATTGCCATATTGACATCATTTCGGCCGTTGTCCGCTCCGGCCTTCTTAAGTTGAGTGGAATTTCGAACCGAACCCAAAGAGTTGTGAGTTCAATACCAGGCTACAGCAGCGGTGAACCCAAAATTTGGAGAGTTGACTTAAAGGGAAATAACTGAGACATCCGGAACAGGCATAGCACGTGGAACTGAGACAATCTACCCCGGTGGACGAAATAAAGGGTTCGGTTCGAAATTTAAATCACCTGAAGAAGGCCGGAGCGTTCAACACCGAAACGTTGTGAATGTGGCAAAGATGAGGATAACAGATCGAATAATGAAAATAATATATATATATATATATATATATATATATATATATATATATATACTAGCCGAATTACCCTTGCTGCATGTCACACTTTTTTTTGTAAGAATATGATGGTTGATTTGAAATCATTGTTATTATTTGTTTATTTTTGATTGTTCACATTTTCCCATATATCGACTATTTCCTTATCATCTCACATATGAATGATTTGTGTGATGTGAGAATGTTTTTTTTATTCTCATCTTGGAAGTCTTCATATCGCCCTAGCGATTAGTTTCATTTATTCTTGACACCCCCCAAAGTAATTAGAACAATAGAAGAACAAGTAATACATTAATACAAAGCACATGCATTGGATTCAGTTTATTCACTTTCATTGACGTTATCACACATCGAGAAGGTGTATATGAACAACCATCATTTTCGTGGCATAAAACGATGCGACGCCATGTCCAGTGTGATATTTTACGAAGCTGTGCTTTGTTGATTTTTGCAAAGGCTCTCCGAACGGCGTTCTTCACCTAATAGGTATTCTAGTATCGCTTATGTGAAACTCTTTCCTTGAGAATACCCTACAGTGTTGAAAAAGAAAATTATATTATATAGGAGTAACAAGACTTTCGGACCACTTTGTAGATCATTGTGGCACTTTTCACTTACTCTCCGTTACTTGTTACGTTATGTTTTTGAGTCTCTCCTATCTCTTTCTCTTTCTCATTTACCCCCCACCCCTTCTCTCTCTCTCTCTCTCTCTCTCTCTCTCTCTCTCTCTCTCTCTGCGTGCATGGGGTGGTGCATGGGGTGGTGCATGGGGTGGTGCATGGGGTGGTGCACGCGGGCGTATGTGTGCATATGGTTTCAAGTTTACCACTTAAAACCCCATTCTGTTTTTGATTGATTTTCTTACAGTTTATCAAACTTTGACATGTTATTTAAAACTAGAAAATATTTTTAGATTGCAAGAATCTTTTGAAGATAATAATCATTTACGGATACAAATCCCACTGATTAACCCATGGACGGGGGTAAGAGAGGGATTCATACCTTTCTCAAGGTTATTTGCGCGAAAATGAATATAATCAACCCGATTGGAATTGGAAATTGACTTTCTGACTTCCAATTCTGAGCCGTTATCCATTACACGACTTAGTATTCCCAAGCAGTCACTGACTTGGCTCGACGTTGCTTAACTTCGATGATCGTACGAGAACCGACGTTTCAATATGATATGGTCGTAAGCTTAACCAGTCCGTTATATTATAATAACTAAACCTACAAAAGAACACTTAACAAAAAAATAACCTGAATGAAACCAGCTAATGAACCAATAGAAACGTTATGAAAAACCCTCCGACAAATTCATCTTTTGTTGTTGTTGTTGTTGTTGTTGCTGTTGTTGTTGTTGCTGTTGTTGTTGTTCTATTATGATTGCCTGTGTGCTCTTCAGGGTTAGAGTTACGGTTATCTGTTAGCACCACAAAATCCCAAGTGGGTCGTTTTTTTCGCTTTTCGTGTCCAGAAGAATAAATTCTGCTTTCGATCATGGCGGGTATTGTTGTTGTCAATGAATATGAAATACCACCAACACATTATGTAAAAGGACAGAAGACTTTGATTCCCGATATTTCCAAAATGTCATCGACTCGGTGCTTTCAGCCTTTTCTCTCGCTTTTGTTTCTCTTTTCTCTTCTGTCTCCTTCCCCCCCTCTCTCTCTCTCTCTAGTTTTCTACGCTCTTTTTTACCTTCATTCTCCCCTCACTCGTCCTTCTCTCTCTATATATATATATATATATATATATATATATATATATATATATATATACATACATATATATATATATATATATATATATATATATATATATATATATGTATATGTATGTATGTATTACTTCAAACGTTATTTTTAGTGAGTACACATATTATTTGAGTAGACGCTCCGTTTATTTTTAAACAGTATTTTTGTTTCATACGTATTACATTCGAGAACACTTTAAACCTACCCTCCGGCAGATGAAACCCTTGTTTGATTCGATGTGTCTTTGACGACTCGGCTACGAAGAACTTCAGAATCCAGCAAGGTGCTATTTGTATTTAAAGCACAAATTTCTCGTTTACATTCTTTCGAAAGACGTAACTGCTCAGTTTCGTATCCAAGATGTAAACAAAGCAATTTCTAAAAAATATAATGGATTTTATTTATTAATCAATTCGATGTTTGTTTGTTTGTGTGTGTGTGTGTGTGTGTGTGTGCGCGCGCGCGTGTGTGTGTGTGTGATGGTGTCAAATAATATTCACTCTGTACAAGGCCCAAGAGACACTTGAAGTAGAATGTTATTCTTGAAAATTGACCTGTCATTAAAGTTTCTACGAATATCGACATATATGGCTGGGGAAGATGGCAATGGTGCCTTTTAGGTTGTTAACTGTCACTTAAAACTAAAGGGAAAATTAGCTTTCCGTTCTTGGCCACTGTCTATATATTATCATTTGACTAAAACAATGGTTTTCAAAGTTTTTTGCCTAATCTGGCCTTTTCACCATAAGTCAGAATTGTTCGACTCAAAATGTATATTCCAAAAAAATATGCATTTATTATTGAAAATCTTAATTATTTTCTATATTAGTATATATACATTTACATGGATTATTTTTATTGAGAAGTTTTTTTCAAATTTAATAGCAATAGAAAAATTTTAATAGAAGATTTTTAAACTTGAATACATGTATATTAATTTGTTTTAATTCATGACTAATTATTAAAGAAATATAAACTGAAGCATACTTCAATAAAAAAAAAAATGTTCAATAGATTACCAGTATATTGTAATTCAATAATCAAAATTCTGTAAATAAAAGACAAGAAAAAGTAAAAAAATTTCCCTCCCCACTGAAATCCTGAAATTTCCTCGGAGGGTGGTGGGTCAGTTAATCCCTCGTTGTGAGCCACTTGGACTAAAATCATTACACGCATTAATTTTCGAAATAGATAATAAAAGTTGATATTCATTTATATTTTTCCATTTTATTTTTTATTTTATTTATTTATTTTTGGAAATATTAATTTCTAAAACTTTGATATGTCTTACACGCGGACAAAGTTCATATGACTCATTACAGGAAATTAATAAAAATGAACAATAGATCGAAAAAAAATATGAGAAAATGTGATAATATATATAGAATCAAGAATCTTTAAAGCTTAACATCTGATTTAGCAACCCGCACCTTTTTTTTTTATTTTGTGGACCTATCTATACCTTCAAGATAGATAGATAGATAGATAGATAGATAGATAGATAGATAGATAGATAGAATAAAATGTATTTATAATGAGATGAAAGATTGTCTTGACTCTTTCTGTTTCCTCACATAAAATAAATTACATTGTTATCTACTCCAGATTATTTACCAACAAAGAATTCTCATCGACCATCAACCTATATGACCTTACTTGTCTATTGATCTATTCCAATAAATCAATACCTATGTGTGCCTATTTACTTACATGCTAATTTTACTACTATTCGTTATCTAACAACAAAATAAACTCAGTTAAAGTGACGATATTGATAATGAGGCTGATGTTCACTGATAAACCAAATATGTGGCCCAGAATCTGTAATTTGTCTCAACTTTCATTTATCTTATAATTGGTGTCTATTTGGGAATGGATATTCTTTGCCCCAAACCCACGATCACATTTGTTCGTTCAAATAACAATATATGCACAAATATGAAAGAAATGATTAGATAAACTAAAAAAAATATCAATTTGTTTAATTTTTGTTCAGTAATTGTAAATGTTGGACAGTGTTTAGAAGGTGCATCTTTTGGTCGTTCGGAAGAGTTAAGTTGTCGCATTCACATTGACATTTGTACGGGAATGGTGATGATGACTCATTTCATTTACACGCATGCGTTTACACACACACACACACATATATATATATGCATGTGGCGGTGGAGGCTGACTAAACTGACGTCATACAATCACATATAGTACTTGATACTATTTTCTCAGTTATTCAAATCTTAGAGCAAGATGCAGTTAAATATACCAGAAACTGCTGAAAAGTTCTTGACCCTGACAAGATCTTTTCTCACAAAACATTATTTGGTTAGGATTTGAGAAGTGGTTCAGATTGAGAGTTTCACAGCATTCTTTCTCTCTCTCTCTCTCTCTCTCTCTCTCTCTCTCTCTCTCTCTCTCTCTCTCTCTGTCTATATATATATATATATATATATATATATATATATATATATATATATTAAAATCACATCGTAGACCGAATTATGCGGAGAGGCAGTCGGGGTAACTGCAGAACGGATCCCCGATGTTGCAATACTCGAAAACCGTAATGAAACCAGGGTAACATCACTGATGACCTCTATCGTTGCATTTTATAAACGTTTTTTAAGAATATATATATATATATATATCAATGCTGAAGTCGATAAGCCCTAAATATAATATATTAATATTATTTATACTAAAATCCGCTACTCAGATTTATATATATTAATACACAATAAAATCCCAAATCATCTCATATGGGGAATAACCTTATTTCGACAGAAGAAAATCTAATTCATCTGTCTTATCAACCTCGGTGTAGACTAAGTTCGTGTCGGAAATCTAAATTTAACTGTGGAAGCTAAAAAAAAAAAAAAAAAACTAATACACAATTTATCCATTTCAATGTTTCTGTCAAACGAAAAGCAGAAAAGAATGGTCAGGGGCGGGTAGAAGATATTTGTCTTAAAGGGAAGAGGTTTTATAAAATTAAACCCAGATATTAACCTTATGACATTAAATTGGGGTTATATGAAGAATGAAATACAGAAAGTTATATTTAAGTCATATTCAACAAGAAGTTATATTTAAGGATAAGATATATTAAAATAAGTTATATTTTTTTTTTTAAATTCATATTTAAATAACTTATATTTAAAGAAAAATATACTTTGAAACAGATAGATTCTGTATCAGTTTTTTATTATTATTATTATTATTATTATAGCTTTTACAGTTAAATTTATATTTCCGACATGAACTCAGTCTCTACCGGGGTTGATACGACAGACGAATTATATTTTCGTTTGTTTGAAATAAGCTTATATGAGGTAATTTTGTGATTTTATTGTGTATTAATTCTTGCTCTATAATAATAAATACATTGAGCTCTTTTTGTGGATCAGTTTTAATATTTTAATACTAGGATCCACTTGGATATATAATCCAACGGATTTGTTACCGTTACTATATATATATATATATATATATATATATATGTGTGTGTGTGTGTGTGTGTGTGTGTGTGTGTGTGTGTGTGTTTGAAACGTGCATTTGGATACTGATTGTTCATTTATGCATGTATTATTGAATACGATAGACAAGGAATAATTCATTTTCTAATACTTATTTACACACAAAAGAAGAAATGGTTGGTTCATGCTAATGCAAGAATTGTCCATACTTCTTATCGTTGGTTCTAGCGCTTTCGACCATTCGCTGGTCATCCTCAGGTACAAAATATAAGCGTTGTCAGAAGATTATATGATAATCCCAAACTGCGTTTCTGTTACAAAACCCCATGATTAAAGAATTTAACATTAGAAGACATCATTGGAAAAATCAATGAAAACCATTTGTTACTGTGCTGGTATCATTAGAACTGAATAATGGATTCTTGTTTTTATTCGATCTTTTTATTACTAAAAATATTCCACACCCCGTTTTCTATACTAAAAGGTATGCTATTTATTTTTTGATAAGTGCTTCTAGAATTTAATGTCTCTGCAATTAATATTATATAAGATACGAGTCTATTGTCTATTGTTGGAAGCAATATTATGTTAGCTTCAAAATTCATGTTACAGGGTTAAAGATACCGACACAGGCACGTATACATACTTTCATATATATATATATATATATGCGTGTGTGTGTGTGTGTGTGTGTGTGTGTGTGTGTGTGTGTGCGGCTAGCTAGCCAGCTAGATAGATAGATAGATAGATAGATAGATAGATAGATAGATAGATATCATCAGACATATGACCTGGTCTATTAATCGCTTAAGGCTTGAAACTGACAGTCACCATACAGTGTTGATTTTTATATCTACCTATACGTACATACATACATATGTGTATGTGCGCGTGTGTGTATATATAGTTTAAAATTTTCTATAATTATAGAGGAAGAATATCACATATCAAATAGAAAGTTTATATATATATATATATATATATATAGACGGTGTGGACGGATGAATCAAAAACTGTCTGGTGACTATCAGTTTGTTCTACAACCTAAGTCTAAGTTGGTCAGAAGATTGCCATGAAGTGTGACACGCATCCTTTGTCTATAACTATGTCCACACAATATATGTATATGTGTATAAAATGTATGCATGTATGTATGCATGTATGTATGTATACACACACACAAAAAATGTCCTAAACAACAAATCAAACGGTAAATGTGTATACATATCTTACTTTATATTAAAATGTCTGAGTATATAAAATCATGGTTGTTTCCATGTGAGTGCACAAATATGATTTCATATGTGTGTAAATATGTTTGTATATTTGTGTGTCCATATATATATATATATATAGAGAGAGAGAGAGAGAGAGAGGGGGAGTAGAGTAGCGAATTAATACAAGTAAAAGGTTTGTCACTTAGCTGATTGATATTACCTTCAGCATCCCGACCACAGAGATTCGTAGACGGAACCTCCGAGAATTACTCCGTCCAATCGTCACGGGATATCAGCAAATCACTGCTTATACTTTTCAATTTTTATTTATATATGCACTTTTTATTGGTGCACGTGTTTTGTTTATTGTGTATGTATCCGTGTGTGCATACGCGAGCATGCACTCATGCGCTCGGCTGCGCGTGTGTGGCTATGTGTAGGATTTTGTTTTTTATTTGCCATTTTTCGTCGTTTTCTTTTTTTTTTATATACTTTACTCTCACTCCTTAACTTTTTCTTTCTTTTCCCTTTTTCATTCTTCCTCTTTTCTTTTAGTTGTTGCCATTTGATTTCAAGTTTTCTAGACATGCCATCGTTGTTAATATATATATATATATATATATATATATATATATATATATATATATATATATATAGTTTTTAGGTATGCGATATTTATGGGTTAAAGTGCTCACTATTAGGGGTAGAGTGTAATGTAAATATAAAAGTGGACACTGAAGTTAACATCCAGAGGCGACATTCTGTTTCATGTTAAACGCAATCGTCAGTGCTGATTTCAATGTCTACTGATATATATATATATATATATATATATATATATATATATATATATATATATATATATATATTAACAGAGATTGTTAACATGAACGAATCACATCGGTCAATAAATGACTGGAGTTTAACATGTTTTAAGTTGAGCAGATTTTTTTTCTGTAAACATATTACTCAATATTAATAAACAGACCAAAATCAGAAATAAAAATTTAGCAGAGAAGTGACCACGATGGATTCATAATACACATGAAACATCGTTTAGTGACTTTATGTATTGAGAGAACCTAGGTGAGGGAATAAAAATGCCAAGTAGATAAAACATTATAACAGACCAGTTAATCAAATTGGAACCGGATAAAAAAAAAGGTTCAATTTAAAAATATTAACCAGAATCTATAAAATGCTTAGAAGACTAGCATCGGTGGGATTTGAATCCGAAATAAACTTATTAAGATGTATTAAATTCAGTACAACTAAACTTTCCCTGATTCACCTTTCTTACCTGAGGAAGTTGCGGTGACACGTTGTTTAGCAAAATTCTGCGAAATTCACACGAAATTGGGAAATGCTATTTTAGCATCCTACCTAGCAAATTTAGATTAAATTTTTACCAAAATGTTTGGCCCCGAATACTTTAGAAGCATGGGTCATATGTAATACTGATAGGAAATTCTTTGTTTAGGGATAATATCCATCAGTGCCATCTACTGAGTAAGAATGTATATAAACCAAAGCACCCGGTCGTGTAGTTAGTAGAAAAGTTGCCTGAATACCAGAGTGAGTTGGGTCCAAAATTTCCATAATTTCTCACTACAAATGGTTTTTGTTTCTTTATCTTCTTTTTACCTTCTCAATTTGAAAGCGATACCAACACACAAACACATTTGTCTAATATAGCAATTATCCCTTTCTCGATACTTCAATATCTTGGTGCAAATTTCAACTAAGAGTAATTATAACCCTTCTGGAGAGCCGATAGTATTAAATTGTTGGTGATTATCAGAATCTCGTTTGTTTTGCTTCTGTTCGCTTGTTGAGAAACCAAAAACCACGGATCGTCAAATTGTACAAGAGAGTGCTTCAAAATGTACGAATCAACACTAAGCGACTTTATCTGGGAGCATTGCAGCAGGTAGAAACCTCAGCCAGATGAAAGACACGTCCTGCTTGCAATCGGTATTCTTCACTTGGTATTAAGATATATGATAAGATAAAGAACAAATAGGAAATGTTTATCAATCTAACATGTTTCACTTTTATAAAAGATTCATCAGAGAATGACATACGAAGAAAAAAAGAAAGAAATGTAGGTATTTTTATTTTTGTGTTTGATTTTTATTGATTAATTAGGTTTCACATGTTTGTGTGTGTGTGTGTATGTGTGTGTGTGTATGTGTGTGTGTGGTAGACATTATGATTGGTGCTTTTTCGCATGTTGATTTGGGAACGTTACATTCTTTAAGAATAGATTTAATAATGGTTGGTTACGTAATATAATGTTTTGATGTGTTTTTATAATTGGTAATATTTATTAGTAATCCCTCGAAGTACTTTCGATGTAAAGAATAGTGTTCTATTTTAAGTGGGGGTTGTATTTGTGAAATCAAAGTTATGGCCGGTTTTGAAATGGTTGTCCAAACGTATATCCCTATTATGTTCGTATAAACGGGTTTTAGATTTCATGATGTCTCGCCGATATAGGTGTTATTACATTGTAGGAATTTATTTATTTTATCTGAATTAGTGTTGGATTTATTTTTCTTCTTAATTATACCTCCGTTTGTCTTGGACGAGGTGGTAAAAATCCATGTATTGGGGATAATTAAATTATTTACAAATTATGTAAAAAGAATATTATGTGCTATCGGTTGTGTCTAATTTTTTTGTTTTTTGGGTTTTTTTTTTTTTTTTTAGACTTCGTATGCTCGTTTTCTAACATCGAGAAAAAAAGATGTGTGGAATGAAGAAGTATAAATATTTTTCAATAAATTTCTCTTCTTCTCTTGGGTATTCTGGGCTACATATTTTAAAGGCCTTGGGGTAGAATCCTATGACTAATCCTGATTTTATTTTAGATCGTGGTGGGAACAGAAATTAATTAGATCGTTTTTGTTAGTCAGTTTAAGATAAACGCTTAATTTAGATATATATAGATTATTATTATATTAAAAATAAAGTATATTTATTTATTCATTTTTGTTTATTTTACTTTATTTTTTATTTAGAATTTATTCAGTTTAATTTTTAATATTTTTATTCATTTTTCTATTATTTTACTTCATTTTTATAATTATTTAATTTACGTTTATTTAACTTTTTTATTTGTATTCATTCTTTCATTGTGAAAGCTTTAAGCTCTGTGAAATCGAGGCTCAATTGCTCTATTAATATCTCCCACAATTTATTTTTTTTTGTTGTAGTCTTATAAAATCCCATTACTTGCTTAAAAGATACTTTATTACGTTTCGGATAGGAAAATAAAGCTAGCAAATATAGACTACGAAATCTCTCAACGAGAGATATGTATGTCTTTAAAAAGGGTAATGATATCATTGCAAAACTCGGGTGTGACTTACAATATCAAGCAATATCTGTGCCTGAAATGTTCAAAGTGAAGAAAGGACTGGGTCAATCTCCTTCTATGATCAAAACCCGTATGTAGCCAAAAAGAAGAACCAGTCAACATCGTTGGATGCTGATGAACTCTATATGTTACATCAGTTTTCTTTCTCCTAGTTGGATTATCTTAATGGGGGTTAAGAGGAACAACACTTCCAGTGAGATTACCGACTCAGGAACTTTTACATCCCTGCACCTATACTAGATGGTTTTTGATCTCATGAAAGGATTCCGCCACCTTTCGACAAGTTTTGTTTTCAACTGAGTGCCTAGCCACTCTAGTCACCAAAAAAGATTGTTGGAGGAAGCAGTTTAGTCACCGATAATATGACCATGCGGTAGGAAGTATTGGATTACCTAATACCAATAACACTGACTATAATATAATAGTGACGTGTCTATAATACAGTGTGTGTTCGTAAAAAACATGGAGACTAACATGTACCGGTTTAGAGATCGAATGTCTTATCCATATTGCGTGTATTTTAAGCAGTAACTCTTCATTTACGCAAATTTGGTTAAAAACCAACGAAAAGTTATTTTTGTTGACGCGGAATTTTCGGACGACGATAGATTGCGCTAGAAATGCAGATAGAAGTGAGTTCTGACAACTAAAGTAAAATGCCGAAATATCGACCCTAGAAGGAGAAAATTTATAAATTTATCAACACACTGAAGGTGCAAGGATTCCATTTGTCAAAAGGACTAATAGGAGATTAAGAAGTTCCAAGGCGAGAAGACAAAATGTGAAAAATACAACTCCATGGATATTTCAAAAGACTTCAGAAGGAATTGCAAATGAAATATGGTTTCCAAGAAAATATTTTTAAAATAAAATGAATGTCGATCTAGAACAACTCTCATGGTGTCGCTGTTCCACCACATCACAAAAGAGAGAAGTTAAAGAACATAAAAATTGAATAAATATCTAGACATTTTGAGGGGAACTAAAAAAAGAAAAACATTATACCCATCATTATTAGTGAGCTTGAAACGATCCTGAAGAACATTATACAGAGGTTGAAAGAACAGTAAATCCGAGGAAGAATTGAAACTATCTAGCCGACGCTTGTCAGAGGTTTTCTGCTTCTTTATCCCAAAGTTTCGTCTATATTTTTTTTCATTTTACTTGTTTCGTTTTTTGTTTTTTTTTTAAATACACCTTCTTTCTTTCATTCTATTTGTTCCCCTCATGTGCAGTCCTTTCATTATTTTATTGCTATGGACTCTGTTGTTATGATCCTTTCATTGATCTATTGTTTGTAATTTACAACTCCCTTTATAGTGTTGGCTATAAATGAAACCATCCTGTTCACTTTCCTTCTGATCAGCCCTTTTCTCTTCATATAAAGTCTATCGGCATTATATTTGCAGTCTGAAAAAAAATGCCAGGGTCATGATCATAATAATTGACGCGTGTGGAATCGCCCACAATACACAAGAGGCAAGTCTATAGGAATGGAAAATTAGAGGATCAGGGTCAGCAAAAACAATGAAAAAAGTGCTGGGAAAATGAGAGACTTGTTGTCACTCAGTCTCCACTAGATACCTCGGGCGCACATTCAAATGCAGGATTATTATTATTATTATTATTATTATTGTTATTATTATTATTATTTGTGTATGTTATGTTTCCTGCTTTGTATCCTGTAGAGCCGGGTTCAAACTATGGTCCCTAGGCCCTACAGAAGAATTGTCATTTAATTCATAGCACTTTTCTTAATGTATGGGAAGTTCTTATTAGGGCGATCTTCTGAGTAACCTGTATGTTGATGTTACCTGGGTCACAGTTAGTAAAATTATCCATTCCTCTTCTCACGAGGCCCAGAGCTCCGATTACGATCAGTACAGTCTCAGCTCAGTCTTCATTTTCCCCATCCTGCTAATCTCGATCTCCAGGTCCTTGTATTTGGACAATTTCTCGATAATTTTTTGGGAGGTGTTTCTCTCATGTGGTACTTCTATGTCGATAAGCACACACGTTGTTGTTATCATCATCATCATCATCATCATCATCATCATCATCATAAACGCTCCTGCATCAGTCAATGTAAATAAAGAATTGTTTCAATGTTTTTATTTCAATATTCAACGTGAATTCCTTTCTGCGAGAAGAACATCGTTAAGCAACCCCAAAGTTGAAGTTGAATGTTAAACATTCACGGAAGGAAGATGTTTAAGAAGATGTAGAAAATGTGTACTACTGAGAAAGTAAGTAAACAATGAAAGAGAAGGGAGAAAAAGGAAGAAAGAAACAAGTACGAAAAAGAAATGAAGAAACAAGAACGAAATGGTAAATGAAGAAATTTAAAAAAAAAAAAAAAAGGAAGTTAAACAAGAAGATGGGTCATACACATGTAAATAAAAAGATTCCACGAACGAATACGGTAAAAAAAGATGAGGGAGGAAAGAGTTTTTAAGAGATAAAAATGGGTTAGAAAATCATAGCTTTTCAATCTTACTATTTATTTCTCTTCCTCTTTATTCTCTCCCATCACCTTTTTAATTCCGTCCTATATTTAATAGCTTTTATTTTGCGAGAAACTGTTTTAAACGTTACATGACCTCACGATACGCGATACCATTTACTTTGGTTTTCAATTTAACCTCTCTTGCCCCTACCTCTCTTTCACTTTCTCATTCTCTCTCTCCTTCTCTCACTTCATCAAGTATCAGAACGTGTGAATTTAGTGGTCGTAAAAACTGTGACGTAGAGAAGTAGTCGACCAATCATTATTAAGCTGAACATTGAAAAACAAAGGAAAAATGTATGAAAAGAAAGGGAAAACAAAATACCAACGGATTAGGTGAATCAGTTCAACATAGTATAAAAGCACTGTTAAGTTTGGCACAAGGTTACACGTGGGCACTTCCCACTTATATCAAATTCAGATCAGCTTAAATAAATAATAATGAAAATGCTTATATTGAGTATCAGAAAAAGCAGATCACTACACGCACACACACACACACATAAATACACACACATGTGTATGTGCGCATAAACTGTAAAAATTAAAATAATGTCGGTTTAAAGAAATAAAATTTGTATACATATATATGAATGAGATAAAAATAATATATTATTATTATTATTATTATTATTATTATTATTATTATTATATGATCTACTCGAATACGGAGTTATCAATCATTATTCACTCGCGAACTATTGTAATAACATCCAAGATTAGGACAATATAGTCTGCGTGTAAAATTAATTAATAACCTCTCTCTCTCTCTATCTATCTCTCTCTCTTTTATATGTATATATATATATATATATATATATATATATATATATATATATATATATATATATATATATATATATATATATATATATATATATATATATATATATATATATATATATATATATATATATATATATATATATATATATATATATATATATATATACGGATACATATTTGCTTTAGGTATTATTTATATTATTTGCTTTATATATATATAGGTATTATTTATATTATTTGCTTATATATATATATATATATATATATATATATATATATATATAACAATAAGAAAATTAAAATTAAAAAATTAAAATCATTAGACACACTGGGTTGTAGATTAATATTCTTTCGTTTTTTATTATTATTATTATTCCATTTAGATTCCTCGACTAGTTTCGACCGAAATGGCCATCATCGGGAGGCGAAATATTTCTGCTTGCTGTTGGCAAGAAACTACAGAAATGAATGTCTTTTTGTTGGAGAAAATGAACTTTTGTCTGTCCAAAGCAAATAATATAAATAATACCTATATATATATATATATATATATATATATATATATATATATATATATATATTTTACATATTTACTTTATATATATATATATATATATATATATATAGGTATTATTTATATTATTTGCTTTATATATATATATATATATATACATATATTTACATGATAGATAGATAGATAGATAGATAGATAGATAGATAGATAGATAGATAGATAGATAGATAGATTCGTGTGTGTAAGTGCAATGCATCTGACAATTTACTTTAATGTGCATGGTCACACAAGCAAACGCACAGTGTACAGTGTAATAACCATATAAAGAATATGAACAAATATATATATGTGTGTGTGTGTGTGTGTGTGTGTGTGTAAGTGTGTAATCATGCATTTTAAAGCAACTTCTATAGATAGCAACAATAATTTGCATTAAAAAGAAAAAACAGATTTCTCAATTCTTTACTTACAAATTAACTTTTCTATATGTTTCATTAAATTATTAATATTAGTAAGTAACGTGATTTGGTTTGAAAATCTTGGTTTTGTTTTTTTTGTTTTTTGGTGTTTTTTTTTTTTTTGTAGTTTTCCCTATTTGTTGTTGCTTTTTGTTTGTTTGTTTTTGGGTTTTTTTTAAACTTATCCGTAAAAAAATGATTGTTTCTCCCTGTGTGTGTAAGGCACTTTCTTTACTGTCTGCTTTTGTTCATTTCTTTGCGATTCATGTGATATACCACTATGCATGAATAATACCGTGGACTTCTTTCACGCAGTGGGGTTAATGGTTAACGAGCTACTCTAAGTGTAATGTGTGACGAATTCGATCTTCATTAGCCTCCACACACTTGTGGTCTTACTCTTATCCCAAACTAAGCTAATCTTGGTAAATATTTAATTGCTAAAAAATAATTCCTTCATATATGTAAAAGTAAAACTCTTCTTTCTACATTGGGGAAATATTTGCAATTAACACATGGCTCGATAAAAAAGACATTGTAGTGAGTTCTATCGTCACTTAGTACTCCGTAAATGATGTCCTTGTAGCATATCGGCTTAATTTATTTCACATAAGTTTAAATACACAGCGATATAACAAATTGATGTGTACTTTTGTGACTCATTTGCGTCCGAAACAGACATACAGTGAGGGACCAAATATATGTATGTGTGTGTGTGTGTGTGTGTGTGTGTGTGTGTGTGTGTGTGTGTGTGTGTGTGTGTGTGTGTGTGTGTGTGTGTGTGTGTGTGTGTGTGTATATTTTTTATCGTTAAGTAAATGGACTGCTTCATTATCTTAACAGTTGGTTATCTTAACAGTTGGTTACTAATATTCAAATTTTACAAGGATCAATTTTCAATTTTTTCGGTCAATTTTTTGGATATTTATTATTTTTGATTTTAATATTTATTATTATTATATATATAGATATAGATATCAAATACATATATTTAATTTATTTATTTATTTATTTAGATAGATAGATATAGATAGATAGATAGATAAGATAGATAGATATATAGATAATGCGTAGAATAAGATAGATAGATAGATAGATAGATAGATAGATAGATAGATAATAGATAGAATAGATAGATAATAGATAGATAGATAAAAGATAGATAGATAAATGATAGATAGAATAAGATAGATAGATAGATAGATAGATAGATAGATAGATAGATAGATAATGCGTACATGTGCATGTTTCTTTTGAATATGATGAGAATTAATGTTTTTAATTAATCTTTCTTGTGTTGTTACATTTTTGTTCTTTTTTGAGTGTGTGTGTGCAGAATGTTTATTTTCCCAAGCGTTTCCGGCTAAAACTTTGTCATTTTCAAATGTTGGGTGGTACGTGATACCTAAAAAAAAAAAAATAATATATCCCTTTATCCGTTATATTCAACGAATCTGCCTAAAAGAAGGATTACTACCCATATATATATATATATATATATATATATATATATATATATATATATGTGTGTGTGTGTGTGTGTGTGTGTGTGTGTGTGTATACGTGCATGGGAATAAATGTGGTAGCTGTTGATGTTTTATGAAGTTGTGTATAGAAGTGTGACTGTAAGTTAATTGTTATCACACAAATTTAACGCCATATAAATGTTATCAGTTTAACTTTTAATAAGTATATTTATACGGCAACACTGAAGCATTCTAGTGAATTATATTCATATACAAACGCATGTGCACACATACACACAACACACACACACACACACGTACATTATTTATAAGTATTGAATCAACCTGCTAGGGGTATGGGATGTGGCATAAGACATTTGTCAAGGTTTCTCGACAATTCTCTTCGTGGGTAACGCAGAAATCTGTGATTGACAAATGACTATACTTTAAGTGGAATGAGGAGGTGCTGTTTGTTGGAACGGACCATAAAATTAAACATTCGTTTCTTTTTCATTTCTACAAGACATCCGGGAATATATACATATATATATATATATATATATATATATATATATATATATGCGTGTGTGTGTGTGTGTGTGTGTGTGTGTGTGTGTGTGTGTGTGTGTGTGTGTGTGTGTGTGTGTGTGTGAGACATGTCGGAATTTATTTAGTAGGGCAATATACTAAAACTGTATTTATGTACACCGTAATATGTAAAACAATAAAATATCTTTTCAAAATAAATGTCCCTTATAATTATTTCCCTTAAATTCACATTTATAAAATTATCCTATATAATTAATCATTAATTACCATTGTTAATGTGTAATTGAATGCTACAAATGTTCTTGTCATACTTAGCATCATATATATATATATATATATATATATATATATATATATATATATAAGTGGACATTGAAGTCAGCGGACATGGCCTGACGAGTGCGTGTAGCATGAAACAAACTGTCGCCTCTGGGTGTTGACTTCTCAATGTGCACTTTCATATTTACATACAGCCTGTCTCTGATATTGAGCACTTTAAGCCATAAATATACAGCATACCTTAAAACTATATTTCAGGATATATATATATATATATATATATATATATATATATATATATATAAAAAATATAAAATAATATAAAAGGCTCAAACACTAATACTCCGTTATTACATTGGAATCGTAATCACGATCCAATTCATCAGACCTACAAATTCAAAAGAAATCGAAAATATCTTTTCCGATTTCTTTTAAATTTGTAGGTTTGATGATCGTAATTACGATTCCAATGTAATAAATTATAATCATGAAATTTTAGTGTTTGAGCCTTTTATATTATGTTCTTGCTCTGTCCTGAACATTGAGCTCTACCTGGATTATATCCACTTGGAAATATATATATATATATATATATATATATATATAAGGAAGACGTTTAACATAACAGTTGAGAAATGTTTAATAGATATTTATATACGTGTGTGTGTGTGTGTGTGTGTGTGTGTGTGTGTGTGTGTGTGTGTGTGTGTGTGTGTGTGTGTGTGTGTGTAAAAGTATCATATATGGAATGATGGACACGGTATTGTGAAAATACTACGTTATTTTCATAATATCAAAAGTTCGTATTCTCACAGAAATTCGTACCTTTATCAAACGCCATTATTTTAGTAAAATAATTAAAACACCCAGATCCTCAAGCACCTGTTGAAGGCCGGATGGCACACGGCCGAAAAGTTGTGATAACATCAAAGATGAGGACAATAGTCTGCATTTAAATAATGTAAATAACTAAGATTTAATTCCAAATATATATATGCATGTGTGTATGTGTGTGTATACGTTAGTTCATGAGTGTATGCATATATTTATATGCTTTATTATATTACTTCATCTGCTATTTAGTTACATCTACAATGTACTTATATATGTTTGGCCTTAATTTATATATATATATATATATATATATATATATATATATATATATATATATATATATATATATAGGTGTGTGTGTGTGCAGTGCATTTAAAAATGCATATAAACACCGAGCCATATTAGCGTACAATTATGTATTTATAAATACGTCCATCGTGTACTAATGTTATTTTGAAACGTCTTGTTGCGCCTCAACACACCCGTTTGACAGCGTGTAATTGCGGGGAATATGTATTCTTGACTGTGCACCAATTATAGTCCGTATTGGTAGGTTGGTAGGTAGATAGATAATGTGGGAGGTGCAATTGTATATAGGTCAAATCAATAAACTACCAACCTTGCATCTGAAAGTAGCTGTAATGAGAGCAAGCTCGATGACTACCATTTAGCTTTTGCGGTAAACCTAGTCTTTCTGAAAAACGGTTGGCATAATTTCATTGCTTTACAAGCACACGCACGCACACACACACACATGTAGATACCACTGTATATCCGAATGACATATGGCATAAGGCCACAATTATGGAGCACTCGGTAGCAATCGAACTCACAATTATTGATCTGAGAGATTCGCTACAAAGCGTAAATATATCGACGAAATATGTTTCAATAAATCAGTTATCAGGTGTGGTTTGATCTGAAATTTTCACTGTATAATGTTCGGTCCATGTGCTTAATAGAAAAATGTTCGCTTAAGTGTGTCGATAAAAAAGAAGTTAAAAATAAATATTTGTGTAAAAAATCAATAGCTTTTTCGTTATCAGACGACAGACTTATTGATATAGCTACATGTGTGTGCGTGCGTGCGGACGCATGTGTGTGTGCGAGCGTGCGTGCGGTCGTGCGTGCTCAGGCGGGCGGGTGTGCGCATGCGTTCACTTTTGAACGTCCGTCGATGTAGAGTATGCCAGTCCCGC
>CAHIKZ030000396.1:745000-757500 GCA_903632075.3 Acanthosepion pharaonis | reverse complement strand
GAAAAGAGAAATAAGAACGACCATTGATGATCTGGCTGCGTGGGTCATCGCCCCATCCTGCTGAAACCATACACATCGGATAGGAATAAGTCTTCGTTGTAATTCCGGCACAAAGAAGTTGTTTATCAACAACTCGATGTAAAACTCGGAGTTCACAGTAACAGTATTTCCATTTTGATCTTCAAAAAAGTTAGGACCATTGACGCCAGTTTTTCCAGCAGTACACCAAACCGTCTCTTTTGGGCTGTGCAGTGGTCTTTCGTGTAGTTCTCTCAGATTTTCAAGAGCCCAATATCGACAATTCTGTTTATTCACCATGTCATTAAGATGAAAATGAGCTTCTTCACTCATTAACAAAATGAGGTTGTCATTTACCTCAAAAATTGCTTCTATCTGACAAGCCGAAGTTAAGCAGCTATGCATAGTTCCCTGGTCTAATATGTTTCCCAATGACCAATTTTTAAGGGTGGAAATGAAGTTCTTCATGCAAAATACGCCTTACTGAACGACTATCGATACCAAGTTCAGTAGCATGCCTCCGAGCAGAGCGATTCGGACTGCACAGCAAAGTTTGTCTGACGCGTTCCACATTTTCTTGGGTGCGTATCGTCCGTGGTCTGGTATTCATTAGTGTACGAAGTGTATGAATCCAACGTAAGATTGTGTTACGAGTGGGGGCAGCCTGTTTTCGATGAATGTTGAGTCGGCAACGAAACTCATGCTGTGTCAGACTCGTTATTCTTCACGAAACGCTCGTAGACGAACGCGCAGTGCTTTATCGTCCACTGCACCATGGCTTCAACTGAAAAGAAAAAAAAAATGCTAAGTAATACAACACGGACCGAATTGTACCTGTCGGACATAAGTCCCTCCCCCAGGGAATCAGTAATAGCTATTTCAGACCACGTCCGTCCTCTCTGCCTCACCCTGATGTTTTAAAATAAAGTATCTTTAATCTTACATAAACCATAATTTAAGAATATTTTTATTCTATACGGTTTTATGAAACTTAAAAACTTAATAATTTTATTTTTCATTAGAAGTAGTTTCCTGTTTTTAGTTAAATGATAGTTTGTTTTTTTATCATTGTTTTAATTTTTATTTTATTTTCTCGCTTGTTTAATGTTATGAAATATCGAATTGTGCCCAATGTAGTCATTTTTTAATTATTCTAAATGTAAGAGTCATTTAATAATCATATTATCATAGGAAAAAGTAGTCAATCAAAGGCGGTAATTCAGAATAATTTCCTTTTTGAACATCCATACAAAAAATAATCGAACATTTACTAAAATGAAAAAAAAATGGAATGAATTTAAACGGAACGAATTTCAAAATCGCACTGAAAAATTACAAGCAATTTTAAAAAAAAAAATACTGTAGTTTTTTTCTGTCCAATTTGAAAGAAAATAACGTGTTTTATTTAATTCTGCAAGTACCAATTCCAAGAAAAATATTCAAATGTTTTGGTACGATTCAGGACGTATTTTCTGTATGTTGACACTAGATATGACATAATTTTTTGATGAAAATAACATCTAGTACTTTTCTTTATATAACTGTAAAAAAAATCACGCTCATACGGAATAAAAAGTACGCATGAGATATAGAAAATGGAGGGGGGAGTTAAACTGACGCCCAGAAATATTTCCACGAAGTTTTCTGAAAACTAAAATAATCCATTCATTATACAATTTATTTATTAATGAATAACTACTTATAATTTCATTTGAATCGGATAATTCCCTGATTTTTGGCAAATATATTGAAAAAAAAGGTGAAGCGATTTTTTGCTTTCATTTCGAAAAATGAAACACACACACACGCACACACACACACACACACATATATATATATATATATATATATATATATATATATATATATATATATGTTGATTCTCGAACATGTGTATCTCTCAGAAAATCTATCGTTATCAGTCTACCAATCATAACTGTCCCAATTTTTAGGCGTTAGTATCTAAAGTATTCATTTAAAAATGCTTAAAAGTTGAACAAGATAAATATGTAGTTTTCTATTTTTATCTACTCACTTGTCTATTATTGTAACTTTTATCAAAGTACACACACACACACACACACATAGACAAACGCACACACGCACACACACACATATAGACAAACACACACACACGCACACATATAGATGGATAGATCGACTATGGATCGGAATACGACAAAATGATAGGCTAAAGAACAAGTAGGAAACAGATCTTAATCTAACATGTTTCACTTTATTAAAGCTTCGACAGAAATCAAGATAAAAATGATAAAAATCAAAGAAATGCAGATTAATAATATGTTGTGTTTGCTTATTTCTTATTGGTTAGATACGTGTCACGTTTAATGAAGTAACAGATAATATTCAAATATGTTTAGCAAAAATTCTCGACGCTAAAGTGTGTAAAAGTTAGTAAGATGCAGTAGGATGTTTTGATTGGATACGTTTCACATGTGATGAAGGAACAGATAATATTCAAATAGGTGTAAGAAAATATTCTGAATATTCTGAATGATAAAGTGTGTAAAGTGATAAAGTGCTGCATGTTTTGAAAAATTTTGTTTGGTTAGATATTCCATTAAGTATATCTCGTGCGTATTTTGTATGCATATATATAGATTTTTATGTATTCGAAAGAGATAAGTTACATATACGAATAATGGACCTGTAGAAAAATGGTGATGTAATGTAGTTTTTTGAACGTGTATTAATAGTTGGTAATATTGCTATAAATATATTTTCATATTTTCTCTTTAAAGGGTTACGTGATTTTTTGATAAGATTGTTATTGGTGAAATTAAAGTTATGTCCTATGTTGAGAATATGAGAGAATTTGAATGTTTATCTAAACGCAAATCTCTTTATATTTATGTATATTTATTAGTAGTATAAATTTTAGCTCTGTCATTTTACACCGAGCACTGTTTTCTTACCACCAGCAATTACGCTTAATGGGCACTATATATATATATATATATATATATATATATATATATATATATATCCTTCACCGGTATATAAATAATATCCCACGCCGATAGTACGACTCGGAGTTTCATGAACTATGCAAGCATCAGATATAAAAGTACTGGCCGTCATCTGGTTAAAATATTTGGATTTCGCTGTGTTAGTTGGATATTTTAAATATACTAACAGCACTGCCCTCTCTAAATATTTTAGGAAATTAAAAAGTGGCAATAGAAACCCAAAGATCCTCTGAGATTACATAGCAAAAGCCAAACCTTTCAGCGGGAAGTGCAATAAATATAATTGGTGTCTTTAAAAAAAATAGTCATTCTAAAACATATAGATAACCCTAATTTGTTAAACGGAAGAAGTGAGTTAATGACCTCATGTATACATAGAATTACGTTGGCCCAAATTAATATAGTTTTTTTTTCTCTCTCTTTTGGACCCCACATAGATAACAATATAAAACAATAGTTAATGTTACTATTATTATTACTTTATTATTATTGAAATGATCATTGTTAACATTATTGTTATTATTATTAATGTTATCATATTTTTAATATTATTACCTATTATTATTATTATTATTGATATTACTTTATTATTAATAATATTATTATTATATTATTAATGTTATTACTATTATTATTATTATTATTTTATTACTGCTTATCTATTGTTGTTTTTATTATTATGATTTTATCACTGCTTACCTATTGTGTTTATTATCGATATATCCTTTCAATTGGTTTACCCCAAGCAAAAAACAGTTATCCCCCTTGATACATTTAACTACCAGCGTTCTATGCTGATTAAATTTTAAATTGAAATTTTTAATTTTAATTTTTAATTTTAAGGATAAATTTGAACCTAAATTTAAATTTAGATTATAGCACAATCTAAATAATTTATCCAGCTAACACCGGGAAAACTAGAAGTTTTAACTTACTTTTATTTTAACTATCGTCTTACGAAAACGATTTTTTTAAATTTAACTCCTATTTTCAGATAATGTCGTGTAAGGACGTCTGTTTATATGCACAACAAAAATTAAAATACTTTTTAAAATAATGGAATTAGTTGATTTGTAGTAAGTTTTCCATCTATAATTAGTAAATATAGGTTTTACTTAATAACAATATCACCTAATTTAAATCTTTGAAGCTTATTATAATTAAAATTATTTGATTTTTGCAAGAATTTCCAAATTAATATGTTTTTCACCTCAAAAAAGACGCTAAAATTTCTTATATTAAGAATATTATTTCGCCCCGGCGCTGACGAAAAAAAAAAACAAACAAACAAATACATGATTTTTAACCAAAATATCGAACATTTTAAAATTGATCAAAGATATAATTTAATAATCAAAAAATCTTTTGGTTTTTTCCTCTTAATAACAGGATAAAAACTTTTACGATAAAACTTATATACTTATAGCTAAAATTAATTTTGGGCATTTTTGAATGATGTATGCTCATTTTTTGAAGTTCCTAATATATATATATATATATATATATATATATATATATATAGAGAGAGAGAGAGAGAGAGAGAGAGAGAGGAGAGAGATAGGCGGATTTTTGCGTATTTATTTTTCCCTAAATACACCAGTTACTCAGATAACTCAACCGCTAGGAGAGTCTTGCATAATCAGCAGTAATAGTGACTGTTTACAAATTCGTTCTTTACTCCCCACAGTGCTCGACCGATTAAATTATTTCATCGAGAGCTAATATCGTCATCCACAGACAGACTGTTTCGCTGTATCACAGTTCATCAGTGTGGCTTCAACATGTATCACTCTACCTCTTTAAATATCTATTTCACTCTATTCACCACTGTCATGTTATAAAGTATTAAAATGCTTTTTTAATTCTGAATTTCTCGACTTTTTCTCGTAGTGTCTGTGTCTGTGTGTGTGTACGTGCGCGCGTATGTGTGTGTGTAGTAAAATATCTGATCTATTTGTTTGTTTCTGATTAACGTTTCCTCTATATATCCACACCATTCTTTGCCAATTGATAAGCTTAGCTTAGTCCGTTACAAGACCAAATGACAGAACCAAACTGCCTACCTTCAAAATCTATACCGGAAATACTGACTCGAACACTGACCTCTGACAGGAAATACTCAGCTACGAGGCAAGACCACAACTTTTAAATACGAAATCTATTTATATATCAAATTTCTTTCTAAACATATTTTCAAGTGACTGGTACTTTTTCATACTTATACAATACTTCGAAAATCTGAAATACACACATTGTTACAACTATTTATCTACCTATCAGGTAAAAGTTTGAATTTGTTTAATACAAACGGGGTGTGTGGTCGTACAATGGATAGCGAATCGGAATGAGAAATTAGAGAGCTGAGTTCGAATTCGGGTAAATGGGTTAAATAGTATAACTTGCATCTGGAAAAATCATTGTTTTTGTTATCTCAAAAAATGTTAATGCAATATTCGCTTACAAAAAAAAAGTTTAATTATTCTTGCATTGCAAATTGTTTGGCTTTAAATAACCGACAAAGGGTTGATAAGCCGTAAAAACCAAATCAATCAACAGGCTCTCCTCGCCTGAAAAGATGATACAATTTTTCTATTCCTTTAAAAGTCATGTACTTGTTAAACCTGTAATACCAATCTATTATAAATATCTACGGTTTTTTTTGCTTGTTGGTTTTTAGTGCATTTTTTTAATCTTTGCACTTAGCTAACCTTAAATTTATCTAATCTATTCATCCTGACTGTTATTTAAGTTATTTCTTTTTTATTTTCTTCCTATCTCTTTTCCTCTTTTTAACAATCTTCTTCCAACGATCGTCATTTTAAGTTACAGCCACAATTTATTATAAAACGATGTAATTTAACATTCCCCTTCTTAAAACATTTATTCCACTTAATATTCTCGTTATCACTAAAGCTAGACGACTATAAATTAAAGTGAAAGAAAAGAATAAGCATTTTTATACATAAAATAATGAATGAATTCTCTGAAAAGGCAACATTACGAGTATAGTGGCAGAATGTAAGCAACTGACAGATTCATTAATATAGTAAAGGATGCGATTTCAATGAAGACTTCTTTATTTTCTCTCGACATTACTTGTATACATTCAAGATATATTCTAGAACGCTCTTATAACATTCTAAGAGTTGCAATATAAATAAAATGAAAGTAAGACTAGACAAAAATAAATATAATAATGTTTGATCTAAGCTTCTATTTATTCATCAATATGTCCTTTATTTACTAAACTCTATCTCTATTCTTATAAAGTGTTTCTTTTTGACTCATATGCGTATTTATGGCAAACGAATTCACTTCATGAATTCTTGAAGATCCATTATTTACTGGAAAATTACTGGAACTTACTGGAAAATTATAAAATTTGACAAGCGTTTAAGCTGATCGCCCAGACATCGTGATCAAAGACCACAAATCAGAATGTGCTTTCTTGTTTTCATGGCAATTCCTGCAGATTTTAATGTATCAAAATACAATTTTCATGTAAAATAGAAATGATTTTACAACCTCCATGTTAAAATATATTCACCAAAAATCAATCATTACAAAATTCTATTTTTTATTCAACCATGTAAAAAAAATAGAAAAATGGTCGAAGCGCCCGTAGAGAAAAGAATTTTGTTTCATTAAATTCGATCGGCACCCGTGGGGTTGACTACATTGCGTAGATTTATTTAATCTTCGTTAAAATCGTTTTTATTAAAAGCAACTTAATTTAAAATTGATAGAAGTCATTCAAAAGAAAAGAACTGAATATCTTCTGAATTTAATTGTTGCAAATATCTTTGGCTTATCTTTTCGTACGTGGAATGCTTGTTAATCAATAATCAATTGACATTAAAATGCGATTGATTTCGTTTATTGCCATCAGCCTCAGAAAATGATCAACTGATAGCGTAAATATTTCATGGGAATAAAATGTCGAAAAATATTATTAACAAAATGAACCGCACTTTTTTTGCATACCCGCCGCATTTTTCTACTACTACTAATACTAATACTACTAATTATTATTATTATTTATTTTGATTTTTGTTGTATACACATTTCCATCCGGGTCTCAATCAGCGACCTAGTGTTAGAAATGGCTTCATGATATTTTCCACTGATCATTTTTGTAAAAACCTAAACAAACATAAGATCACACAGATTTTACATAGACAAAACTCTTCATAAATTGTGAGCTGTACTTGTGAGAACAATTTTTTTGTATTTCTTTAAGGGATGGTCTACCAGGGATCCCTTCAATGAGTCTATCGAAACCTTTTCCAATTAATTCGACGGCTCAAAATGCAACTGGAATTATTCATGCCACATTTTTGAGATTTCGACTTCATGATCCTTGTATTTTGATAGATCTTTTTAAAATCTTCAAAGATACATTACAATCTGAAGGAACTCCCATGACAATAAGAAAGCACATCTTATTTTGTGGTCTTTGATCACGATGTCTAGATGATTTGCTTTAATTGTTCTGTCTGTGTGTATTGTAAAGTCCCATAAAATTGTTGCTATTATTATTATTATTATTATTATTATTATTATTATTAAATCATAATTCTGCTTGTTACTTAGTTAGTTAGTTGGCACGATCGTTGCGCTCTGCCATTACCTCAGATAAACAATGGGCGCTGTTTGGTTTTAAAGAAAGAAAGAACGAGAAGATAGAAGCGGCGATAACACTCTCATATACTTAACGTCTGCTTCAGTGAAATGGAAAACCTTGACTGTTTTGAATGTTTTCATTTGCACCCTCTTGATTCTTTAATCAAATGACCTGCCTTCATACTTATGATTGTTACTGCAATATTTGGTTAAAGCTGTTAAGTGAAGTAATCAGGGCATTTCTGTATATTTTATTATAATTGCAAGGAGTTTATTCCATCATTAACCCTTTGCCTGTCCAGGGCATTTTCGTGTATACTCTTGCGAGAGACAAAAAGTTATTTTTCCTTGACTAATAAAAACTTCTTACAGATAATCACGAGAATTTAAAAAAAAAAGACGTAAGCAAGTCTCGCTCTTGAAATAGATAATTAACAAAAAATCCATATTGTTTTTCGGTACAGAATCTTTTGTAAGTGATTACATTCAACTTTGTATTAAGAATTCCATATATATATATATATATATTATATATATATATTATATAAAAAATTTTTATAAAAAAATTTATAACATAAATATGTTATAAAATCACTACAAAAAAAAGCCATTTTGTTTCAACACCCTCGGTGTCTTATCAAGGATCTTGAGAGTGTTGAAACAAAATGGCTATTTTTGTAGTGATTTTATAACATATTTATGTTATAAATTTTTTATAAATAATAATTAAATATATATATATATATATATATATATATATATATATATATATATATATATAGCAAGTCTTTTCATACGATGCACAAATATATTTACTGATCACGATGAATAAAACAAAAAAACACATGTTAATAGCCACCATATTTGATGACACAAAAAAACACACTTTTGATAACCACACATTTGGTGAATTTAAAAAAAATATATATATATATATATATATATATATATATATATATATATATATATATATATATATATATACACAGAATAAAAAAAAGAAAAACAGAATGGATCAAGACTCCCACGAGCCGAGTGTCCAACAAATAGCAATTAAGACACGCAAGATTCATGCAAACTAATATTACCAGTTGGTTCACAATTATTGAATATCAGTTCTATTTGAGAAACATAACATCCCAAACCATAAAATTTTACAACGTTATTGCACCTCCACCTCCGGAAATAGTGACGTTAATAGCTAGCAACATTTAGGGTAAACACAACTATGATGAGTTGAAAAAGACTCTCATAGAAACCTTTCCAAAAGGGACAATTCCAGAAAATATGTAGAGCACATATATATTATTCGGACGTGGAGAGACTTGATACAACAACCAAGTTGGTGTCCATCTTCGCCAGCTCCAAACGAAGCGGACGACGACTCATCCCCCCCCCACAACCCGAGTCTGCCATTATTACAGATACTAGAAATGTTGGGGACAAAAAAATTTCTTTCATAATAGATACCGGCTCCAGCTTATCTATCATTCCACATAGCCACGTTATGAGTTTATCAACGGAACCAACAGCAGTCTCTCTTACGACGGCTACTGGCATATTTATGTTACACGCTGCTACGGGCAAATTACAGTCGAGATAAGCCTACCGACACTTTGACGGTCTTTTCTGTGGCAATTTGTAGTAGCGGACATTCGATACCCCTCCTACTAGAATTCGACTTCCTAGACAATTTTGATTTGTTAATAGATTGCCAACAGAGAACGATCATCGATCCCACAACATCGTGTTCAAAGAAGCTAAAAAAATTCAACAACTCTATCAAATTAGTCGTAAATAATAATATGCCTGATTTAATCAAAGACTTTATAAATATAAATCTCAACATTATTCCCACATACCAATCTAGAAAGCACATATACAGGAATATACCACAGAATTGATACAAGCAGTCATGCTCCTACTTTTGTCAAGGCTAGACGTCTACCAGAAGAGAAAAGAAAGAGTAAAGAAAGAATATTCAAAATTGCGAACCAATGGTGTCATTACACCTTCTAACAGGGAATGGACCAGACCCCACCCTACACGTTGTTAAAATGTCAGATGGAAATTTCAGATGCTGTAGTGATTAAATAGCATTACAAAAAAGTGATAAATACCCTATCCCGAACATTAATTCAATTGCAAAATAAACTAGCCAACAAAACAAGATTTAGCAAAATCGACCTGGTATCAGCATACCATCAAATCAAAATGCACCCGGAGGATATAAAAATAAGCAGCACTTATTTTACCTCTCGAACTGCATGAATATAAATACATACCTTTTGGACTAAAGAATGCAGCATCCACTTTTCAAAGATACATACACAAGACTTTTCTACATGTTGACTATATTTACATACATTGACGATATTCTTATTTTCAGTGATGATTCTTCAGCGCACATAAAAGACGTTAAAACTGTTATAGAAATCCTACATGATAATAATCTAAACATTTCAATAGCAAAGGTAACATCTGATGTGATTTCAGTCGATTTTTGGAGTTATTAGTTATGACGGTATTAGATCTATACAAAATAATATTAGTGCATTACAGAATTTTCCCCCTCCTAAGTACAGTAAGAATCTTCGTCATTTCATAGGCATGGTAAGTTTATATAGAAAATGAATCCCAAACTTTGCAGACAGTCATGCCATTAACAGAAAAAATACATGCATTCATTAATACTACATCTACATTAAATGACTTTGAATTGCAATCATTTAACGATGTTAAAAGCAGAATTAGTGAATATCCATCCTTAGCTCACCAACAGTCTGACTGTACTGAATATCGGTTGATTACTGATAGCAGTAATTATGCAATTGATGCAGCCCTACATCAAATAATAGAAGGAGCGCCAATTCCAATAGGCTTCTTCTCTAAAAGGTTATCTCAAACTCAAACAAAAGGTATTCAACTTTTGATAAAGAACTTTTAGCAGCATATTCAGCTACGTTATATTTTAAACACATTATCGAAGGAAAACAAGTTTTACTATTAACTGACACTAATCCTTTATGTGGAACATTCCGAAGTCTAAACACTACTAAGTTAGTTAGACAGCAACGGCAATTAGCAATTCTCACAGAATATATATCAGATATATGCCACATAAAGGGAAATCAAAACGTTATAGCCGATTGCTTGTCTAGACCTACCGTAGCAGTTATGGTAGATCTGTGTGACTTCCAGCTATAGTTGCTGCACAACTTAAGGACCCAGAGTTACAAAAAATTGCAGACTTTAAAAAATTCAATTTTAGTACTGGTAATAATAGTTCTATATACTGTGATAATTCTACCGATATTCATAGACCATATATAACTGGTGAATTACAAAAATCTATTATTGATAGTATTCATGCAATATCACACCAGGAATTAAAACCTCATATAAATTTATCAAAACAAGATTTTTTGCCTTAATACGGTACACTTAGATTTAATTGGTCCACTTCCTCTTACGAACATACGTTATGATATATACAAAACTCCTTCTGTTAGCCTGTATTGACCGCACAACTAAGTCGATGAAAGCAAAACCATTGCCAGATATAACAGCACGATCTATTGCCAATGCGTGAATCACAGGTTGAGGTGTTCCACTTCACATGATAAATGATCGTGGCACTCAGTTTGAGAACGGATTATTTTCAGGGATAGCCTCAATAGACGGCCTCTATAGAGTAAACTAACGGAATTCTAAAACGTGCACATACAACAATTAATAACTAGAAAAGAATCAAATAATATTAATGGGTCTCCGTGCCGCACCTAATTTTTCTAATATTTCACACTTCTTTACAGTTACAGGCACGTATATAATGATTCCTCATTTTGATAGTAGATGATACTTACGATAACATAGATACTCAGAAATTCGCTAAGGAGTTACAACGTACCTTACACTCCTTACATTCAACGGACAAAGATTATAGCTCTGTAAATAAATCACATCAATACGTTGCTGACAAGCTTAAGATATGTAAAAGTGTATGGCTAAGAGTAGACAGGGTTCACAAGCATTTGGAAGCACCTTACATCTGGTCTCTTTTAAGTGTTACGTAGAACTGACAAATATTTTGTAATTAAAATGAACAATGAGATACAGTCAATAGATAGGTTAAAAAACACACGTTAAGCCTAAAGGTGAGAAGAAAGTAATAATTGAAAAGCATAGTGATGAATAGATACAGAAAACATAGACAGAAATAGTTAAGCCCAGTCATTCATACGAAAGCGGGGAAAAATGTTGATTTTTAAGCTTCAGATTCCAGCGTTATTTAATGTAATCAGTTTGTTTATGTACCTTTTTAATGATTCCGTGGGATTTTTCCTTAATTTTGTGAATTTTGTTCTGTCATCTATGATAGATTGTAATATTTTCTTGTAATCTTGTTGGTTAAGAACTACTAAGAATTGTTGGTTTTCTTAGCGCGACTGATGTTGTCTGACTTTTTGCAGCTGATTAGAGTTTGTGAGGATATTATTGTGTTTTCTGTTTGGAGAACGGTTTTTCAACCTTCCTCTTTTGGAAGGTCTCTCAGATTTGGGTGCACCTTTAATTAATTTTTCCATTGTCGGCTGTTGGATTGATTGGTTGAGTATTTCGATTTTGGTTTTCTTTTGGATGGGTTCCTATCTAGATTGGAGATGGGTCGATATTCAAGAATTTTATTTGGTCGTCAGTGAGTTCGTGATCGGGCAAGTTTAGGAAGTTAAATTTACTATTGAGTAGTACAAACTTTTCATTGTATAAGTTGCAGAGTTTTTAGTAATGTTGTTTATTGAGGTGCAACGTGATTTTTAAAATCAAGTATTTCAAATAACTTGTACTTAATTTCAGATAATTCAGAATTAA
>CAHIKZ030000396.1:730000-740000 GCA_903632075.3 Acanthosepion pharaonis | reverse complement strand
ATCTATCGTTCGAGAGTGCATAGATATTGTGTAAACAGGTAATATGGCCGAGGAAATAGCCAGACGAGAGGGCCATGTGTTAATTGTAGAAATTTTGGCAGGGTGCAAAAAGAGTTTGCGTAAATAAAATTCCAGTTGATAATTCTAAACTGCTCACGATCTGGGAACAGGATAAGAAATCCTGAATAAGCAGAGATGTCAAAGTGTTAATTAATGAAGCAAGCCTAGCCACACCAGCAAGACCAAGATGTTATTGGTTGCGTGGTAGCAGTGGTGATAGACGGAAGTGAAATAGTAAGAAAGACGGAGAAGTTACTAACGCCCACCGAAAAGAATTGGTGTGAGGTACCAATATGAGGAGGAAGGAGTTTAGGAGGATAGCTATCCTGCAACCTCTCCTCACGGACGAAGGGATCCCCCCACAAATAAGAAGTAATTAATTTTCCAAAAATAGGACGTAATTAATTTTCTTGGCTAGACAACAAAGGAACCCTTGTTGGAAATCGGGGATTCACCGAAAATCCCAGCCTGCGTCTAACCCCGCACCGGGTTTTGGTTGAAGTCCATATAAGCGAATGCCCTCGGGAAATCCGTTAGTCAGTTGGAGCAGTAGCCGCGAGCAGGAGCCAGAGAGTTGCCGCGTACAGCTAACCGAGAGATTCCACGATTCCTGCCGATGCGAGAGTCTTCAAATTCGCCTTTCTACAAACAGCAAGTTATATACGGACGAACGAAGCTAAGCCAACGCCTAAAAACTAAATCAAGTTGACTTAGAAGACCAGAACTTGTCTAGAAGTATAAAAGTGTGACTCTCAGAAGAAACGGGTTGGGAAGAAAACATACTCCAATATATAACAGGAGTGTGTATATAAGTTGATTTTCTTTCTTGAAACATACCCGAACCTTTTTGTTTTTCATTTATTTCTTTTTACTTGTACGCCGTCACCTCCAGTTTAGACCCACCTTGCACGACGGCCCCGGTGTTTGATTGATCTACCTAAGATCAAAATCACGACGTGGGTAGGCTAGATTTGAGATCGAAGTAGTTACTTCGGTAACCAATCATTGGTGTCGAACCGGTTGCATCTGGTGTGAAGCCATTACGTATTCGTGCCGTTAAAATCGACCGACCATCCCATTTGGTACCCTGACCAAAGGATCCCGCCGGGTAGCGTCGACCGCCGATCGACCGGGTGACAGTGACTAAGAGTCAACACCAGAACGCCCCAGTAGGTGTCACAGCTTGGTGTCGCGACCACATGATGTGACCCCGGACTGACTACTGTCACAAGAGTTGTCGTGAACCAAAGAATTTAGCCCCAGGACAGCTCACAGCATCTCATCTAGACCAACGGAGACAAAATAGAATGGGAACCAAAGGACTTTGGTTAATTATAGCCATACGGTTCCGAATATTCTAGATTTTTTCTCTCCGCTCAACAACCCGAAGACCAACAGACAAGCAGAGAAGAACGACCTGAAAATCGACAGACAGGTAGGACACTTTTTGTTTATTTCTCCCAATATTTTTTCGATTGTTGCTGCCCTCGATTGTTTTTTATTTATATAAAAATGTCTGATCACGAATCTGATAGGATAGACATAGAGGAAGATGGGGTAGAACAACAGTTGCCAGTGGACCTAAGAAGATTGTTAGGCGGACCTAAGATTCCGGCCTATAACGGGAATTCTAAAGAATTGAGAGAATGGTTGGCAACAATAGATAAGAGCCGTACAGTTTACGGTCTCTCGGACCGAAAAACCCTGCACCTAGCATACTATGCCACGAGAGGGAAGGCGTCAGAGTTTATGAAGGGACTCTTAACGGGTGAACCCCAATTAACATAAGAAAGGCTGGAGGAATTATTAACTCAGGAGTTCGCTGACGAAGGAACAGCGATCAAGGCTATGAGGGCCCTCCTGAAGCTGATACAGGTTAGGAATGAAACCCCAGGAAATCTAGGGACCCGAACAGAGAAGCTGGCCACGTTAGCTTTTCCGGAAGATGTGAAAAACAGTGCAGTAATGCAGGCCTAGTTGACCTATTTGTATACAGAAGCGCTCTCTGACGCGTGTATTCGCCACGATGTCCTTAAAGAAGGACCAATAAAGTTATTGGCAGGAAATGGAGGAAAGCCAGGGAGTTTGGGAGAAGGTAAAGAATAGGAAGGCACAAGGACAAGGTCGAGAGTAGGCGGGAAGAGGGAAGGATAGAGAACACCGACGCAGAATCAAAGGGTCGAGAGAGAATTGGATAGTGCCTGAAGAATGGGAAGAGGATCCCAGGAGAAAGGCCTGGTCAACAAGACATAGTTTTTTAAGCCCACGCCCGGACGGTACGGACTAGTCTACTGGACATGTGGTTACGGTGACCATAGAACCGTGGTCTTTCCGAAGAAGTGGGAATTGCCCCCAGACTTCGAAGATAAGTGCACTAGATGCGGGAAGAAAGGACACATAGATAAGTGCACTAGGTGCGGGAAGAAAGAACACCTAGATAGGTGCACTAGGTGCGGGAAGAAAGGACACCTAGATAACTGCACTTGGTGCGGGAAGAAAGGACACCTAGATAAGTGCAGTAGGTGCGGGAAGAAAGGACACCTAGATAAGTGCACTAGGTGCGGGAAGAAAGGACACCTAGATAAGTGCACTAGGTGCGGGAAGAAAGGACACCAAGATAAGTGCACTAGGTTCGGGAAGAAAGGACACCAAGATAAGTGCACTGGGTGCGGGAAGAAAGGACACCTAGATAAGTGCACTAGGTGCAGGAAGAAAGGACACCAAGATAAGTGCACTAGGTGCGGGAAGAAAGGACACCTAGATAAGTGCACTTGGTGCGGGAAGAAAGGACACCTAGATAAGTGCACTTGGTGCGGGAAGAAAGGACACCGAGATAAGTGCACTAGGTGCAGGAAGAAAGGACACCAAGATAAGTGCACTAGGTGCGGGAAGAAAGGACACCTAGATAAGTGCACTAGGTGCGGGAAGAAAGGACACCAAGATAAGTGCACTGGGTGCGGGAAGAAAGGACACCTAGATAAGTGCACTAGGTGCAGGAAGAAAGGACACCAAGATAAGTGCACTAGGTGCGGGAAGAAAGGACACCTAGATAAGTGCACTTGGTGCGGGAAGAAAGGACACCTAGATAAGTGCAGTAGGTGCGGGAAGAAAGGACACCTAGATAAGGGCACTAGATGCGGGAAGAAAGGACACCTAGATAAGTGCACTAGATGCGGGAAGAAAGGACACCTAGATAAGTGCACTAGGTGCGGGAAGAAAGGACACCTAGATAGGTGTACTAGGTGCGGGAAGAAAGGACACCTAGATAAGTGCACTTGGTGCGGGAAGAAAGGACACCTAGATAAGTGCACTAGGTGCGGGAAGAAGGGATACCTAGATAAGTGCACTAGGTGCGGGAAGAAAGGACACCTAGATAGGTGCACTAGGTGCGGGAAGAAAGGACACCCAGATAAGTGCACTTGGTGCGGGAAGAAAGGACACCTAGATAAGTGCAGTAGGTGCGGGAAGAAAGGACACCTAGATAAGAGCACTAGGTGCGGGAAGAAAGGACACCTAGATAAGTGCAGTAGGTGCGGGAAGAAAGGACACCTAGATAAGTGCACTAGATGTGGGAAGAAAGGACACCTAGATAAGTGCACTAGATGCGGGAAGAAAGGACACCTAGATAAGTGCACTAGGTGCGGGAAGAAAGGACACCTAGATAGGTGCACTAGGTGGGGAAGAAAGGACACCTAGATAAGTGCACTTGGTGCGGGAAGAAAGGACACCTATATAAGTGCACTAAGTGCGGGAAGAAAGGACACCTAGATAAGTGCACTAGATGCGGGAAGAAAGGACACCTAGGTAAGTGCAGTAGGTGCGGGAAGAAAGAACAGCTAGATAAGGGCACTAGGTGCGGGAAGAAAGGACACCTAGATAAGTGCACTAGGTGCGGGAAGAAAGGACACCTAGATAAGTGCACTAGGTGCGGGAAGAAAGGACACCTAGATAAGTGCAGTAGGTGCGGGAAGAAAGGACACCTAGATAAGTGCAGTAGGTGCGAGAAGAGAGGACACCTATATAAGTGCACTAGGTGCGGGAAGAAAGGACACCTAGATAAGTGCACTAGATGCGGGAAGAAAGGACACCTAGATAAGTGCAGTAGGTGCAGGAAGAAAGAACAGCTAGATAAGGGCACTAGGTGCGGGAAGAAAGGACACCTAGATACGTGCACTAGGTGCGGGAAGAAAGGACACCTAGATAAGTGCACTAGTTGCGGGAAGAAAGGACACCTATATAAGTGCACTAGGTGCGGGAAGAATGGACAGCTAGATAAGTGCAGTAGGTGCGGGAAGGGAGGACACCTATATAAGTGCACCAGGAGCGGGAAGAAAGGACACCTAGATAAGTGCAGTAGGTGCGGGAAGAAAGAACAGCTAGATAAGGGCACTAGGTGCGGGAAGAAAGGACACCTAGATAAGTGCACTAGGTGCGTGAAGAAAGGACACCTAGATAAGTGCACTAGTTGCGGGAAGAAAGGACACCTAGATAAGTGCACTAGGTGCGGGAAGAAAGGACACCTAGATAAGTGTACTTGGTGCGGGAATAATGGACACCAAGATAAGTGCACTAGGTGCGGCAAGAAAGGACACCTAGATAAGTGCACTAGATGCGGGAAGAAAGGACACCTATATAAGTGCACTAGGTGAGGGAAGAAAGGACACCTAGATAAGTGCACTAGATGCGGGAAGAAAGGACACCTAGATAAGTGCACTAGGTGCGGGAAGAAAGGACACCTAGATAAGTGCAGTAGGTGCGGGATGAAAGGACACCTATATAAGTTCTGTAGGTGCGGGAAGAGAGGACACCTATATAAGTGCACTAGGTGCGGGAAGAAAGGACACCTATATAAGTTCTGTAGGTGCGGGAAGAAAGGACACCTATATAAGTGCACTAGGTGAGGGAAGAAAGGACACCTAGATAAGTGCACTAGATGCGGGAAGAAAGGACACCTAGGTAAGTGCAGTAGGTGCGGGAAGAAAGGACACCTATATAAGTGCACTAGGTGCGGGAAGAAAGGACACCTAGTTAAGTGCACTAGGTGCGGCAAGAAAGGACACCTAGATAAGTGCACTAGATGCGGGAAGAAAGGACACCTAGATAAGTGCAGTAGGTGCAGGAAGAAAGAACAGCTAGATAAGGGCACTAGGTGCGGGAAGAAAGGACACCTAGATAAGTGCACTAGGTGCGGGAAGAAAGGACACCTAGATAAGTGCACTTGGTGCGGGAAGAAAGGACACCTATATAAGTGCACTAGGTGCGGGAAGAATGGACAGCTAGATAAGTGCAGTAGGTGCGGGAAGGGAGGACACCTAGATAAGTGCAGTAGGTGCGGGAAGAAAGGACACCTAGATAAGTGCACTAGATGTGGGAAGAAAGGACACCTAGATAAGTGCACTAGATGCGGGAAGAAAGGACACCTAGATAAGTGCACTAGGTGCGGGAAGAAAGGACACCTAGATAGGTGCACTAGGTGGGGGAAGAAAGGACACCTAGATAAGTGCACTTGGTGCGGGAAGAAAGGACACCTATATAAGTGCACTAAGTGCGGGAAGAAAGGACACCTAGATAAGTGCACTAGATGCGGGAAGAAATGACACCTAGGTAAGTGCAGTAGGTGCGGGAAGAAAGAACAGCTAGATAAGGGCACTAGGTGCGGGAAGAAAGGACACCTAGATAAGTGCACTAGGTGCGGGAAGAAAGGACACCTAGATAAGTGCACTAGGTGCGGGAAGAAAGGACACCTAGATAAGTGCAGTAGGTGCGGGAAGAAAGGACACCTAGATAAGTGCAGTAGGTGCGAGAAGAGGACACACCTATATAAGTTCACTAGGTGCGGGAAGAAAGGACACCTAGATAAGTGCACTAGATGCGGGAAGAAAGGACACCTAGATAAGTGCAGTAGGTGCAGGAAGAAAGAACAGCTAGATAAGGGCACTAGGTGCGGGAAGAAAGGACACCTAGATAAGTGCACTAGGTGCGGGAAGAAAGGACACCTAGATAAGTGCACTAGTTGCGGGAAGAAAGGACACCTAGTTAAGTGCACTAGGTGCGGCAAGAAAGGACACCTAGATAAGTGCACTAGATGCGGGAAGAAAGGACACCTATATAAGTGCACTAGGTGCGGGAAGAAAGGACACCTAGATAAGTGTTGCGGAATAAAGAAGAGTGCCCCACCAATATTATTGAAGAAGGCTGCACCTGAAAGACAGGACCATGGAAAAGCCAGTTTGCCGCCCAGACGTAAGAGGCAGGGTGGCCCATATAAGTAGAAAAGTTA
This sequence comes from Acanthosepion pharaonis, assembly GCA_903632075.3. Taxonomy (NCBI): domain Eukaryota; kingdom Metazoa; phylum Mollusca; class Cephalopoda; order Sepiida; family Sepiidae; genus Acanthosepion; species Acanthosepion pharaonis. The sequence goes on along the minus strand of CAHIKZ030000396.1, from coordinate 733,660 downwards.
TGTGATGTTGGGTATGTGGTCAGGTCGACACTTTGAAGCAAACTGCCTATCAAGAAGGTGCTGTTTTTGTGGAGAACCAGATCTTCACTAGGTATGGTGCTCCTGTGCAACTTGTTACTGATAATGGCCCGGAGAATATAAACAGTATAATGAGGGAGGTGCTGAATATAGAGCACATAAAAACATCTCCATATCACCCCCCCCCAGGAAACGCTGGAGTAGAGAGGTTTCACAGAACCTTGGGAGATGTATTAGTCAAACTGGCTAAAAAAATAATACAGAAAAATGGGATCTGTACTTGACGCAAGCATTGGCGACTGTGAGGTTTACGAAACCTCTAGATTTTCGCCATACTTTATGTTGTCTGGCAGAGACGTGGTCATGACTGTAGATAACTTGTTGAAGCCCCGAAGAAGGTATATGGGAGATCATCATCAGCTGCTATTGGAACAACAGCAAAAGATATTTGCACAGGCCAGAAGAAGAATAAACAGGGCACAGAAGAGAAGAAATGAGAAGGTGAATGCGGGAAGAAAAGTACTAGAATTCAATGTTGGAGACCCTGTATACTACAAGATTCACCTGAGAAAAAGAAAACTGTACCAGAGATGGGAGTCATATTCCAGGATAGTAGTGAAGACGGGTCCAGTATCATATGTAATATGGAATCAAATGGCAAGACAGGCAAGGAGGGCCCATGCCAATGATCTGAAGAAAGCTGAAATAGCTGATCTGAAAATGAGTGAGCCAAGGTCTAAGAAGGCGAGAACAAGGAAAGTAATTCTAGTTGAATCAGAAGAAATGGAGACGGAAGAGGATTCCAAAGAAAATGAAGAGATAGATCAACTTATCCATCCGGACAAAGCGATCCGAATGACAGAGCTGGTTCTCTCGGCAGGGGCCAGCGACGTTCGGTCGATACAGAAGGGACCCTGTGATGTCACCACCTCGCCTTTACGTCCAAAGAGAAGAAAGAGAAAAGCAAGGAAATCCTGTAATGAAGTTCTTTAAGGAAAACACCCTGAACGAGAAGAAGAGCTCAGTGAGTGGGAAGAAGAGGATTGAGATAACCCTTTCCCGCCGATCGACCGGGTCACATAATGATGGCAGTAACTAAAAGTCAACCCCAGAACGCCCCAATAGGTGTCACAATTAGCTAAAATGAGTTTATCAGTTTTATTGCAATTTTCTACACCTTATTTATGTGAATTAGGTTTCTTAACCCTAAATAATATCAAAAATAAGAAGCAAGAAAGACTACGCTCAACTGAAGAAGAAATGAGAGTCTGCTTATTTCACATTCAACCAAATATTGAAGAAATCGTGAAAAAACACCAGGCACAGGTTTCACACTAAAAATAGTTGCAAAAATAGTTGAATAGAAACTTTGAAATAAAATTCATAATTTTGTATATATTTTTTTAAATCTGTGGTTTTATTTCATAACATTTAAATACCTTTATATACCCTTGCAAAATTTTGCTAAGTGTGCTTTTCCCTTGCACCTCGGTATGCGGGTACTTATATAAAAATAAACGGACCTAGAATCTATAGAAATGTGCGATATATTATATTCATATATATGTGCGTGCGTGCGCGTGCGCGCGTGTGTGTGTGTGTGTGTGTGTGTGTGTGTGTGTGTGTAATAATAATCCCAAGTCTTTTCCAGACTAAGCTATGCTTAACAGCACCAAAACACTTAGTTGAAGCACTCCAAAAAATTAAGTGAATTCCATTTCTAATCAAAGTTGTCTTCATTGTTTCAAAATTGTTGAACTATCATCGAAGGATTGTTGTATTTTATGATTCACCTAAAAATAAACTATTGATCTAGAAAACCCAGCAACTTCTTGCTTAATGCGTAGAAAACGACTTTTTCTCATTTTCTTTGCTTGCATATGGAGGATAAATGACGGTCGCTCATCAGCAGGAACCCATATATCGCTTTGAGGGAACCTTTTCCGGAGCAGCTTTTGCTATGGGCGACCTCAGTAGAGCTAAGTTGCTTGACCAGGTGAACGATCTTTGCAATAGATCTAGAAGATAGAAAAGAAAAGATGTCAGGAGTAAATTACAGAAGAATAACAGAAAGACAGCAACACAGAAAAATGAATGTCTACCGGCCTAGAGATCGAAAGTCTTATTAAATAAATTTTGTCCCCTAATTAAAAACCTTTTCTGTTAGTCGCCCATAAACACATTTTTCTTTAACCTTTAACACACTGTATTGTTCCCTAATTTCCTTTCCACTGCATTGTTTTTCAAGGCTCCTCTGCACTACTTCATTTTTGTTGCCATAGCAAGATACGACAACACAACTGCAAAATTTAAACATGCTATTATTCATTCATCTGAGTCACTTGCAGTGGCAGGGTAAAACTTTTGCTTTGCAAATAAAATCACCTCCAGAATGTTAAAGACTTTCTATCACCAGGCTGCCGGAATTTGAACTTTGTTCGCCGATTCCACTTCTGGCGCCGATATTCCTTACACGACCCACATCTCTTAAAGATTTATTAGCGAAGAAAAAAAAAACTCTGAAAAAAAATTAATTCAAAATAAATGAAAAGGTACAGATAAAAGATTACAAATACCCAGATAACCTCGGGAAATCATACTTCCTTCCAGAGAATGTGATCTGCAAATAAATATACAGACAAACCTCTTATCTAAAAAAAAAAAATAAATAACTGTTTTTTGGGGTTTATTTTTTAAATTATGCTGAATGAATAGCTTTCATCGCTGAAGTTTTCATTCATGTAATAATGTGGCTTAATATTTTGGTTTTATTCTAGAAATATTTAAAAACGATTAAAAAATTACAAAAAAACAAACCCATTTAAATATTTGTCCGATCCAAAAGACAGGCACGAGTAAATTAAATATTTAAAAATGTCTTCCGTATTAATTTATATTACTCTTTTATCTTTCAATAGATTTATTTTGGACCTTCTTTCCCGCAAAAAAAAAAACAAAAAAAACGGAATGTCAAAAAGATGGGGTTTTCCTTGACACCGCTATTATTTAAACTACCATCACTCTTCAGTAATTTTATTGTTTTAAAAAGCGACGATGTAATAAAACCTAAATATATGAAAGTGATATTTATATATTTTCTCTGTTCTTGAGAATCGACAACAAAAATAATAAACTAAAATAATAGAATGCTTGTTAACACCATTTATTTATTAAATTTTTGTTTATTGGAATGGTTGGTAAAACATCGGCTATTTGCTAACTGATTCGAACTTTATAAAATGGTAAATAAGGATTTCGTTATAGTTGGTTCACATATTTTAATAATTTACTAAATGTTTATAAATTTATGAATAAAAAATTGTTTTCATATTTCTTTATAAACTGATAAATATTACATTGCATTATTTTATACAATTGTATTAATTTTTAAGATGTTGTAAATATAAAATTAATTTTGTAAATAAACAATCTAATAAATAAATAGTGTTTAATATTTTTGTTGTAAATTCTCAAGAAGAAAAAAATGTATAAATTTACATTTATATGTTTAGGTTTTATAAAAATTTTAATCATCGCTTTTTAAAACAATAAACATTGCCGAAGGAGTGAAGATAGTTAAAATAAAAGCGATGTCAATAGAAAAACTGTTCTTTTAACATTCCAAGTTTGCCTTTATTTTAT
>CAHIKZ030000396.1:487500-727500 GCA_903632075.3 Acanthosepion pharaonis | reverse complement strand
TTTAAATAATAATGCTAGACTTATCACTTTTCCAAATAACAATGGCTTTGTTATTTCTAAGTTCTATAAATGTTGCCTTTTTACATTGAGTTACTCGTGTGGATTTTACATGTAAGTTAATCTACACCTCGTGGCCGGTTACAATGTAGCTAATTAAAGATTAAAGGTTCAGAGAATTGAAAATTTCAGAAAGATCTGGAATGTTGACAAGGAAGAAATAAGTTTGAAAATATTTGTACAAAGTCTAGAGGAAAATGCATGCCAAAAGAAAACAGATTTTTATTTTATATATATATATATATATATATATATATATATATATATATATATATATTAAAAATGCAGCTACTATTTTTTAATTGATCATATGTTGTTCTGAGAGTTAAAAAATTAAAATATCCGCTCTAAGTTGATCGTAAAAACAGCTGAAAATGCTTTTTGATAATTTGAAGAGAAAGAAATGATAGAATCAAAGAGAGATCGATTTCTTTGTTGACAAAATGATGATTAATTGTCCATCATTATTTTTTCATCCAGGATGTAGGAAGTTAGTTCGCAAGAAAATATGCTAAAGTTTAAAATTGTTATGTGGATAATAATAATTGATCCGAAGTAATCAAATTGGTGACATAACGAGTATAGATTCACATTAAATCTACCAGTGAGTGGTTTTTCGACCAATGGAAACACAAGAGCCTAGAAGAGAATTTAACTAGCTCAAACTTGGAAATTTTTGAGAAATGATTGATTTGGTGGTTTTGAATCAATCAAAATGAATGCCAGCCCAACTCCATTGGATTATCTCAATAGAAGCCAGCTAATTTTGGGTCACGGTTACGGTCTGGTTGGCAGAGAAGACGCTGTAAGTTAAGATCACTCCTTCTTCACCATCCTTTTCAAGATGCTGTTCGAAAAGAAAATTTTCCTCAACTTAAGAAATTATCCGTTCGCAGACTAGTGATCTAGATGAAGTGTTTATGACCAAACCTTGTCTGCAGTCCTGATACAATATTCACTAATTGATTTGTCGAACCAACTACCAATACTCAATATGGAGTTTATTGTTTTTGCGTTGTGCTATGAATGATGCTGACGTATAAGAACTCAGCAACCGGCTGCAGTTAATCAGACTACAACAACGCCGAACTGAAAAGTGTTAAATTACTAACGGCAAATCTCATTAAATAAAATCATTGATTCTAAGTGTCGGTTGTCCATTCTCGATGAAATTATTCTATTATTTTTATTATAACTCACCCATTTCGTTCCTGAGGATATTTCGGACAGCTTTACCCAAGTCTTACTCAGATGAAAACTTAAACACAATGTGGGTAGTGATGATCAAGTGACGGAGTTAAAATCATAGCAGTGTGGCGAGGAGTTGAAGCCTTAATGTTTTGTTTGAAATAAAAGTTCGTTTCATGTAATTGCGTTTACTTTTGAGTTTTTCGTCTTTAAACAATGTTCATAATCCAGGTTAAGTTGTGAGGGTTTATTTTCAGCTTGTCAATGTAGGATATTTTTGCATATAACTTTGATTACTGTCCTTTTTATGTTGCTGCCAAGGTGGCGGTTCAGGTCTTAGTTAAGAAATTCCTTTTGCTAGTAAGTTGAGTAAGTGATAATTCTCTATTCGTTTTGTGTTGTTTCAGAAAGGTAGTTTTGAATTTCTGTATTAATAATAAAATCCTTTTCATCGACGATTCAGTAGAACTTTAACAATGTTAATGCTTCCCAAATGATGTCGAGCAAATAAAATTAAAAATGGCGTTAATGAATTTTAGGAAAAAATAACAAAAAAAATATACCCTATACCAGTGATTCTCAACCGCCATCCTGCGGAACATTAGTGAGCCGCGTGATCCCCTTAAGTGTGCCGCGAAATGTTATCACGTCATACATATATATGGTGTGTGGAAGTAGTAATGGTACAGTATTAGTATTTGAATAAATGAATAAGTATTAAGCATTTTTTGCCTCATTAGCTAAAAAGTCTTTATCAGTTTTATTGCCATTTTCTATTATTTATGTGGTTTCTCAATTCTAGATATATCAAAAATAAGAAGCAAGAAAGACTACGCTCAACGGAATAAGAAATGAGGGTCTGATTATCGCACATTCAAACAAATATTGAAGAAATCGCGAAAAAAAAAACAGGCACAAGTTTCACACTAAATAAGCTGGACAAATATTTGAATAGAAACAATGAAATAAAGTAGGTTCATATTTATGTGTGTATTTTTTAAAAATCTGTGGTTTTATTTCATAACATTTATATGTATATATTATATGTATATGTATACTCTTTAAGTGCTAAGTGCGCCGTGATGTTTTCATTTGCTCTTAGGTGTGCTGTTGCTGAAAAAGGTTGAGAAAACACTGCGCTACACTTTACGTACAAACTTAATATTAATAATAAAATCCTTTTCCTTGATGTTTTAGTAGAATCCTAATTGTCAATATATATAAAACCCACAAGCCAAAATTCTTGTCTATCAAAGTGAATTTTCTTACAAATATACAATAGCTGTTATAAAAGACATAATCATGCTAAAGTAATTTCTTTTTCACACACGTATAAAGAAATAAAAACAAAAACTTATTATTTACCTCAAGTCGGAATTAGTCTTAAAGGATGTTAGAAAAACAGCCATCTTGATATAAAGAACAATAAAAAAAGCATCATGTGATTATTCTATTGTCATCAGATGAAAAATGATTATAAACAGGAAAAAACACAAAGGATGTAATTTGCTGATACATATAGCTTAACGGTTGTAATAAGAATAACAATATTTATTATTGTTTACATAATGTTTAACATATGTAACCTCAACATTATCAATAATACGGTATCTCAAAACATATTCTCGTATAAAAACAATATTGTTTATGAATTCACACTTCCTTTGGGAAACTGTGTCTCCAAGACGAATAATGAATTAGTTATACAACCACTACACTCCCTCGTAGGTTAACTTGCCACGTTAAGAGTAATGTAATTAATATACATATCGATCAACATATTACAAATAATCACAATATGACTATTAAATATTAGTCGATAATACTATAGATCATTCACTGTAAAGAATGATTCAAAATACTCTAAGCTATCATTATACAAAAGAAACAACAAGCATTCAGAATAATATTGTTGTATTAAATTCTTCTTTTTTTTTTAATGTAATATTTTCAATCTCTGGTTCTATCAAACTTTTCTTGAACCATAACGGATTATTTTTTAAAAACGTCCTATATACGATGTTACTTGTATATGGTATGTGTACATTTAAATTATAAATATAGCGTTCCTAAGAATGCCAAACCGAAGCTTATTATTAAATAATCTATTTTTATGAGAATGAATAACATTAGCATCCCTGAAAATAACAGGAGATAATCATAAATACTGGAACAAAAATGTTATGAAGTGTAGCGACACAATACACAAGATATAAAAAAAAACAATGTAAAATTGTCTCTGTAGGTAAATTTTAATAAAACTTATTTTAACGAATTCTTGCTACCTTGATATATATATATATATATATATATATATATATATATATATATATATATATATATATATATATATATATACACGCAGTAAGAATGTATTTAAACGTGTTTTAATAATTCAACCGACATGCTGTGTCTGTTTAATTTTTTTCTAATTTTCGAAATAGTGATTGTAGATACAAATCAATATTGTAGATAAAGACCATGTTTTTTTTCTTTCATTTTCTTTCTTTTTCTTTTTCTTTTTTTTTAACGTCTTGGTCATTTTCAAGAACTAAAAGTATAAAACCTTCATTTCAAATATAAATATAGGTGTACCCCGTGTATGACGTCATTGCGTGAAACATTTTCACCAGAAAACGAATGTATTATTTTATACAAATTATAAGAACCGTCTCTTGTGCTGAAAAACAACTCATTTAATGTCAATTATTTGCTCAATAAAAACAATCATATATATATATATATATATATATATATACATGTGTGTGTGTATTTATTTATTTGGTCTGTATTTGGTCTGTATTTGGTCTGTATAATAAATACATTGAGCTTGTTTTATATTACTAGGATCCACTTGGATCATATATCAACGGATTTATTATCTTTACTCTGTGTGTGTGTGTGTGTGTGTGTGTGCGTGTGTGTGTGCATGTTGTCAAAATCTGCTATTTTTATAGGGGGAAGTGGTCAAAAGTGGAGGTAGAGCATATAGACTTAGAGATCAAACAAGCATGGCAACTCCTAGTCCCACGTTTCAATGCTTTCTTTATAGGATCGGATTGAAGCTTGAAATTGATGAACTCTACGCAGTTATTGATCTCTATAACTTCACTGTGCATATATATATATATATATATATATATATATATATATATATATATATATATATATATATAGAATATACACATATAAAAATATAAAATATACATATTTAAAAATAAAATAAAAATGGGAGCTGGTAATATACATACTTATATTTGACATGAAAAAATAATTTTTAAATAATTTAAGCAATTCTATTACATTTACTTGTTTTAAAAAGAAATATAGTCTACTAAGAGTAAAAATATTTTAAGATTGTAGTTAAATAAAACGTATTCTAACCCAAACACCTCTAGATAGAATCTTTAAGTATACATGTACGAAAAAAAAGCCGAAAACCTTTTTGCCGTTAATAATAAAAAACAAAAAGATGTCAGAATTCGTTGAAAAATACACCCCTACTCCCCCTAAAATTAACCTCTCTTTCGAACGTAACTCATATTATGAATTTATATGTGCGTTTAAAACTCAGTAAATTTAAAAATGAATTATTCGAAAATTTGATTGAAGATGAAACAGAACTAATGCTTTTAATTTAATTATATAATTAAATTTGAAGTTTTTAGCTTTTGAAACATGGTTATTACTGTGTAGCGAAAAAACCATATTTTAAATCAGTTAATTTATAATATTTATGCTCTGTAAATTTACATTGAGCACTGTTTTGTAAAAATAAAAATAAAAAGTATCAATAAGAACACTGTTCTTTCTTTATATATATATATATATATATATATATATATATATATATATATATATATATATATATATATATATATATATATATATATATATATATATATATATATATATATATAAAACTGAGCAGATATGAAAAATTTCGAGGAATTTGATAGGAAAAGGATTTCGCTTAAAGGCATGTTTCCGACTTTTGCTTAATTGGCATGGCTGATTTGTAGCCGATTCGGTTAACTGCCCAGAGTGACGCAAGTTCAATTCCTGCTGGAGAGCGCGTATTTTTTTTTTTTTTTAAAGATTTCTCGAATATTCAGGCCGGTAGACGAAAATAAATAAATATACTGTTTAAAAAAGCGTCTACTCAAATATGAGTATCCACCAAAAATAACCTTTAAATTGATAAAAATTTGTCGAAATGATAAATAAAATCCATTACCTTACAATAATATATATATATATATATATATATATATATATATTAACAAAAGTCAGTTAAATTTTAGAATTATAAAATTTACCTGATTTTTGTTAATTATAATTTTATTCAAGTTAACCCCTTTTTTTCAAAATCATATTTGAATTTATTTTATGCCTGTTTCCATTCTGTTTTATTCCAATTTCGGTCCAGTTCAAGTTGTACACTGAACTGATGAGTTTTACTTATCCTTCTTCCTTATGACTTAGGTTGAATCCACTTGTTCTTGATTTAAAACTGTGTTTCACTTGTAACTTCTCATTCGTGGTCTTGTACGAAACTCGCATTATATCATTGTTGATTGGCGATGGCTCTTTTTTATCGACACCCAGCCTCGTTTCAATACGCCGACTCAATAAATATTAAAAATTGATCGATCTAAATGAATTCTCTAAGTTAAAATACTCTCTAACTGATTCAAATTTTAAACTAAATCAATGGTTTTAGTGTTCATAACATAATCCATTTGACTCAAATTCAATTGGTATTCGGTGATTATTGTAGAGATTGTATTCCTTGAGAAGGGACAGTGTAATGGAGTGAGTTTTTGATTCAAATGAAGTTAAAGATTATTAAGTTCGTTTATTTCTTTAAAAATAAGAGACGGGGTAAATTTTTAAACATTTTTATTTTACCATAATCATCCATTTCTGAAGTGAAATGGTTCCCCTATTAATCGTTATCATTTTCAACAATGAAACTATTTGCTCTATTAATAGTACCATCATCATCATCATCATCAGTTTAATTGCTTTAACCTCGAGCTTTTCAAACTTTTGCATTGGCGACACACTTATTAAAGATAATATTTTTGCCACATTTTACTTAGGTTTTGTTAGTCAAGTAAAATATTTATTTCAAAATATATATAAAAAAAATAAATCGGTGAAAAGTCCGCTAATAATTATAGGACGTCCACTACAGGAACACCACAAGGAGGTTATTTGCAGTCACGCAATTTGGATCGTGTAGTATGGCTACATCATCATCATCATCATCATCATCATCATCATCATCGAATAATGGCCAACATCTGGTTTCAAGAGCATCCAAGACACTTGTGGTCATGAAGAAGCCCAGGAGGAGACAAGAATAACCAGATTGACTATATAAAGAAAGATCATCATTAGCAACACCAACTTTATATTATCACTGTATTCCCCATTATTGCTATCTTTATTACGATGGATATCTGAAAGTAAATAAAACATTGTGCGTATATTAACAGTATTAATACTAATTTTCCATGTAGCTGTCCTCGAGAGTGATGTAATTTCCCATTAGGGCAAAATCATGTAAATACCCTCCTCGAAAAACGTTGCATTAAGCGCCTGGAACCACTCTTGCACCTCTGTTGCAATGTCGTCTGTAAGCGCTTCCTGAATAAATATTTCAACTTTAGACCTTAAAATTTCAAATATGTAACCTAATGTCAATAGATTTTCTTCTTTTTTTTCTTTTGAATCTAATAATTATATTTGACTGATTTAAAATCCTTTTTCTTCATTTACTTTTATTGATATAAAATTGATTTTTCTTGAAAATGAAGAAAAACAAATAACGATATTTGTGACAAAATAGTCAATGCTCGTAAAATTTGAAATTGCCAAGTCTATTTCGGTAAAATGAATTGTGACTTGTTTTTTTTTAAGTATAGTGACTGTATCTTGGACACACTAAAAGTATGAAAATACCTCGTAGAAACATACACATTTTTTAATAGCAGCGGGTTAAATTTTTGTTAAATTATGTTGTAACTCTCTTTTTTTAAACAAGTCAACAAGAACGTCTCACTGGTTGTTACTGTAACAATGATTCTGATCCTTATTGGTTACTTTATACATGATTACCTAATGACCGAAACAGCTAAGCTTAGTAAATACCCATTATCATAATGCTTCATAATTTAATATTTACCCTCATTACTTCAGAAAATAATTTTAATCATTTATCCAATAGTTGAACATTGCTGACTAGAAAACCGCTTCAACTGACAGAATTGATCGATAAATACGACTATTATTGATTGAATGTTTTATTAAGTGTTATTAAAGAACAAAAAAAGATGGCGGCAAGTCTTACAAGCGTGTCACGTGACCACATGATGATCGTAAAGGCAGCTTAATAAAATTAGGTAAAAAAAAGTATTTTGCCAATAATAAATGAGTACAAAAATGTTTTATGAGTTGCCAAACAATTTATGATCAAAATAAATCTTCAATTTGACAATAAAACAATAATTCATTGTTTCTCTCACAAACACACGCACGATTTATTTTAATATATCTATATACATATTTATTTATTTTAAAAATGAATATTCTACGAATGTTATTTATATTTTTATCATGAATATTTATATGTGGGTACGGACACATAATTTTGTCATTAAAAATATACACACTTAAGTACTATATAGGTGTGTGTGTGTGTGTGTGTGTGTGTGTGTGTGTGTGTGTGTGTGTGTGTGTGTGCGTCCGTGTGTGTGTGAGAGAGAGAGTGAGCGAGAGAGAGAGCATTGTCGAGTATTTGGTAGCAGACACTCTCTAATACATTTTTCATTAAAATGGCTGACAAGGTACTTTTGTTAAGTTTTTATTACGCTTTTCCAGTGTACTAACACGAGATTTATTTTGACTTAGTGTGTGTAGAAATTGCCCAAATAATTGTTTAATTCCAAAAGCTTTCGTTTAATCTATTGACTAACCAATTAATCGAAAGCGCTCAGAATGAACAATAATTTGAACAAATTCTTTATACACTAAGTCACAAAAATAAATATTTTGTTCGCACAAAAGAAAAGCGAAATAAAAAATTTTAATTATATATTTAATACACACACACACACACACACACACACACACATATATATATATATATATATATATATATATATATATATATATATATATATATATATTCTGTTTATATTTTTATGGATACAACTTCTTTGAGTAAATGCTCTGATTTTTTTTAAATTAAACAATAATTATTACATTTACTGGCCTGAATATTGGAGAAATTTCGTCGAAAATATGCATTCCCAGACAGGAATCGAACCTGTATGCCATACGTTAGGTTAAGTTTCGGAGCAGAAATGATATATCGAGAAAAATCTCTGTTTATAAGCAGTAATTTGAACTTTACTAAGCAGAAGTTCTTTGTGACCGAATGGTTAACAGCACGTCAGGCCGAATGACGGTTTCCGTATGGGATACTGGTTCAATTCCTGTCGGAGAACGCATATTTTCCTCGAAATTTCTCGAACATTCAAGCCAGTAAATGTAATTAATAATGTATAATTAAAAAAAATAGCATTTGCTTAAATAAATTGTATCCATAAAAATAACCTATAATCAGAAAATATATTAAAATATTTGCAGGATTTAATCCATTTTTATTTATTTATTTTATATATATATATATATATATATATATATATATATATATATATATATATATATATATATATTTTTTTCATGATAAATTATATAATAGCTGTCCGAATGTTCTTTTTTTTTTCCGAGCGCTTTCGGCTTTACATTTAGCCATTTTCAAGGATTAAATATTTTAACTGTTAAATAAGAAATAGTTTGTTGCCTGTATGTATTTATATAATGTTTTCATATAATTATTTAAAAATTTTGATTGATCAGGAATGCAATTCCTTAAGGGGCATTTAAATTCGTAAATAATATATGCCCATTTTAATTTTGTTCTAAGAGGTGAATTAATATTCTTACGTACAAGTTTAATTATTATTTTTAACAACAATTATATACTAAAATATGTTTAACACGAAGACTGACTCTACACCTTTCTAACCAGAGCTGAATTAGATATCATTTAAATATTCATGGAGACCTACCGGACCCTGTTCTTAACATATTTGTTGACAACGCAAATACATTAGCATCATCCACATGCAAAAAAAAAGAACAAAAATAATGGAAGCCTTATTAATAAAAACAAAACCCAACATTCAATAATATCAACTATGAACTTGAACACAATATCTTAACCGTGTTTTGAAAAATGAAAATACAAATACATAAAAATACATACATGCAAATTATTTCTTATTTAACAGTTAAAATATTACAACCTTGAAAATGGCTAAATGTATAGCCGAAAGCGTTCAGAAAAAAGAACATTCGGACAGTTTATATATATATATATATATATATAGATAGATAGATAGATAGATAGATAGATAGATCATCAATGTTTGCCGGGCTTATTACAATCCTTAAAAAATACAATTGGTATAACTTAGATGGTAAAATGATTCCTTTACTCTAATTAAAATATATAAGTTTTAAAAATCTATCCAGATTTTTTTTAATAATGTGTTTATCTCTTTCGAGTGTGTGTTTGTATATATCGCTATGTGTTAGTGTGTTCATGTATATCTCTGTCTGCTAATTTTTATTTTAATTTATTGTACGTTCATGATCAGTACTGCTTCATCACTACAACAATCGACGAGTTAAGGCTGCCATTTTCTTTGATCTTGGCCGAATTTAAGTCGGGCTAAATTTAATTTGTGCTTTCTCAAAAAATACATTCCGCTAAAAAAACCTTACACTGATCGGAATAAATTATTTAAAATAGACATTTGAAAACAAAAATTTGAAATAAAAATGTATCCTTTGGAAAACAGGACATAAAGTCATTAGAAATTTTTAAAAGATTATTTCTAAAATTAAAATAAGAAATACATTTCCTATGTCTGCAGCTCAGATAGGTCTCAGACTAGACACTTTTATTTCATTCTTTTTTACTTACCATCTTTCTTTTCTTTTTCTTTTTCTTTTTCTTTCTTCTTTATTATGAACAAAATATGAATGAAATGTATATGGGTCAATATTTTGAGGCACGGAGTTGAAACAATTAATTCTGGATCCAGCAGAAGTCAAGAATGAAAATGCCGCACTTACGAAAGATTTTGGTTTCTTTGAAATATACATACTTGAATGTTGAATCACTCAGGGATAATCACGACCCCCGAGGTCGCCACTGATATATATATATATATATATATATATATATATATATATATATATATATATATATAAAATCTTTAAGTATACAAATAGAAAAAAAAATGCCGTAAGAATTTTTGCCGTTAACAATAAATTTTTAAAAAATCCAGACGACATGCATTTAACGGATGTGAGAATTCATTGAAGAATACATCCCTACCCGTTACCAAAACGTAACTAATAACTGATACATCAAAATACAGACATAATGAACACGCAACCAGCCCTTGTCTGGATGAATGGGTTTCTCTGTATCCTTGAAAACGTGAATAAGGATTTTTGCTGTGTAATAAGTTATATAAATAAAACCTAGTAATAAGTTACTCCAAAATTCGCTTGAGGATGAAATGGAACTAATGTCTTTAATTTAATTACAAAATTAAATTCGAAGCTTTTAGCTTCCATTTTTGAAACATGGTTAGAACTGTGTAGCGAAAAAAAACATATTTTAAATCAATAAATTTATGATATTAATGCTCTGTAAATTTACATTGGGCACTATTTTGTAAAAATAAAAATATCTATAAGAACACCGGATTATATATCTTACTGTTCTTTCTTTTTTTATTTATATTTATTTATATATATATATATATATATATATATATATATATATATATATATATATGGGCAACAAATAAGTCCGTCGCCTGATGCAATGTTATTAACTGATTTTTATCTGTAACTTTAACTGTATGACGTTTGATCTTTGTGATTAATATTGACTACTGAATAAAGTAAATCATCAAGGAAGGAGATTATGTTGAAAATAAATCTCTTATCATTATACTGTGTTCACTGGATAATTTATAGGTCTAAAAGAATAAAAGCAATCTAGAGAAACATGCCTGAAGGTAATTACTATCAAATAAAGGAACCTCAAACTCATTTACAATATTCAAAAATTTTGATTGTTAATTGAAAAATAATTACATCTGAGTACGTTATTCGGGATTTATACTGAATACCAACGCACACACACACACATACATACACACACACACACACACACACACACACACACAAACGTATATATGTATATATACAGAGAGTTTATAATAAATGTTTATACTTTAATATAAAATATATGTGCGCTTGCATGAAGCGGATTTGGTGTGCATCTCTCTCTCTCTCTCTCTCTCTCTCTCTCTCTCTCTCTCTCTCTCTCTCTCTGTATATATGCTTTCATTAAAAATAAATGCACAATGCACACGCCCATTACGCACTCCTACACGCATGCACACACACACGCGTGCCCACACACCGGCACATATATCTTAAGATGTTGATTTCTGTATTAGTATATAACCAGTTTAATCGATATTTATCTTCCCACATCCAAAGTAATTGTTATTTATAGAAGAAGCATTTAAAAAGAAATGAGTTCGAATCTAGCTGCATGTTTAAGAATGTAGGCCAAATTAGGGCCGCTATGAGTTGTCACGAAATCGAAATTGAAAACCTGTTTTATGGACCCCCTAATTTACAGCTAAGTTTATAGTAGAAGTTGGTTGTCTTTTTCATTTTTCAGAGAACTAATTTTTGTTCATTTTTTGGTAGAAGTCGATTTACCTTTTTAAATTTTCAGGGAATAAAATAAATTTGATTAAAAAAAATATTTAATTTTTCAGTGAAATAATTTTTACTTGGTTCAATAATCAACTACCATGTTATTTAATTCAAGTAAAAACATTTCAGAATATATGCTGTATAAACAAACATTTACATCGCTTCACGAAACCATTAGCGTCGTAGAGGCACAACATGCAACAGCAGGGGTGTGTCTAGGGCAAGATAACCTGACGGAGCCCACATCTCTTTAAGCTGGTTTTGAATTTCAGAGTTTACTTTCTCCTAAATCGATTACCACTCTAAAACAAGAGAACTCAGTCTGCCTCTAACCCATAGATGAAGGGATGTGGATTCATGCCTTTTTGAACGAAACAGAATAGATCGAAATTTGAACACGACTCGCCAATTTCACTTTGCACGTCGATAACAGTGGCACACAGATAAAATATTACTGACTTTTAAAGAATTCAAAAGAAAATTAAAATCTTTGCTAAAATCTGTAAAGCTTGCTGTGTCGTGCTAGTTGCAATGTGTTCATATGTGTATTTGACAAGATGTGATTAGATTACTCAAGTGAATGGACCCTTAAGGTACAGGACCCAATTAAGAACAATGAATCCAGAGTGATTAATACAAATTACATATTTTGTATGCTTACATAAAATAGTATGTTGCGCCTCACAACAAGATGAGCACAAAGTCATTACGAATTGTAGTAATGATCACGAGCATTTTTATAAAAATTCTAAAGAGTATTGTACGTATATGTAAAATTCTGTGACTTCGTTTAGTCCTTCCGTTGGTCCGTCCGTCACACCCTCTGAAATAGCCATACATTCACCGATCGAAACCAAATTGCGGTGGGTGGAGGGGGATTAGTGCAAATAGGTAAAAGGGTACAAAGTACAATTGGTTCTACAAACTCTACGTTTCGTCCCATTTCGCAAACAAATCGATGAAATTTGTTAAATCATTTTGCTACTCTGATCAAAGTAGAACACAATTCATGTGCTTATATTTAAAATGTCTTATTCAATAACGGTTAACTTACTAAATGAGGCTTTGACTGTTGAGCAATGAATTATTAAAAGATTTCATTATTTTTATCTATTTTTTACTTTTTCCATATCGTAAACTGAAGAATTTTACTTTGACAAATAAAGACAACTCTTTCTATTTTTTGTAGAGTTACTTCCCTTGGTGGCTTTTTTCTCATTATGATATTATTTCGTGAATATTTGTAATTGTAGCAAAATAAAAACTAATACTAAATATTCAATAAAAACTAATTTTATCCACCTCCATTTAACCAAACTAATTTGTAATATCAATAAATTAATTTTGAACTCGAAACGTATATTTTGAAAATAGTAAATGTTTTCCTTTAAATTGAATATAATCTTTATTATCGTTTTAGATTAAAATAACGTTTGTTTCTACTACCCATTGAAGATTTTACGTTGGATATATGATTTATGAATTTATGAAAATCATGATTACTTAGTCAAAGAAGGATTGATAAAAGTTATTTATGAAATCAATGTGTTTCAGCTTGTTTCGAACGAAGTGACTGTACTCTATTTGTGAATCGCGAATAAAAAATGTAAGCTAAAAATAAAATAAATTATAAAAATAATATATAAAAATAATATAATATATATAAACAAAAAAAGAAAGAATTAAAATTAAAATATTTTATTGATTTTCTTTAAAACACTTATCTCTCTCTCTCTCTCTCTCTCCACACACATACACATACACAGACACACACACACACACACACACACACACACACACACACATATATATATATATATATATATATATATATATATATATATATATATATATATATATTGTCATCCACAGACAGACTGTTTCGCTGTATCACATATATATATACCTTTCTCTTTCTATACTTCTCTTTCAACTAATGAGAAGGCAACCCTCTAATAAAAAAGAGGAAAAAGAAAAGACTGAACCCGGCCGAAAACGACGTCGGAACTTAACAGGACCAGATCCTACTTATTTATGACTACCAAAATAAAACTGGCTCTACACATAATTTGCGTTATATAAAAAAAAATGAAAAAGAAAGAAACGCCAGAAAATAAAATAATTTTGGTCAATCAAAATATTAACACAAAGAGACTTTTGATTTAGCTAAAACAAAGGTTCGCACCAGTCGTAACTCTGTCAAAAGAATATAAGCTCGCAGCTCTGAGCTAGATGAGAAAGCAAGAGAAACCAGAAACAAAAGACGCGACTGCCAGAGAAACCAGCCATGCGTAACGTGTGAAGTAGTTAAAAGGTCATCTGCTAATGATATTTTCTACCCTTCTTAGGGCCGAGAAAAACACAGTAGATTGACGCCGACCTATTTCTAAGATGAATACTACTATCATGTTCTGACATCTCAACTCTCGACCGGACCGAAACGGACATTCTCTGGACTGCTATTAACACATTTGTTTTATAAACAAACAATTTGTTAACACGAATATCAAAGGATTCACTCTAATTTAAATCAAATAAATAAATATATATTATTTATTTATGCCCTTGAGTCTGTTTGTTTTATTCCAAAGTTTCCGGTAAATATGTACCAAGTTCCTCTGGCACAACAGCTCTCCAAAAACACAAAAAAGGTGCCTTTTCGGTGGAATTAAATTTCTATATAAATGATTTACTTGCCTTTTTCCTTACTTGAATAATATTACTTACTTCAAACAAATGTCATTCGAAGAATAGGCTTTCTAATTTCGGAACTCTGCTGTTCTTTCGCGCTCTGAAATTGCATAAATTTGAGACCCCGTTTCTTACAAACAGCCATTTTCACCTTGTCAGGTACATCACTATAGTACGGAAGAGAAAATGTTGAATCTTGTACATGTTTACTCAAAATAAATCGTTTTTGCTTATAGAAATAAATTCCTAACAAGAACAGAATTTTCTCTCTGTAAGCGTTAAGAAAATGGCAAGCAGCAAATAACTTGATTGCATTCTGTTTCTCCATGTCATCATGATTAATGTATCAGCCACTCAATCCTTGGTTCCATCGGCTTTATTGCTGAAAGAATAATGAGTCACCATTTATAAAGAAGTCTCACCCAAAATCAGAAACTCTAGGGAGCTGTTAATGATTTTCAATATCAAATAACTGTATATTGTTAACACGCAATGGATTCAATTGAAATGTATTAAGTACAAAATGAATGATCACCATAACAAGAATAAATTTGTTGCACGCGCTCACAGTTTACATTCACCTCATGAAAAAAAACTGTGCATGCGCACTCATTACTAATACAACCGAAAGTGATTAACTTGTGCTATTTCTGGCAAAGATGTTGGGTAACCTAAGAATTTTGTTCTGTTTTTGCCATTACATAACACGAGAAGCGCTTTGGTTTAAAGCTTTGACTGCAGTGAAACTGTAGTGATTACTACAATGTTTGTCACGCCTACATTTTTCACAACTGTGATTGGTCAAATAATAAATACTAAATATCACAGGACAATTTACTGATCGCATTCACCACACTGAATTTTTTCTACCGTTAACTCACAAACATGCTTTTGTTATAAAATCACTGATTGGTTAATTTTTCATCCAATCAGATATTTTTTGCGTTCTTTCAAAATTTATCCCGCGTTCATGCTGGGAGCCTACCGATAGTAATATAAGTCCGGATCCATTCCTAAATTAAACAGTAGAGTTGAAAACAGTAGAGTTGAAGACAATTGAAGACAGTACAACTCAACTACTCACATGCGTCTACACAGATTATTCATTCTACTCACTCCGCACGCACACACACACACACACACACACAGAACTTGAATATCATTCACCATCAGTTCTTTGTGAACAAGCCAAGTTGCAACAACTCTGTTAGTTACAAAACACACAACTGTACGATCTTCTGAATACAAATTCTATTTTAATACAGAACTCTGAACATTCTATTCAGAAAACTTGCTTAATTACATTTCCTAATTCAACTAACAGATAAAGGGAAACTACTTTTTTCTCCTTATTCACACATTACAAAAATTACCTTGTATTTGTTGTTGATTTTATGTTTTATCGTTGAAACACAAATCGGTTTTCCATTGTTTTTCCTTGATTTTAAAAAATGTATAAATGTTAAACGCTCCACATTAATCTTTTCAAGAAAACACTATTTACATTGGTAACCCCAACATTTAAAGAAAGCAGCATTTACAAAACGAATTATTAAAATATTTTCTTTTCTCTCTCTCTCTCTCTCTCTCTCTCTCTCTCTATATATATATATATATATATATATATATATATATATATATATATATATATATATTTATTCGAAAATTATAAAATAAACATGTTATAAAATCACTACAAAAATAGCCATTTTGTTTCAACACTTCTGGTGTTTATCAAGTGATTTTATAACATGTTTATGTTATAATTTTCGAATAAATTATATTTGCTCTACTCTGTATTGAGCACTCTTATAAGTTATTGGTTCTTTCTTTTTCTCTTTCTCTCTCCCCTCTATCTTTTTTCTTATTCTCTATTCCGTTTTTAATTCACTGCTTAAACATTACGATAACATTTCGCTTAAAAAATATGACAGGAGGTGAAAAGTCGCAAAAAGATCCAATGCAAGAGATCGTGTGATAAGTAAATATAAACTTCCATCAACTGTACGAAAGGTTAGTTTTCAATTAAAGAGCTGGAATGATGTCGTCTATCTGCTTGTTCCAGAGAAGGAAATGATTGATTTGAACAAGTACTACTTTTCTACTCAGGCTAACTGAAGACACCAATCGATAAAAATTGTAGATTATTGAATTAGTTCCGAGAAAAAGCATAATAATCTGGGTAACGCTAGATATCACATTTTTGGGGGCGACCAGACAAAAAAGTTATCGTTCAGCTGGACAGTTTTTACTTATCTGCCATGTTCAACAAATATGGCATCTTTAGATTATCGTTCAATCCGGTCTTAACAAAATTGTCTGAATGAAATATATTACATTGTGGAAGCCTTCAAAATATAATTTTCAGCTGAGAAAGTTTAAAAGTTATGAGAATGTACTGAGTCCCAATAAAAAAAAATAAAATATAAGAATAAAATATATAAACACAAGTAAAAAAAATTAAAATCAAAATTAAAATAAGGCATTTACGTTTTCCTGTGAAGTCCCCTCCCTTCTCCTCTCTCTCTCTCTCTCTCTCTCTCTCTCTCTCTCTCTCTCTCTCTCTGAACATCTCTTTCTATATTTCTCTCAACTAATCAGAAGGCAACTCTCAAGTAAAAAGAGGATAAAGAAGAAAAGACTGAACTCGGCCGAAAAACGACGTAAATTTGTAGTATTAGAGCTTACTTATTTGTAACTGAAAATAACTTGCACGCATAACTTCCTTTATCAAAAAAAAAATGGAAAAGAAAGGAATGCCGGAAAATAAAAAAATCGATACAACTGACTTTTGATCTTAGCTGAAACCATGGTTCCCCAGAATCTCAGAGCCTGGTCAAAAGGATATAAGCTGACACCTCTGAGCTAGAAGAAAGGACAGCAAAAGTAATCAGCCATGCGTGACGCGTGAAGAAGTAGTTAAGAGTTCATCTGCTAATGATATTTCTGCTCTGCTTAGGACCGAGAAAAACACAGCAGTGTGACGCTGACCCATTTCTAATATTATTAATACCCCTATCATTATCTGACTTCAAAACTTCCACTACCGACCCGAAACGGAAATTTCTAGACTGCTACCAACATCCGCCTTATAACTGAACATATTTCTGACATCAAATATCAAAGGATTCGCTCATCACTCCAATTTAAATCAAATAAAAATATTTGATTATACCTTGCTTATTATCTTGCTTCACTTCGTTTTATTGTTCCCGATAAAGATCACCAAGAATAACGACTACATCCACATAGGTAACCTTCCGACGTGAACATAGTTATCCACAAGAGGATAGAATTATGAAATTGTCTGAAAAACGAGAGATCAGAAAAAAAAAACTTCGGTTTATTAAGTAAAAGTGAAGATAATATTTATTTATTTTCGACATTAAACACTATTAAACACGATAATTACTGGAACATAATATCGTGTTTAATAGTGTTTAATGTTGAAGATAAAAATGAAAAATATTGTCTTTCATTTACACTTCATAAATAGGAGAAAATTTTTTGTCAATTCAAAATAGAATTTATGAAGAATAGAAATACTTTTAAAACTTCTGAATAAAAAAATTATTTTCTGTTTCTTTGTTTCAAGAAACCTTTCTATGAAAATCTTAAATACTAATTAATAATTAATTGTCCTCTCAAATGCAGAACACGGATTTGCCAGTTCTGTGAACTTTAAGGAATTCAGCCTTACGTAATCATTCACAGATATTAAGAAGAAAAGGATGCTGTGGAGAACCATGAACCGAAGAGGCATTTAAAAGAGATTCGATGACGGGTTCATCTCGCCGGGTGCTTTACAAAAAGCAAATGAAACTTGTTCGTGAAGGAAGATTCAAAAACAGGCGGCACCCACACCCTTTATTCGAAGCTTACGAAAAAACTGCTGCTATTCAGAAGACGAAGAAGAGAAAAAAATAGAAGTATGGTCTGACTGAGATTTAAGAAAGGCAGATTAATGGATAAGAAAGGAATTGTAATGAATTATCGATTTTATTTGAAGATGTTGGAACTGTAAAGAATTAGGACACTTGAAAAATAACTGTTATATAATGAGTAAGCAAATGAGGCGGTCGTTTACTGTCAGCCACTTTCTCGGGAATAAAGAGTGGGTGTGGTCCATGCAGAATGATATACCCTAGTGACAAAAATGGGCTATAAAATAAAAATAAAGCTAGAGAATTGTAAAGCCATTACTGGACATAGGAGGTGCGATATCGCTTCTAAATTTGCCGACATATAATTTGTTATTTGATCAATAGAAAATTAATGCAAACAGATTTAAAAATAAGAGGTTGTTTTGATTACATAATGTGTTTAGGATGTACAAAAATGTACAGAAGATGCAACGGCGAATTGTACATATATTATCGTTTACAACTCAAGAATCGAAAAGAAAAATACATGCGCATATTTATTGCCACTGATTCTTGAAAGGGAATCAGTTTCACTCCGGCTTGAAGTAGAAGATAAAGGCTTATTGTAAATTACTACAATCAATGCTCATCGAATAAAACTACAATCATAGGCTAATGAGTCAGTGATTGATGGTTCAAATTTCTCAAGGATTCCTCGTTCGTTGAACATGTTGAAGAAACGACAGAATGACTAACGGGATAAATAAGTTTGATGAAAGTGACCGGCTTCTAGAGACCATATTGTCTAGACATCAGATATTAATGAAATTGATCTACTCTGTTTTGGATTGCTACGGTTACATGTCTCTGAAAACTTATGACCATCACAGGATAAGTTTTACATTAAAACGTCTGCATATCATTTTTGCAGTGTAACACTAAAAATGGAAGGATTTTATATTTGTTTCTTTATCTTTACAAAACAAGATGAAGGTTATACAGGGAAGTGAGATTTGTTCTTGATCCAGGTGATCGTATCTGTGAGATTTGCCTTCAAATAAAGCCTGTCCCGTTTTACGTAATTTGTTTTTGCCCACAAATAACCTGCTAAGATAATACAAGAAGCATCCTGGAAAGGATTATCATAGTGTTCAAGTCAGGCAGCAGCAGGACAAAGCAATCTTAACGACCAGAGTCAGAATTAAAGGGGTACAACTCAGAAGTATTAAACAATTGAATAAAAATCATTATGTAGCTGAGCTGAAGGTAGTGAATCTCGTGTAATCCATGTTAGAGAAGGCAAACTAGACCAGAAATGGAGATTCTTCTATACGATAGTGAAACAAACGGGTGTCATGTCATTTGGTGTCTGGGGATATCATGCAGATAAAGTAAAATTGGTTTAAATAAAAACTTGGAAATTCACAAACCTTTTCAAATGAAGAGAGAAAGAAAAAAAACAGTTACCACCGTTTAACCGCCATCGATTTTTTTAAAAAAATGTTCCTTCGGGCTTTATTGTCTTGAAGGATATAACTGAAAAAGACATTTGGATAAGATGGCGGAAGGACTTTCAAGGTTGGCCGAGAATTTTGCTAAACATGGCGGAAATAAAAAATTAATTATGGCCACTTACCAAATTGCGAGTTACGAAACATGTCTCCTGATTGCATAAGAGATCAGTTGGGATATAACATTTGGAATTTATTATTTATTTCGCCTGTCAAGAAGTGGAAAGTGCAAATCCTAAAGAAACAATTTCTTTAAATAAGAACCAAACCTAAGTGTCATAAGTACGGCCAAGCGAACAAGATACACAAGCCGGTACTTGCTAAGTAGCTGTCGTGAAAACATCTGGTAAATTTCTGATTACGAAGACAGGACCCTAAATTGGAAAAATGTGCTGACGAAAAATTAAGCAATAATTACAATTAATGATTTTAAGTTAAGCCACTCTTCCCGGACCAAACTAATACAGCAATTCCTGTAAACGACTTGATCCTTGCCAGCTCTATGATCAAATCAAACACAACGTGGGACAGGGCAAGGCTTGGATCGAAGTGACCAACACAAAGGTCAGCCACGGGGATCAATCACCAATCTGGCAAGTAGGGAGATGCTACACACTGGGTAATCCCTTGCATCCAAGTGGTTTTATTGTCTTGATTGGGGTGAAATTATTAATTTTTAATTTCCTCTCTGAAACTCGGAGGCACGGTGGAGTAATGGATAGTGGCTCTGTTAGACGAATCGAATTCCAATCGAATCCATTACATTCATTTATGTGCTAATACCCTTGGGAAAAGTATGAATCCCCTCTTCTCCCCCTCCCCCATTTATGTGTAAATAGCAGGACAGACCGGGTTCTATAGCCTTAAATGGCAACTGGTCTACCACAGAAAGAAATGCGGGAAAAAAATCAAAAGATACATGATCACCTAAGTGTGTATCACATAACTGACTGACTCTGAGTCTCAAGTCTTGTCTTCCTGCTAGAATTTAAACATTTCCAAAGGGCATTTGTGCGAAAGTGAACGGAACAAACTGGGCGTGAATTTGAAGCTGCTCGCCAGTTCCACTTTCTGCACCGATAACCGTTAAACTAACCACACATACCTGCCATCGAATGTGGAATGAAATTTGTACTCAAAAGTAGCTGACCCAGGAACACCTGAATTGGTATGACCAGAACACAGTTTCAAGGTAAGAATAGAAAGTTAAGAATCAACGGAAGAAATCCCACTAGCAGAAATAAGCGAGAGTATTTAAAAATAAGCGAGAGTATCTAAAATAAAGATATATAAAATGCTATTTAATATTTATTTTTAATTGCTTGTGGCGATCTTGCGTAAAAAAAGAGATATTCAGTTTTATAGAATATTATTGGTTGTGTTACTACTGAAGAACAGATGTGATGAAAATGAGAGACCATAGTTGTTTTACAAAATCTTGCAGATTGTCAACGACTGGTTGGTGAGATTCAAAATAGACTCGCAAAGAAAACAATAAACACAGACTTTTCGTATCTCGTGTCCTTTATCATAAGCAACATTCGTGCTGACCAGTCAAAAACATTCAAGTTCATCATCGATTCCTCAAGTTTGTTTTGGAAACACTGATTTTGAATTGGAATATTTCTTTTTGTATTGGCCGCTCGGTGTTACGTTACAAGTAAGCAATAAGCGCGCAATATCTTCCCAAACTCATTCAGTGATTCCGGAAAATTATTTGATTTGGAACGCTTCCAGCAAAATTTCCTCAACTGAATGGCGACCAAAATGTTTATTTAGAATCTAAACTTAATGTGAATTTTCGTTCTTACATAGGTGAAGCTGTCCAGTTCTGCTGCAAGTACCTCGTAGTTCGGCACACAATCGGCTAAAATGGTTTTTCACAGCCTTGAAAGTTATTATATCGAAATATAACAGACATAAAGAGCTTCAGATTCTCTTAATCTGCGTCTTTCGTTTTGAAGTAATTTATGCTAAGAATTTAGACTTTCTACCAAGAAAAAAATAATATTTTTAATAACTTTAATGGTGCAAATATGTTATTAAATTCCGATAATTTTCGCGCTTAGTAGAAACTGATAATTTGATAAAAACGAGCAAAGAAAAAAAAATTTTCGTTTTTTTTTTTTTTTTTTTTTTACTATAGTGTTTTTTTTACTAATGTTCACCAAATACAAAACCTAAGGGCGACTCAAGATAGAGGGTTACCGCGTGGAGTTATATAAGCGTAAGAAAGGGCAAGATAACAGGAAAGGTAGCTAATTCTAGACTTGAAGAGGTCAAGATCTAATTAGCGAATACATTTTCAGAGTTCAGGCAAAGTTGAAGTAGACTTAGGAACCGGAAACCCAACCCTTAACAGGAAACAAGGGATGCACCTCTACCCTTGTTTAAAAAACCTAGGAAGGATAGGCAACAAAACGACATTATATAAGTTTTTAATGCAGTACAAAGCATTTTTTTTCTTTTTAACAGCATATTTTTTATTACGCATCTACTTTTGAATCACCCATCAAGGCTATAGCTTAAAATCAGTCTTATTTTTTTTTAAGATAACAATTGTTAAATTGCAAATGACTCACCAGCAAAATAAAACTTGTAAGATATAATCTTCTATTCTAATTATACAAGCAGGACACCACAAAATAAAGGTAGGGGGGGACTGAATCAGATGTTAAATTTTAAAATTCCTGATTCTATATCATTTATTTGATCCTTTAGTAAAATTAATATAATGATATTGTCCTACTTTAAACATTTTTGTTTCGATTTTTAAATACACATTTTTTTCTTTGCTTGTACTGGAATGTGGCAAAGACTTTATTTGCATGTAAGATTTATATAAAAAATGTTTCGTAAACAAAGAAAAGAAAACTGAAAATTATGTTTTCTGATTTATTTTGAAAATGAATGGCAGTAATGATTGTAGGCAATTGATACAGAGTTCAGTAGCATTGTCATAGAGGATGAGAAATTTAATCTTATGTTTAGTCCTTATTTCCAGAAAAAAATGAGTGGAAAGTTTCAGAAAAACACCACTATAGCACATGAATGACTGACAGGGCAAAATAATTTTTGAATAACTTGCAATGCTTCAAGGGAAGTAATCTATTATACAATATTTTTAGTTATTTCCCTTACATTTTATAATTTCTGGATACATTTATGTATGAGTGGATGTAAAAAGTTCAACCATCCGATTCTCATTGCAAAATCATTCATTTATGTCTCATGTAGAAATAGACGTCTGTTTTTCAGTGTAGTAAACAAATTAAAGTAAGAAAATACGATATATTGAAACTGACGTAAATAAGCAGAATTCAACATTCAACAGTTAGTGGTGCATTGTGGAAACAATATAAAATTGATATAGATTATATGTAAATAGAAAAAAACGTTTTTAATGATTTTCTATAAATTTATATAGGTACTGTACTATATATCATAGATGATATGATGCCTATAAGGTCTGGTCCTTCTAACTACCGGCTTATTAGCCTTCTATCTCTTTTTGACAAAATACGAGAGCAGTGTTTCTCAGCCCTTTTTAAGCAACGTCACACCCCAAGAGGCAAATGAATATGTTATGGTGTGATTAGTAGTTGGGTTGATCAAATTAAATGCGGCTGCGTGTTTCAAGATAATCAACATCCATACATTAAATTTTAAACATCAAGGAAAAATCAAGCTCAGTGAACATTAATAAAATATTGTATTAACAATGATATACAAATATCAACAATAGTATAAAGAAGGTTGTTCCCCTTTTTCCGTGATAAAAAAGGGTAAGTTTAGCTAATAAATGTTGAGTACAAAATTGAATGTAATTTAACTACAAAGTTCAATTGAAGTCTTAGCTAAATACAGAATAGTTCCACAGTGTTTTATCAGTATAGAAAGATGTAATGTTCATGAGTGATATCAACAGGAATTAGTATGATTATTCGAATGAGTAATAATTAAGAATTAAAATGTCAATATAGCGCCGTGCCTTATTTTCCAAGAATTGAACTGCAACTGGTGGTTTGGTTGATAGCGAAATTCTTTTATATCGATGGGTAGGCTCCGGATAGCTTAGCGCCAGAAATATAGAAAAGATACTAAAATACGCGATTGGTCAGGAAATGGACCAATCCGTGATTTTAGAGAAAAATTCGAATTACTTGCGATGGTTAAATTGTCCTATAATAAGTATCATTTATTTATTAACCAATGAGAATTCGAGAAAATGTAGGCGTGGCACTACAATACCCTCCACAAGATTGGAAAAAAGGTGATGAAAAGACAGTTTTTTTCAATATGTTATGTAATTGTAATGCTTGTATTTACTAGGCCAATAGACCTTCCTACCTTTTTTTGTGGGTTTTGGTGCAGGTGTTTGGGGTTGGTACTATATGTCGCCTGGTGTAGTTGGTAGTTGAGATTTTGGGTCGGGTTCCGTGCTTTGTTCCACGTATACTGGTTTCAGGCGGTCTATCGAGATGTTCGATCGTCCGCTAGGGAGTAGAACAGTGTAGAACTTGCTATGTCGTGCGAGAACACGGAATGGACCCGTATAACTCGGTGTGAGTGGTCTTTTCACTGCATCTTGTCTAATGAAGACAAAATTACATTTGCTAAGAGATTCGGGGACGAATATATCTTTGGTCTGGAATCGAGTAGGCGTAAAAGATAAATTTGACATTCTACTCTGCAAATATTGAATAAAGGATGAAGAAGGTTTTGAAACGGAGCTGTCAGACAGAAATTGCCCTGGCAAAACTAATGGCTGTCCGAAGACAAGGTCGGCAGGTGAGCACTGAAGATCCTCCTTCACTTGTGATCGAAGTGACAGCATTACCAAGGGTAAGTTCTCTATCCAAGATTGTTGATTACTAGCGTTGGAACTAGTTAAAGCGGCTTTTAGCTGACGGTGAAAACGATCCACCAAGCCGTTAGCACAGGGATGGTAAGCTGTGGTAGAAATGTGTTTTCTCCTAGGAGATTGATAAATTCCCTAAAAAGGGTGGACTGGAATTGTGGGACGCGATCTGTTGTTATAACTGATGGGCATCCGAAAAACGAGATCCAATTTCTCAGTAGTGCCTTAGCAACAGAATCGGCGGTCGTGGATTGAAGAGGGATAGCAACTGGCCATCTCGAAAATCTGTCGATTATGGTTAAAATATACTGGTGTCCGTGGACTTCCGGCAACGGACCCACCAAGTCGACGTGCAGGTGACGAAATCGTCCGTCTGGCGTAGGGAAATTACCAGGCGGTGACTTGGTATGACGATGTGTCTTTACACGTTGACAAATCACACAGCATTGAGTCCAGCTTTTAATATCACTGTTCATGTTGGGCCATACAAAGCGTTCAGAAATCATTTTCGATGTGGCTTTGCGACCAGGATGTGAAATTGAGTGAAAATGGTCGAATATTTTCCTCCTCATGCTGACAGGTACCAAGGGTCTGGGAGTGGAAGTACTTGTATCACAAGTGATAGACTTTTCACTGAAGGGTAAAGGTTTCTGTTCTATTTTTAGCGACGAGTCTTGTAACGAATTGAACAGGGTGATGTCCCTTACTTGTTCGTCTGCTATGTTTTCCATGTCCAGTTTGTCTTCAATGGTACTGTTTAACGTAGCTCGTGATAGTGTGTCGGCGACAATGTTGTCACTGCCTGCCACATGCCGTATATCAGTTGTGAATTGCGATATGAAATCTAATTGTCTATAATCATGAGGATTGTATTTGTCTGATTTAGTATGGAGGGCGAAAACTAGGGGTTTGTGGTCAGTGAAAAAAACTGTGAAGTTTCGTCCCTCCAGGATGTGTCGAAAGTGTCGAATAGAGAGGTATATGGCTAAATTCACGTGAGAAGGTGCTATACTTCTTCTGTGTCGAAGTAAGCTTGACAAAAAAGAAAGAAATTGGCGTGGTTTGTTTATCGGTATGCTGATGCAAAACCGCTCCAATAGCTTCTGACGACACATCTGTAGTTAATGACAGAGTTGCTTTGTTGTCATCGCACAAATTATGTTAACTTTGTAAAGTTTGCTAGAGCTTCGCGAGAACTGTTAAAAGCAACGAGAGCTTCGTCTGTGAGCGTTATTGGGATGTTCTTCTTCCCTTGACCACGGAGTAGGTTGGTTAGTGGTGCTAATATTTGCGAACAGTTCGGGATGAACTGGCAGTAATAATTTATCAGTCTAAGATATCGACGGAGTTGACGAAGGGTTGTTGGTTGTGGGAATTCTTTCACTGCAGTAACCTTTTCAGGGATCGGCGTGATTCCTGATTCGTCAATAACATGCCCGAGGAAATTAAGCTTCGAAACGGCAAATAAACACTTGTCAGGATTTATTTTCAATCCAAAATGCTCTAATCGTTCGAAAACTTGCATTACGTGACGCACGTGGTCGTCCATGTTGGCACTTGCTATTAGTAGATCATCGATGTAGGCAAATGAGTGGTGTAAACCTCGAAGGGCTTCATCGATTAACCTCTGGAAAGATTGTGCAGCGTTTCGAGACCGAAAGGCATTCGTAAGAATTCGTAAAGACCAAAGGGTGTCGTTATAGCAGTCTTGTGCACATCTTCCTCGGCAACAGGAATCTGATAAAATGCTTTTCTCAGATCGATTTTTGTAAATAGCTTTGCACCTTGCAGAGAAATTGCAAAATCTGCCAAATTAGGTACAGGATACTTGTCAGGCACTGTTTGTGTGCTTAAACGTCGATAATCGCCGCAGGGTCTCCATGCCCCCTCCTGCGTCTTAGGGACCATGTGGAGTGGAGATGCGAAAGGGCTAGACGAAGGCCGGATAATTCCTAAGTCTAACATGTGTTGAAATTCTGCGCGCTCTAGCTTATACTTCTCGGGTTTTAACCTGCGCGGCTTGGAAAAGACTGGCGAGCCAAATGTTTGAATTTTGTGTACGGTGTGGTGCTTCACCGTTTCGGTATATGTAAAAGGGCGGATAAGTGAAGGAAATTTGTCCAATATACCTTTGAGAGGGTTGTCTGCCGGCAAGGCGACGCATAGTTTAGTGGAGGTGAGGGTGGAAGTAACTCCATAATTCATAAGATTCGTCGTCTGGTCTAACAGTGAGTGTTTCGACATATCCACGATAAGTTTATAGTGAGCCAAAAAATCTGCGCCTAATATTGGGAACTTGACTTCGGCTACTGTAAATAACCATTGGAATGTTCTCCTCAGGCCTATGTCCAAAGTCATTGATACTTGGCCGAAAGTCTGGATTTGTGATCCATTAGCAGCACGTAGGGTTACTGAAGATTTAGTATTTGAAAAACTGGGACTAGGTGGAATAACACTAATTTGTGCACCTGTGTCCACAAGAAACATTTTGTCGGAGTTTCTATCTCTAACGTAGAATAGACGGCTGGCATTTCCTATCCCATCAGTAAACGCCGTCTTCATGCGCTGTTGGGAATGGCGTTTCCCGCCTTCTGGCATGACGTAGAAGTCGGTTGTTGTTTGAAATTGCACGGTTTGGTGCATTTTCTCGCTGCCTGTCCAAATTTGCGATGGTACCAGCAATACACATCGTTTCTTCCCCGAGAATTAGATCGGGAACGTCGTTGGGACTTGTATAAGTTGTGAGCTGAGGATAATCGCTCTCTATACAAACGGTCTATCTGTTCAGATAGCCTATTAATTTGCTGTTGCAGCTTGTTAAATTCGTCCTCACGTGGCGTGTCGCGTAGCGTTGGAGCGTTGACACTGCTGATAGTTGCAGCATCACTTATCTTGTCCGCTATCTCCGCCGTTTTTTCCAAATCTAGGTCTTCTGGTAGTGTAGCTAGGATTTGAGTTGGTAATTTGTCCATCCACAATTTACGAAATAAAGAATCGGACATCGAGTTTTTGCCTAGCAAATTCTTCATTTTTTCGCAGTAATTGAGACGGCTTGCTGTCGCCTAACTGCAACGTATTGAACAAGTCATTCAGTTTACGTTCTTGCGACTTCCCCGTCCTGTAGATTATTGCCTCTTTCAGTGTGTCGAAAGGGTTATGTATAGGGACGTTATTTAATAAATCCAACACATCGAACGCAATTTCAGGTGGCAGTTTTTCCACTATATAGGCATAACGTACCATCTGGGATTGTATCTTCTTCGCCTGAAATATAGCCTCTAACTGTGCGAACCACACATTGACGTTGGTTGTGTCAAAGACTGGCAAGTTGAGCATCACGGTTGCTTCAATGGCGTTCTGTTCGGCCATGTTAGATATATGTTTTTACGCACGTGGTGGACAAGAAAATTTTTTGGGCGCCAAGTTGAAGTTTTTGTACGTTGAATTCTTTATACAGTGTTTGGCACAAAATAAGGTTCACTTCACTTTTGTCTGTTATATTCCTTGAAAGTTGGTGTCACAAACTGTAGTTTGTTTCCGTCGGCGTCACCAATTGTTATGGTGTGATTAGTAGTTGGGTTGATCAAATTAAATGCGGCTGCGTGTTTCAAGATAATCAACATCCATACATTAAATTTTAAACATCAAGGAAAAATCAAGCTCAGTGAACATTAATAAAATATTGTATTAACAATGATATACAAATATCAACAATAGTATAAAGAAGGTTGTTCCCCTTTTTCCGTGATAAAAAAAGGGTAAGTTTAGCTAATAAATGTTGAGTACAAAATTGAATGTAATTTAACTACAAAGTTCAATTGAAGTCTTAGCTAAATACAGAATAGTTCCACAGTGTTTTATCAGTGTAGAAAGATGTAATGTTCATGAGTGATATCAACAGGAATTAGTATGATTACTCGAATGAGTAATAATTAAGAATTAAAATGTCAATATAGCGCCGTGCCTTATTTTCCAAGAATTGAACTGCAACTGGTGGTTTGGTTGATAGCGAAATTCTTTTTATAACGATGGGTAGGCTCCGGATAGCTTAGCGCCAGAAATATAGAAAAGATACTAAAATACGCGATTGGTCAGGAAATGGACCAATCCGTGATTTTAGAGAAAAATTCGAATTACTTGCGATGGTTAAATTGTCCTATAATAAGTATCATGTATTTATTAACCAATGAGAATTCGAGAAAATGTAGGCGTGGCACTACAAATATATCACGGCACTCATAGCAAAAGTTTTAAAGAGTATACGTTTAAATGTTATGGAATAAATCCATAGATTATTTTAAAAATACACACACAGATACGAATTTACTTTATTTTAATGCTTCTATGCAACTACTTGTGCAGCTTATTTAGTGTGAAACCTGTGACTGGTGTTTTTCGCGATTTCTTTAATGTTCGGTCGAATGTTCGACAAGCAGACTCTTTCTTGCTTCTTATTTTCATATTATTTAGGGTTGAGAAGCCTAATTTGCATAAATAAAAAGTGGAAAATTGCAATAAAACTGATAAAGCCTTTTTAGCTAATGTGGGATAAAAAGTTTAATACTTATTCATTTATTCAAATACTAACGCTTTACCATTACTACTTCCACCCACACATATATATGCATGCAGTGAGAATATTTCGCGGCACAGTTAAGAGTATCGACACAGCAGTTGAGAATCATATGAGGCTCTAATCAACTCTGAATTAGTTAAGCATCTCGCCTCGCGTAATCTTCTGTCAGATAAGCAATATGACTTTATCATTGCTGAAAGGGTTTAATAAACTGTAGATAAGAATGGTGGTTCTCAGGCTGTTGCTTTGTAGCGGACTTCACTACATTAATTTAACTTTAGATCAGGAAACAAAACTGACGTGAAAAAGGATAACAAAAAGACATCATTACACATAAAATATCTATTTAACAAGATGTACAAGGATGTGAAAAAAGGCATGCATTGAATAGGAAAAAAGGCTGAATAAAACAAAAGTTGTCTCTCTTTAACTATTATTTTGTATTCCAAAGTTCACTAAAAGAAGTTTGTGATAGTTTTTTGTAATAAATGTTCTCAACAGTTTTGCTGTGTAAGAAACGATTATGTGAGTGTAAGGAAAGTTCAGCATGTGAGTGAGAAGATTGGCGCATGGTTTCAACTGTCGTGGATTCGTTTGGCAGCTGAAATCTCACTAATTATGTAACAATATTTCTTGCTTATATAGGTGACCACAGGCTCCGAATCGCTGCGCGGGAAGAGTTATTCTTCACATGCAGACAATCTGATTGGCTGGCATTGACCAATCAGCGAGCGAGTTTTGGGGAGACTCGAGAAAGCTTCTGGGATCTGTTTCTCTCAAAAGTGCACAAAATTGACTACATGAAAATAGAGTGATTACAAAATTGTCGCATTGCTGCGATTTGTAAACTGTCTATAACAACGTAGTGGTGATTTATTAACCAATGAATGCTTCTTGTTGTATGTGATTTGTATTTGTGTATGTATGTATGTGCGTGTGATGTAGATCGGCACAATCCCCCCTTCCCGAGATTAAAGAAATTATAAGAAAATTCTTTAATATGTCACGTAGGAGCGATAATTAGAAGGCCAATGCCCCCCTCCTACCTGTTTTGGTAAATAGTGGTTCTGATCGTGAAGTGGACTGCTGACTTTGACTTAACGATGATGATGCTGGTTGCTGCGGAATGTTGGATTGATGTCGATCCGGATGGAGTTGTTTGGCGGCCTGCTCAAGATATGTCGGCTTCAAACGGTCGACAGAAATGGTCGACTGGCCGTTGTATATATGAATGGTAAAATACTTTGGTTGTCGAGAAAGTATTTTAAAAGGTCCTGAGTAATTAGGGGTTAGCGGTTTTTTACTGTCTTGTCTAACGAAGATATAGTCGCAGTCTTGTAAAGATTTAAGAAAGTAAATCTCCTTAGGGTGTAATCGTGTAAGAGTGAATGACAGTTCAGCCATTCTATGTTGAAGGTACTGTATAAAGGTAGAAGTTGGTTCTGTCTAGAAATTGACCTGGTAACGTGAGGGATGTACCAAAGACAAGGTCTGCAGGAGTGTACTGAAGATCTTACTTCATCAGGGTTCGTAAAGTTGACTGGAACTGTGGACCACGGTCTGTCGTTATAACCGAGGGGCAGCCGAAAATGGAAATCCATTCCCGCAATATTGCCTTAGCAACAGATTCTGCCGTTGGCCAGTAGTTATACCTCTTCAGTCCACCACGACACAATCCCCACCCCCGACCTTCTTCCATGAGAAGACAGATATTCGACCACTTCCATTCACTATCGCATCCTGGACGACGGATTACAACGAATTTAATCGGTGAACGTTTCGTATGGCCTAGAATGGGTTCCGACATTAAACGCTGGACTCAGACGTGTCAGATGCCAGCGAACTAAGGTGCATCGACACGTTAAATCACCTCCTGCACTTTTCGCAGAACCTGATGGCCGCTTTCAACATCTTCATGCGGACTTGGTGGGTCCATTATTCGAAATTCACGGCTATCAATCCATCTTAACGATAATTAACAGATTCACCCGTTGGCCAGTAGCTATACCTCTTCAGTCCACCACGGCACAGTTTTATATCTCGAAAGTATTTGACAGGGTTTGGCATGCTAGTCTTTTTTCACAAATTGAAAGGTTATGGTATTTCAGGGCGAATTTTTAACTGATCCAGTCTTTCTTATTAAATCATGAAATGAAAGTTATTTTGAATGGCCACTCTTCTAGATCATTTTGCATTAATGCAGCTGTCTCCCATGACTTTATCCTTGGATCCATGTTGTTCAGAAATTTTAATTAACAACCACCATGATGTCATCAGTTCTTAACTCAGTATATGCTGATGATACAACTATTTACTCCTGTTTTCATAGTTAGTCTGATCGATTCGATAAGGTTAAATTGAGAGCCGATCTCAAAAATGACCTACAATCTGTTGTTAACTGGAGCTAGGACTGGCTTGCTAATTTTAACACCTCCAAACTAAAACTACTCTCTTCTAGTCGTCTGGTTCGACGACCAATTCGGCGACGGGTGAAAATATCAAAGGAACGAAAAACATTTGGTATTTGGTGCCAGTGATGATAAGAGGTGATAACCTTCAAACTGATTATGGATGTATATTTAGTGCCGATTTTTTTGTTTCTTTTTTAGTACTTTTTCTTTCTTTCTTGTTTCTTTTTGTATAAACTCTTATTTATTAGTGGAAAATATAGTAAAAATGTTTTATCTCTGATTTAAATTATTTGAACGTAGCATATTTCCGAATGAATATGAATGAAATAATCGTTTTGAGAATTCTTTTTATGCACGGTTTAGAACACTATGAGTATTGTGGATTTTACAAGAAAGTTTATTCACTAAAATGCTGTTTCTTAATATTGAGCATTTTATAATATTTACAAAATAAAACATGTTATTCACTAGTAAGTTTACCAGTCATTTGTTGTTTTTAGGCCTAAACAGTATTTGTAATTATATACCCTATTTATTTTATTTATATTGTAGCGGGCGGTCCAGCGGCCCCGTTTCACAGAAAGGGGTGAACGAGGTCACAAGAGGCCCGCTAACATTTTTGAAGACGTTAAATCTGACCGTGAAACAATATGGACGACAGAACGAGGATATGTATGATATATAGAGGTTTATTCTAAAAGGAAATGAAGATGGTTGGAAACTGTGGAGGTGCTGGATGATGCAGGAGTTCTGGATACTGCAGGAGTGAGCCGGATGATGCAGGAGTTCTGGATACTGCAGGAGTGAGCCGGATGCTGCAGAAGTTGCAGGAAGCTGCAGGAGCGAGCCGGAAGCTGCAGGAGTGAGCTGGAAACTGCAGAAGTTTTAGTGCAGGCATTGATGGTCGAGGTTGGCGTTGGTAGTTGCTAGGATCATCGTTGTTGGGGGTTGAAGCTGATGTGGGTTGTTGCTAGGATGATCGCTTGGTGGTTGTTGATGTTGAGTGATGCCAGGATGATCTTTGTTGGTTGTTGAAGCTGAGTCGTTACCGGGGTGCCAACTTGTTGCTGTAGTTCGTGTTGCCAACTCGTTGTTTGTCATTGCCGGGAATGCCAACTTGTTGCAGCAGTTCGTATTGCCAACGTTGTTTGTCATTGCCGGGATGCCAACTTGACGTGTTGGGTAGGAGGAGAGAGAGAGAGAGAGAAGAAAGTTCCCAACTATCGTCAAGTTGGCAGACAAGAAATGGGAGCGTAACTTAATACACAGCCCGTAGATCGGCGCCCTTGGCCAATGAAGGCCAAGAGCCTCCTCGAATCTAGGGAGAAATCACTGTCTTGTGTCGAGGGGGACCAGCAAGAGAAATTGGCTAAGCTAACCGAAAAGTGTCTATAATAAAATGCTACGAGGTTAGCTAAAGATAACTAATGTCTAAAAATGACTAGATGTATATTACAACTAGGTTTGTAATATAGCCTAACTAAAAAGGGGATTTGCTAGTCCCTCTGACGTGTTAACAGTGTGTAAGGAGCATGAATGAGAGGTCAAGGTCGAAATGACCCTGTTCCTCTGCAGGTTCAAGGATAGGAGGAGGAGGTAACTCCGACAATATAAATAACTTTTGAATGGATTTTTTTTACCTTACATTATTTAAACGTTACTTTTACTGAGTATACATATTTGAGCTGCTATCCCTGATATTTTTTTAAATTTTAATAATGTCGGAAAAATAATCCATTCAAAAATTACTGTTGTTTATGTAGTTTCAGGTACACAATTGAAGCTAGCAGATATAGATTTTTGTTAATGTCCCAACGAGAAAAAGTGTGCATTCCTTACATAAGTAATTCAAACCTTATTCTGCCAACCGTGCCACCATTGCCAAACGCATGATTCGGCTATAGAAACGATTTTCCTGAATTAAAAGGAATACAGGTTCGATTCTTGTTCGAGATACAATCTTTCTTTCGTAGGACTTCTCAATCTAGGCCTGTTGTTATTAACTTCACTGTTTAATAATAATAATAATAATAATAATAAACAGGAATAGCAGCTCAAACATGTGTACCAACTAAAAATAACGTTTGCAGTAATAAAGTAATAAATTATTTATGTAAAAAGTGAAATACAATTTTCCTAACTCAAGAAGAGACTAGAGACGCTGAAAAATTAAAAATGACAGCCTGTCTAAAAAAAAAAAACCGTAAACCAAATGGCAACAATTGGAAGAAGAAGATGGAAAAAAAGAGAAAATGTTAAAGAGTGAGTGTAAAGTGGAGAAAAAAAGTGACAAAAAGGACAAATAATCATGACGCCCTACATGCACGCTCATTCACGCAGTGGTTGCATGGGCGCGAACGCATACACACAAACACACTACGAAAAAAAAACAAAAAACTTGCACCAATGATAAGTGCATATAAAAAACAAAAATCGAGAAGTATAAGTAGTCAATTGCTGATACACCTGATGAAAAAATTAAACGATAGAAACAAGCTAGATCAATTAGACATTAATAAAAGAAAAACAGTTCAAAAATTATAAATGGAACTCATAAATTAAATTCAAGTACAGCACGGGTATGGATTGAACCCAGGATAAATTTAATGAGATTAAATAAAATCCAACACAACTGAATTATATTCACATTACTTCTCTAAGTATGACATGAATGTTGAAACTGGATAAAATAGAATATGTCTATTTTTTTAATCCACCATTTTATTTGATATTATTAGGAGTTACAAGGTGCATTCCCGAAGTTTGGAAACCTTTTAGGAGAAACGTTAATTTCAAAGAAGTACAAAACTCTAATATCCTTCAAAGTAGAATCCCCTGACTTCAATGCACTTGCTGTAGCGCTCCAGTCACTTCACGAAGGCCACGTGGGAGTCATCCAAAATAAAGGTATCCAAGACCCTTGTCACAGCCGCTTTCTTCACCTCAATGTCCCTGTGGTTTCTTCTCCTTCAGCTTGGGGAACAACCAAAAGTCACAAGGGATAAAAGGTCCAGACTTGTAGAGAAGATGAGGGACAGATTTTATTCCCGTCAATCATCCCTGCTCTCACCAATGCGCGTTTCCTTCTGTTCGTTACTGAGCACCCTGGGAACAAACTTTATATAAATTTTATTTTACCCATGTTCAGATCTTCATGAATAATTTTGTGTACAGTTGCCATACCAAATTGTATGCTTATTGTCATTATAGACACACGACAGTCTTCGTCCTGAAAATTACGAATGTTCTCAATCAGCTCTGGTGTTCTGACATCCATCTCCCTCCCACATCTTGCATCGTCTTTTATGTACTCTCTACCGTCCTTGAATCTTTTGTGCCAGTGAAAAACTGATGCTTGACTTATACAAGTTCATACATAAACATTCTGAAGCATTTCATATGTTTCTGTAACTTTTTTACCCACTTTAAGACAAAAACATTTGAAGAGCGAGCTTCAAAACTGTCTTTACATCCTGGTTACATTTTGCAAACTAATCAGTTATGGCAGTGTTTAGTAGAGTGTGTTCAAAGAGTTGTTACAACTGGCTCCTTCAATCAGGAATAACAAAAGTTGGCAGATCAGCTTGTTGGGGACGTCGTGGTTGTTTAACGTATCAGAAACAATACAAGATTTATCCATACCATTAAACATTTTCAAACTCGTGTAATAATATTTGTATGAGTTGCGTGCGTAAATTGTATGTGTATGCTGAAATGGTTAATGTCTCTTGTATCGTAATGTTTGCTATTTTCTTGTTTGTATCAAAGATTGTAATAATAAAATTAAGAGTTTTTTGCAAAAGAGTTTGTCAAAGTAGTCTACCCTTAATCGTATTTTGTATTTGTATTCGCTTTCGTATTTCT
Organism: Acanthosepion pharaonis; assembly: GCA_903632075.3. Lineage (NCBI taxonomy): Eukaryota > Metazoa > Mollusca > Cephalopoda > Sepiida > Sepiidae > Acanthosepion > Acanthosepion pharaonis. Next base: position 691,588 of record CAHIKZ030000396.1, on the reverse strand, counting down.
TATTTTTGTAATGATTATAAATCAATATGCATAAGAAATTAAGTGAAAAGTTTCAAGAGTCGTTCGTCGAATGTTCGAAGTGAGTCAGTGAATGTTCTTTGAAAAGCGCGGCAAAATTATGGTTCGAAACGTCGTGGAGTATTTAGGCAATTGCTCGGTGAGTTAGCTAGACTGACTATTGGAGTTGGTAATTTTCTTTATCGTCTGGTCAGCGATGACTAAGACGGGAGTCGGTGAAATGTTACATCTTGACAGCTACTCGGCTTCTCCGCTTCTGCTGAATGAGGCTGTCTGCTTTTCCTTTTTATAATATTTGGGTTTCCAAAAGTGGCTCAACTCGTTTTTGGCGCAATTCCTGTTTCAGAAAACGATTGACCAATGGAATTGCTTGATTCGATTCTCGCCATTTCTATTGGCTGAGGTTTTTTTGTACGTAGGCGTACGATGTGGACTGTGCCTTTTTTAGGTTAGAAAAGGTGAGAATATTGGAAGAGTCCACAAGCTTATTAGATGTATAGTAATGATATACTAAAATTATAATAATCTAGGACAGTTATGACTGCCTCTCCTAAAAAAGTTTCAAAACTTCTCATAATTCTAAATTGTTTTTTACTTACTTATCAAAGAATAGACATATTGTTTCTAGTTTTGCATAGAAAATTATATTACCTAAATCAAGTGAACCATCAATGAATCAAATCCATTTTTGAGATTCTGCAGCTACTATGGCTCATGTATAATTTATGAATGAATGGACACACAGACACAATACCCCAAACAGTATTGCACTGATATAACATTGCCAGGTGAACAGAGTGTTGTGTAGCGTTACCTACTCACAGGAAGTTGTATGCACTCAACTGCCTCATGGGTAAAAGCCGTAGCTATTGGGACTTTCTATATAAACGAATCACCTCATCTCCTTGCACCGAAGGAGTTTTATCCCCTTATTTTCCCTAGTACTTCTGTAAGCTTTTGTCTCCTCTCTATCTTCCTCCCTCTCGCTAAGAGATTGTTTAGATGTGGAAAATCTTAACCTTTTTCTTTTATATGGCGGACATTTTTGTTTTTTCTTTGATGTTTATATCCACAATAAGTACACATTATTCTACCTTTTCTTTTACTGTGTTTGTGTCCATTTCCTCTACCAGATCCGTAATTTTTGCTCTATTAAATTTTCCAAATAATTCTTGTTGCTGAACAAATTCAATACACTGTTTGTTCTAGTGACAACTATCCCAATTGTAAATGCATTGGAGCTATTTGCTGATACTCCTCCTCTTGAAGGCTGATTACCAATTTAATTTGGATCAAATCATCTTCGAGTGACATTTTTTCCGATCCCAGTTTCTCAAATTCAAAATATTTATCGGCCTGTTTTAAACGAAGAATATATTCGATAACTGGTTCACTCACTTTTTGAGAAATATTCATAAAACTGTCTTGGTGATAATTTTATAATCGCCTCAGAACTAGCAGTTCCCAACAAGAGGTCCGTTATTTCGTTTTCTCCTCCGATTGATTTTAAATCCTTTAGCTTTTTTGTTCTCGTTTTAGCTGCTCGTATTCTAAGCCGTGCTTGTGCGTATTCATAATTATCAAGTGATAATTCTTCGCTCTGTTCGTTAGATCTCGGCGACGCCTTTGTTGTGTAGTGTTACATACTCACGGGAAGTTGTATGCACTCAACTGCCTCATGGGTAATAGCCGTAGCTATTTATAGTATTTGTGACTTTCTGTATAAACGAGTCACCTCTCAGACTTAGTTTAACATATTCTGGATTACAATTTGTGGGGTTCAGCGTACCCGGATTAAAGGAGAATTTAATACGGGATACCCTGCCCACAAAATACAACGCAAATTTCAAGAAGATAAGGAACGTTTATAAAAAATAGAACATTGTATATTTATTATCTTGTGAATAGGGTAAAAAGGATTAATGCTTTAGTTCGTTTAAGCAAAAATGTGATTTTGATAAAAATGTCTGTGTTCGTTGTCTTTTAACAGAGTAGCAGAATAATGTCTGTTTCTTTTGTTTTGTATAGTTGTAAAATGAAAAAGGGGCGAGCAATTTAAGTTAAAAAAAAAGAGTGTGAATGTGGAATAAAGATGAAAGGAAAATGTACTTATGAATTGTTTTGAAGCCAGTTGTAAATTTGTTGTTGTTGTTGTTGTTCCTTCCTACTCCACTTTTCGGGTTGAGTCAGTGATGAAATTTACTGTCAATCTTCTGTGATCTTTTGCGCCCTTCTCTGACTGACTGACTGGCGACTGACTTGAAAACTGTGTATTTATTGTTGACTTTTTTTTTCACACTGGCTCGTTATCTTTTTTTTTGGTTTAGCAAATCGCCTCCTTTCATTAGTCAGAAAATTAACTTCACACCTTATTGAGAAATCTTTTTTTTGGTCGTTTTGATCCGATTTTGCGGGTGTGCAAATCTACTTTGTGTTTTTTTAGTCATTTGTTGGAATATAGGATTTGTATCCTATAACTTCTATAAAAAACAACAGTTGTCAAACCTTGATTTCCCCATATGCCCAGCAATATTCTGCCCAACCATTCCAGAAGCGTTCCTCAAAGAGTAGTTTAATTATACCACATAATCCCAACAACACATACTACAACACTACAAGACAAATCCTTTCTAGATGATACTGATCACCCTCGGAAGACAGCTGACCTAGAAACATTGACCAATCCAGTGAAAGGGTTCAGTGTTCAATAATCAGTTAGGTGAAGGAAGACGGCTTAGTTTATGATAATTTCATTTTTAGATATATATATATATAATGAAATTATCATAAACTATAATAATAAAGATTTATACGGATCATAAGAAAAAGGTAATCTCAAAAGAAAACCAAAATATTGTAAAGTCACAGTGTGACACTGGGGGCCATGAAGGGGTTAACATTAAGATTAAGTACAGGGTACGATGGGTAAATCGTCGCCATTTTATATTTTTAATTTTGCGCATTTCGTTGCTTGTTTTTTATTTTGTCGACTGCACAGTATAGTATGGTCTGTTTGGCACTGTCTGTGAGAAAAAGGGCCCCATAGTGCAATACACTCCGCTAAAGATTTGGAAGAGGCATGCTGTAATGCTTGGCATTCGCGCCGGAAGCTCCAATCTTTCAGAGTGTTTGCGTGTCAATCTGAGGACAGTACAGAGGATTCGGAAAGAGTTGGATAAGTCTAATGGTGACTACGAAGGTGTTTCGAGTGATCATTAGCGATGGCACATTATGCCTCTATTCATCGTCCCACGGGACAACAGACTTAATACGGAGGCCTACATCAAGTGCTTTGAGGAGGTAGTGCTGTTTTGAGTCAAGAGGGTGGCTGCTGGAAGATCTTATGTCGGGCAACAGGACTCTGCACCATGCCACACACGCAGGAAAACCTGTCAGAAAATTTCTGCGGCCGTATCACCCCACCAGGCGACCTAACTTCTCAGACTGCAAACACCTTGATTATTATGTGTGGGACGTGTTTAAGTTGGTGAATGAAAGACCACGAAAACTCCTTGTAACACCAAAGATGAACTAAATGCAGCATTCACCTACTTAAACAAGGAGAGCGTCCAGAAGAGATGCAGGAGATTCCGAAGTTGTATAGAAGTCGTGATTGAAGCTAATGGCAATTTTATTGAATAAATTTACTTTAGTATTTGAAGATATTTTGGTGTAATTTTGGTAAATATATCTGTTAAAATGAGATATCAGTGTTATTTTCATTTTTGCATCATTTAGACGACAATGTATCCATCACACGCTGTATAAACGGAAAGAGGGAGAGAGATGGGGCAGAATTTTCCCTGGTGATGGGAAGTGAAGGAGCGCCATCTAGGTTTTCTCTCACTTACGAAGGGGACGAGTGAGGTTGATGCAGCCAAGATTTTCTTTTTTTTTATCTATGAAAGATCTGGCATGCAGCAAAACGAATTGAGAAATAATTTTATCTCTCACTTGAGAATTAAAAAAACATATGACTCTTCTTAAGGGTTAAATGTATGGATAGGATAGAAATCCTGTCGCTGGCAGGAGAGAGAGAGAGAGATAGAGAGAGAGAGAGAGAAAGAAAGAGAGAGAGAGAAAGTAAAATTAATTACTGCCTTTTCGCACTTTAAAAATTAGATTCGTCACAAAGACAGTTGTGTCTACTCTGGGAAGTAGGCTGAGGTTGAATGTTGAGAGGGTAAGAGAACTTAGCACCATCTGTATAAAATGATGGTGCGAGATGTTAAGTACTTTAATTATTTATACTATTTATATTGTTCGTTGTCTTCATCTTTACTGTCATGTTCATGACGTTTCAGCCATTGTACACTCCTTCTTCAGGTAATTGAAATTTTGAACAGAACCCTTTATTTTGTCCACCGTGGTAACTTGTTCTATTTCCACATGTCATGCCTCTTCTGGATATCTCAGTTATCTCTCTTTAATTCACCTCTCCAAGTTTTTGTTCACCTCTTGAACTTAGAACTCTTTGGGTCAGGTCACTGGATCCAACCAATGCTTGGGCCATGTGTTTTTGAGGACATCAGTGCATGAATTTTGGGGACTTAGAAAATTAATGTCTCAGTAAACATTTTTTTACCAGAACTCATATTACAATTTTTGTTGTTCTTATTGTTTTTCTCTATCACTTCGTATTACTGGTTCCTATATTGTTTTCATTTCTATGCTTGGCTGGCTTAGGAGATTTTTGTGGCCTTTCAGTTCGAAATTCCAATCACCTGAAGCATACAGCATCCAAAATACATATAAGCAGTCAGTTTTGGGAGCTCAGAGACATCTGCAGCGAACTTCCGCATCATTGCTCTGGAATCCACGAGACCTCCTGACCAAGAACCCTGCCAAAACATCTCCTGACCAAGAACCCTCAACTCATCTCCTTCAGAACTTCTGACAAGGCTCAGTGTCTCTATAGAGATTGATGTATGAAGGGTTAATTTTTGATGTACCAAGGACTACATAAACCAATTGAAGACTAACCCAGTGATCCTTTCATTTTTTTGGTGGGGGGGGGATCGTCTGTGAGGATATTTCTTCTCTTAATATAACTCTCACCACAGTTCAACCCAATGCTATGATTACTTTGATATTCGATCTGCCATTGCTCTGTGATCAAAAACACAACATGGTCAGAGTGGGTATGGATTGAATCGACTAGCAAACAACAGCCAGCTTCAACCAGCGTGTGGTTAGCTCTGTGGTTAACACGCCAACCTAAGACCCTGAGGGCTGGGCCACTAAGCGTAGTTACACCAGCAGGTGTAGAGTGTAGGTGGTTATATTAATTGGTGCCATGACAAAGGATTCAACTCTGACTGAGAACTAGTGTCCAATTAGACCAATCCAAGAAAATAAAGAAAGAAGAATCAGCAACCAAGTGCCCAGCTCAACCAAAATAGGAAGAAAAGTAAAAGAGTAGAAAGAGGATTTGCAGGAGTAGGAACCAAGGGACAGTAGTTGAGTGACTATACAGTTCCGAAATTCTGTGTCTGTGTGTTTATTATTTTATCAAGTTTGAGTCCACAAAAGTCAAGTGACAGGTAGGGCACTTTTTGTTTTCCCTATATTTTTTCTTTCTTGTTTGATTTTCTTTTTGCATCTCACCAATAGAAAAACATTTTTTTTTTTTTTTTGCTGGTAACTAGATTTTGTCAGATTGTCTCTTTTTTCCCTTGTTTTTGGTTGATTCAGTAAATTGAAATGAGCAAGCACATGTCAGATGTGTAACCGAAGCAGTCTGTAGATTGGCACAAGGTGAACAGACCCAAATTGCTAGCATATAGAGGGGATCTGGTTGAATTAAATAACTGGCTGATGGTGATTAAGAAAAAGCAGTTGATTTATGAATTGTCTGAGTGAGGAGACATTGATTTTGATGTACAGCTGATAGGCCGGTCTTTGATTTCATAAGAGACCACCTAGTGAGGGACCCTAGTTTAACATGGGCTGAGAAACTGCTGATAGGCAAATACACAGATGAGGGTACTGCAATAGAAGCGATGAGAGGTTTCATTAGACTTGCCCAGGCAAAGAATGAGAACCTAGAAGAATTAGGGGCATGAGCAACAAAATTGTCAGCTTAGGCCTTACCTAAAGAAGTAAGAGAAAATGCTGCCATTCAGGCAGATTTTGGCAGACTTGTTTGTTGGTGCACTGGAGAATGAATGCATGAGACATGATATAGTTAAGAAGGCTCCAATCAGGTTGTCAGGGGCCGTAGATCTGGCCAAATACAGTAAAAAAAAGTTTGGAACAAAACAAGAAGTGGGGGAGTTTGGGTTCAGAGTAAGGAGGGTGGCAGGCAGAACAAAGAGAAAAAATTCCCTGTGGTGAAGAAGGGCTCAGAAAAAATGAGAAGATGTTCGGAGAATTAGGAGATGACCAATCCCAATAGAAGAGATTGGTATATGGGGATTGATAAGATCTGTGACCGAGTGGGAAGAAGTTATTATTGACCTAGATTGTATAACAAAGTCACTATGTTCAGAGTTGCATAGTTTGTCAGACACAAAGTAGAAAACAGGAGATGGCACCATTAGAAAGGATGAATGTCTCAAATTTTCCTTTTGAGAAAATAAGCGTGGATGTGTCGAGACCATATGGGGAGACCTCTAGTGGAAACATGTATATCATAAGCTTTGTGGATTGGCCGACAAATTGGCCTGAGACATACGCTGTGTCAGCTAAGAGAGTTCAGACAGTAGTTGATTTACTGATAAATGAAATATTCCCTAGATATGGTGCCCCTGTACAGCTAGTCACAGATAATGGACCTGAGAATATGAACAAAATAATGACAGAAGTCCTGGCAAGCTTGAATGTAGTACACATAACTACATCTCCCTATCATCCCCAGGCTAATGCTAAGGTGGAGTGATTCCATAGGACCTTGGGAGATGTGTTAGCTAAGTTATCCAGAGATAACACTGAGAAATGGGACCCCACTATATTGTATGCTATTCAGAAGAGATGTGGTCATACAGGTAGATAATTTGTTAAAACCCTGCAGGAAGTATATGGGAGAAGACTATCACCAATTAATAATTGAGCAACAGCATAAATTGTTCATCCAGGCCAAGAGGAGAATAAATAAGGAAAAGAAGAAAAATTAGGGGTTGGGGACCTCATGTACTACAAAATTCACCTGAGAGAAGGAAAATTGGACCACAGGTGGGGACTCCATTATAAAACAGTGGAACAGACAGGTCCAGTGTCATTTGTAATCTGGGATCAAATGGCAGGGCTAGTTAAGAAGGCCCATGCTAATGACCGAAAATTAGCTGAAATAGCTGATTAGGAAGAAACTGAACCAAAGACCACCAAAAAGGCGAGGATAAGGAGAGCAACCCTTGTGGAACTGGAAGGAATGGAAACAGATGAAGACTCTGAGGAGGAAGAAAAGGAAGAGATAGGTCAACAGCCAGTAGAAACCATCAGTGGCAAACCAGGTTGTATGATGTGGAATTCATCGGCGATGGCGTTCATTCATTGTCTGTGTCACCATCATCACTTAAAGGGCTTCATGACGTTGTCATTCCTTCCCACCATTGTCATGGGGCTATAATAAAAGCAAAGAACCCCAGTTATGAAGTCCAGAGTTTTGACTTGAAACCTCTCAAAAAGGAGGAAAAGCTGAATGAGTGGGAAAAGAGGATGAGATACCTCTTTCCCAACTTCAAAATGGTTAAGGGATGAAAAAAGACCAGAAGTTGAGCCAGAGTTAAAGAAGAGACTGAGAGGGGCAGAGGATCCCCAAATCTCAATAAGAAAATAAGGTTGTGAACAATTGGATGGATGGTGTTTGTGCACAATGCATCAAGCTCATTCAAAGACCTATCCAGTAACTAACAGTAGGGGTTAGTAGAAAGGGATAGAGGTGTGGCTAGTGCATCATGGAGGGCAAAGGAAATTACTGGTGCTGTCGCTGGTCTGCACAAGGGCCTGTGTATGTCCAGCGGTGGTATTGATGAGACACAACCTTTGGGGTGAAAACACCACACATCTGTCAGCTTATTAAATGTTGGTTAAAAGAAGAGAAGATTAAAGTTGGGAAATTAAGAGAAGGAAGCAGTGAGTATGAAAATTAAACAAACAATGAATTGTTAGAGGAATAAAAACAAGGAAATTTTGTTACAGTTACAGGAATGGCTGTTATGAAAGGGCCTGTTACTACTACTGCTGCTGCTGCTGCTGCTGCTGATGATGATGATGATGATGATGATAGGAGCCTGGAAACACAACCAGAATACAATTTTCAAAAACAAGTGAATTGATAATAACAAGGTCAAAATGATTAGTCACCTTTGTGATAGATTTAACCCATATGAGATACCATTTAATAAATTGGAGGGTGAGATAAGTATGCTGGGTATAGCCAGGGTGAAGGTAGCACAAAAATATCCCAGGGAAGGGAGGTATATTAGATTGTTGTACTCCCTGGAATTGGAGACAGCTATAATGGAATCCCAGTGGAAAGAGATGAAGAATTAGCTGAAATGAATTAAACTGCTCAAAAAAGAAAAAAGAGAGCAGTAGTCCCTATTGTTTGAAAAGCACTGACTGCCCTGTTTGGAACAGTGACTGAAGATGATGTCAGGAAGAAAACTGGGAGAAGTGGAAAAGTGTATTGATACTAAATGTGACAAGATTAAAACTAGTGAAGAATAAGACAAGTATCAACTGGTCAATAAATAACCAACAAGAACTAAGACAAGAGGTAGCTAATAATTCAGAGGCTGTGACAATTGAATTACAAAATTTAAGTGGTTTTATACAGCAGTATTTCCAATTAATGACTATTACTAATAAGATGACAAACTATTCAGTCCCTGACTATTTTGTTAGAGCATGTGAGAGCTTAACTGGATATGTTGTCACTAGGTCACCTGTCCCCAAGTATAGTGACCCATGGTCACTTGAAGGAATTATTATTGAAGATACATGCTGAGTTACCCTATCATTTGAGGTCACCGGTGAACCTCACCAAAGAATTATGGAAATATTACAATGCACTAGGTTATGTTATTGGTCTTGATGCCCATTCCGCTGTTAGAGAGAGAAAGGATTTTTGAAATATATCAAATTATAAATCTACCCATTCTCTACCCCCACGTAGATCAGGACTTATGGGGCAGTTACAAGATACCAAATTGAAATGGAGTATATAGCTTTGAATTTAGTTAGGACAAAGTTTATGATGCTGACAATAGAAGGAGCAAGGAAGTGTTGGGTTAATGCTTTGGAAACATGTGCCCCATTAAGCCCTATTTATGTGATGGCTAATCACAGATTATGTGTACTTGAACTGTTTAAAGGTGATAAAGAAGGAATTAAGCTGACAGTATATCTGATGGAGTCTGGGCAATTGCTGATTGATCTCTCCAGGGTATGTGGGGGAAAATCTACTGGAACACTGAGGGTAGAACCTCCATTCTCCTTAATAAAACTACCCCTGGTGTGTTCAGCACTTGGAATATTCATCTCCTTAATTGTTACCCATATTACCATGCCAAAAAAAAATATATAAAGAAAAAGATTCAATTATAGAGATAATTGAAAAGAGTTTAAGTAATTGTACAGAATTATGGGAACCAGTGATAGGCAAATTCCCTGAAGTTACCATAAAGAAGATGCCAAAATTATTAAAGCCAGTAGAAAGAATTGGTCTGAATTAATTAAAAGGCAAATTAAATATTTTGGGAGAAGAGAGTACAGCTTGGAAAGATAATAAAAAGACCATAATAAACTGGTCAGCATTGATAGGTATTATCACTGCAATAGTGACAGTAATATGAAAGTTTAAAAGGCATAGGAAGAAGTCAATAGTGTTTTGCGAGTATGTGACAACTCAAGAAGGAAATTGAATACAGTGATCTTTACCCAAACCGATCGAACCAAGATGAAGAAGAAACCAGATTGAATTTAATCAGAGAAGAGGAAGCAGAACAATCACTTATTAAGGAAAACCCAAAACCTCCTATTGTGGAGAGAAGAATGGTAACTAAGAAGAACATGCCACAAAACAAACAAAAAAGTAGAAAGACTCATGAAAACATTGCATGAAAAAAGGGAAAGACCGTATTTTATTTTCTACTGCATGAATTAGTAGAAGAAAAACGATGCATGATAATAGATTTGAGGATTTTATGTGTCATAAACAAGTAAATGACACAAAGTGTAAAGGAGAGATGTGACACTACTTGGCACTGGCAAATGGAAAAAAGGGGTTAAATCCAAAGACATAACTCAGAACAAGACGATAATGGTTAATGAATAGAATGAAGATTTCTCTTTTCTTTCAAAGAGAAGCTAATTTTCTGAAACCAGAGGTTTACTAAAGAAAATTGATATTGTCACAAAGAAGCTATGTGGCGATCGACACAGCTGTTCCAGATGCTGAGACAAGAGACAACCACTTTGCTTGATATCACATGACTGCCTGCTTGAAGAGAACCTCTGATATAAGCCTTGTGCCAGAAGCCTTGTTCAGACTTAACCAAACCAACCGAAGTGTTGCATTTAACTTATGAAGCAGGTCGGCTCAATAATTTTATGCATGAAGAATTGATAAATTCTAACATCAAGACTAACCAAGCATTACGATTGACAATTCGATCTTTGCCAGCCTTATCATCAAAACTAAACACAATGTGGGATAAGGCAAGGTTTGTATTGAAGCGGGCAGCTCATCAATCAGCCATGGGGATTGGACATTGGACAAACTGGCCAAGAAGACTGACATTAATCGATCCCTACCAGCTCTGTGATCAAGAAACACAACATGGGTGGAGCAAGGTGAGGACCAAAGTGAACAGCAATCAATGACCTGTGACAGTATTGAACAGCATAGGATTGACCCAGATTCGACCACCTGGGTTAAGTGTTATACTAGATTGGCAGCAAGGTTTCATCAATTTATTACTAACCGTAAGTTCTATGCTAGTAGTTTCTTCTACCAAACTCTTCACTTGTGGAATTCTCTCCCAGCTTCTTGCTTTTCAGTCAATTTTGATCTTCAAAATTATAAATGTAGTGTTATATTCTGTCTTTTTAATTCCTCTTCTTTTATTGTTCTCTCTCCTTTATAGTGTTTTATTTTTCTAATATTCTGTCACACTCTGTAACTTCTTGCATCTTAGTGAGTTTATTGCCTGGCATGGGGTGGAAGAATTAAAAAAATAACAATCAGTTATTATTGTCAATTGGTAGTTTCTCAAAATTATTTTTTTTTTAAAGAGAGCAAATTACAAATGTTGATAATAATCATGAAAATACAAATTAATTTTAATTTGCTTCACAGAAGACTTGTTAAATAAATAAATGCATTTGTATGGTAATTTTGGCAGTCCAACCTTCATGACTGCAAAAATATAGTTGCCCAAAGGACGATTATTCCCTTGTTGCTGTTATTACTGTATACACTTTTGATTCCCTCAATAATGTTTATTGTTTAAAAATTGATAATTAGAATTTAAATAAAACCCAAAACTTATGAAAGTAGATTTATATATTTCCTTTATTCTTGAGATATTAAATATATTAACAAAGATATTAAACCTATTTTTGGTTTTTGCTAAATAAATATATTTATTTATTAATTTCTTATTTACAAGAATAATTTTATATTTACAAGATTATAAAAATATGTGAACCAACTATAATTAAATATTTATTATTTACCATTTTATAAAAAAGTAAATATAAAGAGAAATTTTTTTATTCATAAATTTATAAAAATGTTTGTGAACAAGGAAATTTAAATAAACACATAACGACAAGTAACTAATGATAAATTGTGAAAAAAAATGCATTTTCTGTGCATTTCTTTCAGTTGTACTTATCACATAAATTCAGTAAAATAAGTTGAGAGCATCTCATCTTCTCATATTTTTTTTATTTTTTTTTATAAATTTTTGAATAAAAAATTTCTTTTCAAAATTATTTCTTTATAAAATAATACAGAATCCACAGTATCAAGGGAATAACCATACTTTTGACACAGTGTATTTATGGGTGCAAAGGTTAGATATTACCATTCTTTCTTTGTAAAATTGAAACTGATTGTTAAAAATAAATTTTTATTATATTTTTTATTGCAAGGACAATTGTTACATAGATTTTTTAAGAATATTTCAGGACATTGAAAGAATATTTATATTGCTAAGTATTTTATGCCATTTTTTTTAGAAATATGACATTATTTCCTTACCAGATTATATTTAATATATAATAGATTATATATAGAGTACTATAGAATAATTCATAGTGTTTTTTTATCTATTCATACTCAAAATGTGAAAAATAAAAAAAAATGTAAAAAGCTTCCTCTCAAGTGTAAGTAGATATTGTATAGATACTTGTTTTTTTTTTGTCATCTTCTTAAATTTTACTTAAATTTCTCTTTCTCCTGGCACACACACACACATATATACTAATGTTCTCCAATACAAGGCCTAAGAGTCAATCAAAGTAGGAAGTTATGTTATGGTGTTGTATGAGTGTAAGAAAAGGCAAGAAGTGAAGTTCCTGGTGTTATACAGGAAAGATAACAGTTAACCATTAAGAAGTCAAAATTGTAGTGATTGGGAAAACATCCTGCCAGGAGCCTGTTCCACAGAGCAGCAGTTCTTGGGAAGAAGCTGTCCAAATGGAACCTACTTCTTACTCATGGAAAGGGAATGGGGGTGATTTGGGTACGTGGCATGACTGGTCCCAATTAGGTGGTGGGACTAAGGAATATAGCTTGTTAGAAGTAGCAATTGAATTAGCAATAGAGCAACGAGAGGTTTGCAAACATTTTGTCTGTGGCTTGTAGGGTGGTAAATAATTTATCACCCACTTAAATTGACAACTGAGCAGATATAGCAGCAATACACCATTTTGGTCTGACTTGGCTCTTGTAAAGTAGGGGGAGTCAGATACTTACTGGAGTGATAAAATAAACCAACCATTTTTTTTTCAGCATCATTAGCAATAGATTGGATATATGAGTTCCACTTGAAGTCTGGAGAGAGCTTGAGTTCCAATAGATGTTCAAGATAAGGAACCTCTGTGACATAAGACTCATCCATTATGATAGATGAAAGTTCAAGGTTTGCTCAATGGTAGAATTTACTTCAAAATACTGAATTCTCCTTTTAAGTAGAAAAAAAAAAAAAAACTCCAGCATACTTCTGGTATACTAGTAAAATCCAAATTAAACAGTTTAGCTAGCTAAATTTTTCTTGTTAACCTACCAAAATAACCCCATTCCATATTATGGGATTGTTAGTATTATCAACATTTTGAAGCCACATAAATTCCAGTTGCCAACACCTAAGAGCACACTCACCAGCTAAGTAGACAACATCACTAGAAAGAGTTAATTTAGTAACTAATCCTCAATAAATAAAAACTTAGATTGTTGTTTCTACAAGCAAGAGCTTGCTGTCTGTCCTGAAAGTAATTTTTATTTTTCTTTGAACACACACCAACTTTGTTCCTGAGTATGTTTCAACCAGCTTTTTCTAAGATATCCTCAGGTTAAAAAATAAATACAATGTGGAAGATCAACAGGCAGACAGAGAGAAAGAAACTCCAAGCAGCAGAGATGAAAGATTAAAGTCATATCATTACTGTATGCGATAAGTCTTGTGAACATTTTCCGAAATCACATGTAAGCAAATCAGTATTTCTGTATAAAAAATGTATTTTTCTGTACTTTATTCTGCTATTCTTCAAAAAATTTTCATTACCAAGATAAAGGAATTTTTATAATGTAAACAAAGTGAAGTTTCATTTAAAATGTGAATATGAAAAACTGTACCCTGATTTAGTGTCCGTCTATATAACAATGGATGGTCAGTTTACAATACACGTGTACATACACATGTCCAGGTGATTATAACATCATCATTCCAACCGTGAGACCCAGATTAGAATCTCATAATGACTGTTTTGACATGGAGGTGATCAGCCTGTAGGAGACAATCCCAGTGTGGGGTGCCAATGAGAAGTCTCTGAAAACAATACCCTGGGCTTACCTAAGCATTGTGAGTGAAATTGGGTAGATGAAAGAGTTCAGAAGTCATCAATGGTTACACTAGCACAAAGCCATCATGACTGGGGGAGGGGGGGGACATACTGGTCTTGTTCAACTACTGATCACTCTAAGATATATATTCTCTTATTTCTTAGACATGCCGTCACGTGACCGTAGTCACGTGGTATGAGTATAAAAATAGAGCTTTTTCAAAAATCCTTCTCTCTTTTCCCTGAATAGCTGCTGCCCAGCATGTAAGTAATTTTGTCACAACCGTCAAGCACATACCCACTGTTTCCAAGAAATTGCTACTTTTTTGTTTACTTTTTTGTGGAAACCTTGAATAATGTCCATTTGTACGTGTTCATTTAGAGAAGTAGTGACCGAAACACAGATGGATATACTCGGAAACGAGCAATCAGCTTCTGCTTACTGCTAAAATCTGGGCTCGGATTTCGTGTATTAAGTAAAAAGATTATAAAAAAATTACTAAGTTAGGTGTTACTTAGCGAAAATTGAAAAGATTTTTTAACATATTTGTGTGTGTATGTGTGACGTGCCCATTTTGAAAGTATGGGTGACTCATCAGAAAATAAAACCGATGACTATATTTAAATTTAAAGTCAATATTACTAAGATTACGGAGTACATATATATATATATATAATTCGTCATATAAAGTTTCAGAAAATTATTGTATTTTTGAAAGATTTTTAAAGAAAATTACATTGCGATGAGGGCACTAATTAGCTGCTATTTTTTGCAAAAAAAAGTCAATCGACTCCAATATAGTTTCTGTTTGAACAGAGAATTTTGTTTAGTTTTCGCTACGGTAAATAAATTAATAATAATGAATGATTAATCCTTTAGCTTTCAATTATTAAAAGCTTTAATTTTTAAAATTCTTTTTAAACCTTAAGTTAAGCATCGCGAGTTAAGTTTTTTTTAACATCCTAAAAATTGTTTCTAGTCGTAGTGAAAAAGAAAATGCAATTTTATCGTTTCTGATCTTTTTCAGCTTCCCCACTTTAAAAGTATGGCCATTATAATTAATGGATATTATTACCCATTTAAAACTAACTCAAAGAAAGTTTTCCAGTTTAGCATTTATTTTAAAAATCGGACACATTTCCTCACTGAAAAATATAATTTACGATCATATTCATTTCAAGTACATAAAAATATATTAGAAAAATATTTTCCTACAAAAAATGTTAAGCTAAGTGATAAAAATTACACAGTAACTGGTTTACAAAATGTAAACATAGCGATCAACATTTAAGGTTTCGTCAACACGATAAATGAACGGAAGTTGGTAACCGGAAGCGGAAGTAGAGAAAGCTCCATGCGTCAGGCGTAGAATATGAAAATAAGAGAAAATGTCTTACCATGATGAACGCTCTCGAAAAAAGGAAAAAAGACAATTGTTTGTCTTATCACGTAAAAAAGCACTCGCTGTTCAAAAACGATAGATGTGGACAAGAAAGTTATCATTACTGTCAAAAACAAATGAAAACTGATCAATTGTAAACGTTCTTCTATTTTTATTAAAAGAAAAAAGTTTATATATTATACGCAAAAAAGAAAATTCAGATTTTGTAAAGTGATTCAAGCAATACTTATCAAGAAAAAATAGGTGAAAACATTTTTAAATTCGTTTTAATCAATCAATCATAAAAAACACTGCTTCAAGGTTGTTTCCTTCTTAAATAAAATCGAATAAATTCGCTATCCTTTGGAATAAAATACCCAGGGTAAGTAAATATTTACTCTTCGTAATTGTTAACGAATTCTACGAGAACGTCTCTTTTCTTTTAGTAGTCTATTAATAAAATTATGAGAATAATCACTTTAGTGTCCAAAGAAAATGGTTATTCCCCCAATTTTTAAGAAACTGTCACGTGATCGACAATTTAAAAAGTACTACGACTTCCACGTAGATTTGACAGGACTGCTTCTTTCCACTTAATCTAAAAGTTTAGATTCTAAACGATGTAAGTTGGTTTAAAAATCATTTCTTATGCACACAGGAAATATAGTTTACTTACAGTTATAATTATAACTATTAATGTTATATAGCCTACTTTTAAGTTATAATCATTCAATTGTTGGCCATCTTCTGTTTTATCGTCTCATAGTTCATTCCGATCTGTAAAAAAAAAGTACTTTATCTTGGAATGTATCGTCTTTTGTAGTATAGACATCAAGCCTGGATTAAGTTAGTTATTGCGAAATCTTTAAAATTACATTACACTAGAAAAAAAAAAAAAAAGCCTGAAATCAATCGGTCTCTCTCTCTCTACTCTCTTTGCGTACTTTTTTCACGCGAAAATTCTACTAGGACTTTCTTTTCAACTCTCCATCTCTTTCAGTAATACTGTGAAAATGGCGTGGGTCTTCTTAAACTGTTGCGAAACGGTTATGTAGTTTAATTTCAACTTCTTCCTAAATAATTTTTTCAACAAAGATCTTATTCACTGTATTGTCGCAATGGATGACGCCTAACCGGTTTGGGGTGAAAGATGGTGAATTAAAATTAAATTGTAATATTTAATTACGTAAATTAAATTGATAAATTTCGATATTTGACCACTATTTTTTTGATTTATTTCAGCCTTTAAATGTCAAATTCATTAACAAAGTAAAGATGTTAAATTTCAACACCTGGACATTTAAAAACAGTAACAAGTACTCAAATATATTTATAAAAAAAATAATACTCGTTCGTTCAGACACTCACTATGCAAAAATAGAAGAAACAGTAGAATATCAAAATTTTACATTTATTTTAAGAACAAGCATAACCTGCTTTTTAGTTCTGTAATTTTTAAAAATGATTTTTGTGAACTTAAGTTGTATGTGTTTTACTTTTTTCACATCGCCATCTCTTGAGTTAAAATTTTTAAAGTATAGTAAATCATGAGCAAATGTGATTTTTTAATCCATACTGTGTGGGCGAGTTAGTTTTGTTTTGTTTTGTTTTTTTCCCTTGTAGCAGCCTAAAATATTTGATACTTTTTCTAATGTTTGATAGATTTTTTAAAAGTTTAATTTTGTCATAATGGCAAGTGTGTTGCCTGGAATGATTTCTAAACTTATATAATATCAGTTGTGTATGTACGGAAGTAATCGTTTTTGAAAAGCGGAAAATTATCTTGTCAAGCTTTTAGAGTTAATTCCCTTGTTGAAAATTTGTTACTTCTGAATACTTTTGTTTGGCACTTCTGAATACTCTTGTTTGGCACTTCTGAATACTCTTGTTTGGCACTTCTGAATACTTTTGTTTGGCACTTAATAAATTCGGTGTGGTGATGAAAGAACAGATGAAATAATGGAAAGATGCTACTACTTTGATTCAAATAGACATAACTTGTAAGACTATGTATAACCGGCATTGAATTAATGCGATTTGTGTGGATGTAACATAATTTGTAGAACTTCAGTTATAAAATTTTGAAATATGTAAGTAGTAAAAAAAAAAAAAAAAAAAGTACTTCCACAGAAAACGCGATACTGAAAAAAATACTTTTTTAAAAATGAAAAATCTTTCTTGAAGCTTTTTAGTTTTAATTTCAAACTAATAGATTAATTTAAATTTAATATTTCCAATAAGCTAAATATTTTACTGCATTTCAAAACGAAACGTTTTGTTTTGAAATTGTTACAAAATAGCTGATTTTTAGCGCCATTTTTAGCCGACCGTCATCACTATGTATTTCTCTCTCTCTATATATATATATATAAAAAAAAAGTCTTTCAAGAATAAAATAAACTTTTCTTACACCTTTAGCTAAAGTTTTCTGATTTGAAACAAATATTTATTTTTAAAAGATTTTTTTAATAAAGAGAATTACATTGCGATGAAAGACAACTAAAAAGATGCGCTAATCAGCTATTTTTTTAGCAAAAAAGTTATTTCCAAGCCAATTTAAATTGTATTTTGAAATACAGAAAAATATTTTGCTTATTAGAAATAATAAATTTAAATCTATTGAAATTAAAACTAAAAAATAAAATCCTCAAGATTTTTCATTTTTAAAAATTAATTTTATTTAGATATTAGGTATCGCATTTTTTGTGATTATTATAATCATTTATCTGATTTGAAACAAATTATTATGCATATTTTAAATAAATGTAACCCGACAAAGCTGTGTTGAGTTGACATGTTTGACAGACTTCGATTTGGCTGTAAAAAATGTCACTCGGGGGTTAAGAAATTATGGCTAATTTTTTGAGAAAAATCTTTTTTTTTTTTTGTTTTTTTTTTTTTTTCTTTTTCAAACGTCAATACTTTCTCTTTAAGTTGGTATGAACATCATTGAAAAGGAACCTCTATATGACCCGAAAGACATGCAGCGAAAAATACAATGTCGTCTGCTAAGTGTTTTTGTCGTCACCTGGCTCACGAGGTGTTAAAAAACACACACACATCAAGCCATTGTTCAGACATACTTGAAAAAAAAAAAAAAAAAACCCATATCAAGCCCTTTTCACCAATGTTCCTTTTTTTTCTTTTTCTTCCCCCCCCCCCACTCTTTGCTCTTGTGGGATTTATCACTAGCTGATGACAGCTTGTTTTACTACTGGCTGGCCTTTGACCCAGCTATGTCAAATCAATATTGCTTAATTTGAACCCTATTTTCCTTATCACTGCTATTTTTTGAAAAGAAAAAAAACCCCAAAAATCTTCCCATCAGGAATTGCGGGTTTCGCCTTTTACTAAAGATTTATGTGGCCAGGTGTCAATTTTAACCCCTTGAAAATTACCAGTAGTCTTTGTCGCATTTTGACCCGCTAGGAATTTTTTCCTTCAAATTCTCAATTTTATGCCTGAAATAGTTTGATTATAATTTAGGCTTCCTGATTTTCAAAAAAAAAAATAAATAAAAATAATGGTTAATTTCCCATTATTGGGGAAAATTTCTGTTTAGAACTAGAAAAAATGCAAAATTTTCACTGTTTTTTTCACATTTTACCCCCTGAAAACATTTTTTGAGTTATTTACACCAGCCAATTTTACTTTTAAATGATAGAACATATTTATAAATATAAATGACAATAGGAAAACTGTAGTTATTGCTGATGCGTTTCGTCCAATGTGGACTTTCTCAAAGCAAAAAACAAAATAAATTAAAGAAAGTAACTAATAATAACAAAAAACAGAATGTTCCTAGCAACTGGAGGAATGTAGAGAACGCTATTTTCATATTGTTAACTGAAAATAACGTCAGTTATTGTCACATGTGGAGAATATTGCCATTATTGACGGATTCAACCATATTCTTTTGATTTTACGATATTGTTAGGTACGTTTGTTTGGGAGAGCAGTAATTTTGTTAAAGGTGAAATAGGGAAAAAACCTGGGCGTAGATTAATATTTGGGTAATATTCTGTGGCGGCACTCTCTAGAATTTTCCTTCTGAGTGAGTTATTTTCTTTTTTTATGAGTAGCATTTTTAAAATCAAAATTATGGTTGAATTTATTTCTACATATGCCCAGTGCATTAGCTAAGTTGTTTTTTGTAAGGTCCCTTTTGTGCTCATAAATGTGTTTTTTTTTTTGGGTGGGGGGGGTTCATAGAAAATAGGCTGTGACAAAATGACTTTTGCTGTTTTTGTGATGAATTTTACTTGGGATAGAAAATCTATACCATAGCAAACCTAAATTGACTCTATTTAAGTTTAGAGGGGCTATAAGAACCTTTGAACAGCTGTGACAGCATGATAACAGATCCAGTATTGTTCTACTGAAACTTTATTTAAAATATAATTGAAGAAAATGACATGAGAATCTTTTTTTTTTTATTATTATTATTTAATTTTCAAGTACTCAGTAATAATCTTAAAAATTTAAGAAAATATTCTCCATAATCTAATGTTTTATTGAAGTTTAGGTACTTCAGTTTTAAATTTACTATAGTTATCACTCTTATTTTCTGATAATATCATGTATTTCTGTCCATATTTACAAAAATCAACATGTTTATACACATACAAAAATATTCAAAATGCTTTTTAAAATATTGAGTGGTCGCTAAATTGTAATAAGATTTTCCATTTATGATTAGTAAATATAGTTTTTACTTAATAACAATATCACCTAACATATTAATAATACAAAATTTTAAGATTTAAAATTATAAATTATTCTAATTAAAATCTGAAAAAAATGAAAAGGATTTTTATGAAAGTTCATTGATCAAAAAATATTTTTTATCTTAAGAGCAGTGTCCATAATTTATTTTATTCATAAAAGCAATTAAAAGCTTTTCTCAGTGTCTTGGCTTTATTTTACAATTCAGAAAAGATTTTCAATAACTGGTGGGGGTCTTGTTTTACAAAAAAAAAAAATTGCTTTAAATTCACCAAAACTCCTTTGGTGAATTTAAAGCAATTTTTTTTTTTTTCTGTATATAATTAATATAAAAATTAAGCAATTAAAAAATTAATTTCTTAGTCTCAGTTTGTTTACATTGCGCAGATCAGTACAAAAATTTCAGTGATTGCGCAGGTCAGTGTTGCCAACTTTGTTTGAAAATTTTGTGTGAATTGATTGGACAGTTTTTTAAATATTAGAAAAAAAGTTACCTCGATAATAATTTGGCATGCAGTGTATATATATAGTCTTAAGATGTGCTATATTTATGGGATAAAGTGCTCAATATCAGAGATAGAGCATGTGTAAATATAAAAGTGAACATAGAAGTCAACACTCAGAGGCGACAGTCTGTTTCATGCTAGATGCAATCGTCAGGCCCTGAGTGCTGTTATTTTTTCTCGACTATATATATATATATATATATATATATATATATAAATATAAATAACTAGACTCGTTTTTTAAAAACCTCGAATTTTTGATTTGTTAATCAAATCAATTTCGAGGGAAAAAAAAAATTTTAAAAAAGAAAGAGCTACAAACATAAACTTCTGCCGACAAAAAATCGCACAGATGCAGGTCTGAAGCCCAAAGAAAAAACCCCGATACGAGTAACAACTAACAAAAGAGCTCAATACAATCGTAGAGCAAACGCTATCTACCTACGTATGGAAAACCAAACAAGATAATATAGACCCCATCCTTAAATGGGAAATATTTAAAAAATGCCAAAAATATAAAGCAGGCCATAAATTTTGCAAATTATGTGCTGAGGAGAAATTAGCCATAGCTTTATATGATTGCCCTAACCAACTATTGAACTCTAAAACTGAAATTCTCAATGTATGTAGACATAAAAAATCATGGCTACTAAATTAGACATTTTTCCCGTTAATGACTTTCCACTGAGGTTTTTTTTTTTTTTTTTTGTTGAATAAATATTTAACACGCCCCCCCCCCACTTAGGTTGTTGTGTTTTTTTTTTTTTTTTTTTTTTTTTTTTTTGGCACGTGATTTTTACCTATAAATGTGTTTTCCCCTTTGCCTTGTTAGCCAAGCTTTCCCTGACGATCCGTTTAGGTGAAACCTAGGTAGGTTTGTCTGGCTCACTAGGTGTATATATATATATATATATATATATATATATATAGGTCAGTGGTGCATTGTGGGTAGTCTATTTTGGCGGTTATTTTACCGGAAGTCATTTATTTACTTGAGTTAAATTATTTTGCTTGTTTTTATTTATTTTTATTTCTTATCTTATATATTTTTTTATTTTTTAATCGGTGTTTTTATTAATGTAGTAAAAATTTGTTTATATCGCTTATTTTGTAGTTTTGGTTTGGGAAGATAATTAACACTATTCAATTTTGGGGTTGATTGTTGTAGTTTATTCTAACTATTATTTTGGCTAGAACAGTTTTTAATTTGTTTCTTACTTCATGTATTTATTTGGATTGATTATCTTTATTTGTTTTTTCTAACGGTTAGTTTATCGGGATTAGTTTATTTTACTTGTTATTATTTATTTGTTATACTGTATATTTTCTCTTTTTGGTTTTCGATTTTTAAGTAATGTATTTTTTTTTTATCGTTATATAACAGTTATAGCTATTTTTTCGGCGGATTATTTGGTTTGATTTTCATAGTCTAACTAATATTTTGGTCATAATGGTTTGCTAATTTGTTTATTATTTATTTTGTTTATTTGGGTTCATTTTTTTTTTTTTTTTTTCTATTTCATCTATTCTAACAGGTGTGATTTGGTAATTTATTTACGTTAATTCATTTTGCTTATTTTATTGTTATTTTGTTTATTTATTTTATTTTATCTTTTCCGTTTTTGATTTTTAAGTAATGTAGTAAAAATTTGTTTTCATGTCTGCATTTTGAGATGAGCTCGGATCTTTTATTCAATAATTTATTTTGGTCCGGGAAAGTAATGATAGCTATTTTTTCCTACAAGCAAAGTTTGCAAGTTTTTGAGTGGTTGTTGTAGGCTGATGATCTTTTCCTTATTTTCCAAGATATTTTTGGGTGTGATGTGCGTTTTGTTTTTAATTTCCCAGATATACTTAGAAAGCATTGTACTGTTCGCATATTTACTATTTGTGAAAGATGTTTTGTGTGCATAATTTCTTTGTTTCCAGGGTCCTTCTGTTACTCCTATGTATACTTTTTCTTCATTATCTGGTGATTTTATCGTGGCTTAGTATATTACGTTGTTTTGTAAACAATTACTGTTTAAGATGACCTTCTGCTCCATATACATACCTCCTGATGAAAAACACTACAGTTGTACGTGGGTTTAATTTGTTTGTGGTTTGTTGATAATTTTCCTGTTGTGCTTTTTTATTATTTGTGTGCCATGTTCACAGTGCAACTAGCTGATTTTTACTGTGTTTTTATTGAATATTTTGTGTAGGGTGCTTGATTCCAGGAAGTGTTTGTGTAAGTGTTTGAAGAATATTTTTCCTACGTTTGTTTTCACGTTTTTGCTGTATGGTGGGTTGAACCATATGATATTTCTTTTCTTACTAAATAAGCGATATAAACAAATTTTTACTACGTTAATAAAAACACTGATTAAAAAATAAATAAATATATAAGATAAGAAATAAAAATAAAAAAAATAAATAAAAACAAGCAAAATAATTTAACACAAACGAATTCCAGTAAAATAACCACCAAAATAGACTACCTACAATGCACCACTAACCCATATATATATATATATATATATATATATATATATATATATATAGCTGAGAAAAATAACAGCACTTTCATGGCTTTGACGATTGCATCTAGCATGAAAACATACTGTTGCCTCTAAGTGTTGACTTCTATGTTCACTTACATATATATATATATATATGTGTGTGTGTGTGTGTGCATGGCAGAGGTGAAGTAATAAACTTTTTTTGATGGATAAAAAACAAACCAACGAAGAGACCTAATATGGATATTTTCATGATTTATAATCTTAGAATCACTATATGAAATTCTTTCTTATTGAAAAAAAAATCAGATCCTCTAAATTAAAGCCCAAAATTGTGAAAAATCTAAAAAAAAAAAAAAATAGCACAACTTTGGTTGAAGTAGATAAGGAAGGACAAGCAGAGATACTACTGAAAATAATTCACAATAAAAATCAAATAATGGCATACCCTCAAAAAAATGGACACCTCACAGAGTGTGGTACAAAGTAGGGAACTTTCCCTATGAACCATTGAAGAGGTAAAAAATGAACTGAAAAAGCAGGGCGTCATGGGTGTGAGAAGAGTGACAATTTAAAAGAATAATGATAACATCCAGACTAATGCTTAGATCCTGACATTCAATATGCCAACTATCCCCCAAAGAGATAAAAATTGGATATAACTTTGGAAAAAAATTGAACCCTTCATCCCAAACCCTTTCTGTTGTTACAAATGCTTACGGTTAATATCAATGAATTAATTACCCTCACTCCCAACCTACAACCCAGCAATTATGTTTACAAGAAATTCATCTAAAAGAAAAAGACACTCTCAACATTAAAACATTATCCTACAATCAAACAAGCTTCATCCATAACCATTAATAATACCATACCTCACAGTTAAATAATACTGAATACAAACATGCCAGTAACAGCTACTCATCACAAAATGATGACCTTCTGCTCCATATACATACCTCCTGATGAAAAACACTAATGAAACTGAATTACATAAATTAATACAGCAACTACCAAAACCATTCATATTATGGGATGACTTAACAGTTATAACATAATACGGGGGAGTAAAGAAACAAATAATGCAAAATCCTAGAAACATTATTAAATCAAAGACAACTGGGTCATTCCATGTCAATTCACCAGGGCATTACACCCACTGATACCAAATTACTTTAAATTTAACATAAATGTTCCCCTCTATGAGTTAGGGAAGTGTGCCAAATTATTTTGTGTTAGACTTTTTAGGGGGTGGGTGTATAATTTTCCTATTTTGCCTGTAAATTAAGGCCGTGCAATGTCGCCGAATCTCAGTGATATTTAAAAATTAAAGAAAAATACTTCCATACCTTCAATATTTCTGAAATTTTGTATGTAGGGCAAATAAGAAGTGTAGAATCCAGATATTTAACTATTTCAAGCTTACACTTGATAGAAAATTTTATTTTGCTCACCAAAATACATGACCCCCAAAAACAACAACTTTTCACCCATGTAGCTTACGGTTAGAAGATATGACCCTGCCAAGTTTAGTTTTTTCCTATGTATGTGCAGGATTTTCGAGAAAGATTATAATTAAAGACACTCATCCTAATGCTCCATGACCTCTAAAATGTTGATACTGTACTAAGTAACTTCTTAAACTATTCAATAAGATTGTTTTTATTAATTTAAAAAAACATATAATTTAAATATATTTTGCAGATATTACTTTTTGTACAGATAGATTGTCTTTAAAAAGCAGTAAACATTGCCTCATGTATGATAATCAACAGTGCATAGAAAATTTGTAAATGGCACTTAACAAATGAAGTTAAAAAATTCTTTCTGTTTGTGTTTCTTTTAATTTTATTTTGGTAAATTATTTTCATGAAACAAAAAAACATTTGGAATGTGGTAGCACTGGTTTGGGATTTTTGAAAATTTCTTAGCCTGTTCATCTATATGGATGGATCTAATGATGATAAAGTTTGATAGGCAGCTATGCCACACTAGGCCTAGATTGGGAAACTTTGGAAATAGTTTTATCAAATGCAACCTTGAATGAGAAAGTAAATTTTATTTGGAAAGATACTTAATGGCTTAATTCTATCTAATATGGTATATTGCAATGATAGAATGTTTTGTTTTTTTTTTCTTCATGTAAAACACCAAATTTATGGGGATTTTTGTAGGATCATAATAATGATGGTCCTGTATATGAAAAATCATATTGACCTTATAAAGTCCTATAAGCATTTTCTTGATTTCAACTCAAACTAACAATCACTAATCATTAATAAATAATTTAAGCAGAAATAACTGACAACACATCTTAAATAACTTGACAGATGGGCAGACCGACAAGAATTTAATGATTAGAATTTCTGAAGATTGAAAACAAAGTAAGATATTGTTCAGAATTGATGCTAGATATTTCACTGTTACATAATCATAACATCTATAACTCTATACATCCTTTACATAACAAACTCAATGATAATTTAGTCAATGAAGATGTCCTCAACAAGACTGATATACCAATTCTTAGGGAGATAGAACATCCTTGAATGAGGACATATGGTGTGACCAATTGCAACATATCCTGTACAGTACTTCCTCAGCTGACATTGAGTGATTATATGTGATATAACTAGATCAGAATGTTCTAGAAGCCTGGACATAACATCAGTTAGCTAAGCTGTTGGAGATATTTTTTGTGACAAGAATTCCAAGTAGTTTCTTATGTACTTGTTGGCTTCCAAACACTCTTCTGAGAGGTTGTCCAGACCATACCCATCATTCTGACTAATCAATTCTACTGAGTGATGCAGTGTCTCATATAAAGTGTGGTTAATCTTAACCCATGAAAAGTTGTCACACAAACTGAAGGAAGTTCTTTCACAAAGTTCCTTAAATTTCCCTAACCCTAACCTTATAGGATGATGATACAATTGATAGGATTGTAGACAATTGCAGATAGAGAAGAAGATTGTCCTTTTGTTTGGAATCAGTCAATTTTTCTATACACTCAATTAGTTCTAAGAAAAAAATGTCTGTCTCGAGACCCATTAGTTGATGTCCTCCCCTTTACCATCAGCTGCATTACATTTATCCAGATAGTTATTTCTTGATGAATTGTCAAGAGCACTGGCCTTGGACTTGCGAATGGGTTCTCCTAAGGGTCCAGGTTTTTCAATCCGATGTTGGTAATCGATGTGGCAGTGGTAAAGGACCTTGAGAAACTGTTACATTGGTATATGAGTGTGTGATGGTTATGCTTGTCTGATCTGATGAGATCGGTTTCTTTGTCAAACCTTGTCATGTCTCCACTGATAAAGTAATGTCAGCATCCTCATCAACCAACTCATAGTTTCCATGTGTGTCCTTGGCAGATCTCTCAATAGGAAAAACATTTTCCACTCTCTTCCTGTCATTCCAATCCTTTTGCTGATACACAAAATACAGTCAGCCCCTTTCAAACCAGAAATATCTTTTGACAAGTCATTCATGGAATCATGAATGATGATTTTCATATCTTTACCTGACTCACCAATTCTAGTGCACACACACCCTCTGTTGCTAATTCTTTTCAAGCCTTATCTGTTGTCAGAACAACCAGAGTCAAAAGATCTTCATCTGTTTCTGATTCTTGTATCAGAAATAGTGGTCACAAGGATCTGCTTGCATTTGGTGAATGATTTTCCAAGTGTCTCCTTTGTACTGTTACGAGGATGCATTTCTATAATAAGGGATTCCACTGAGTTCTACTTGTTATTACAAAAAAGTTTCCATTCATGAAGTAAAATAGAGAAATTAGAAATAGAATGTTTGGAAGATTCTAGATCATTCTAGTATATTCGAGAAAAATCTAGATGATTCGAGAAACATCTTGAAATATGCAAATTAGGTGTTAGCCCCTATAAAAATGGGATTTTGGAAAAGGGTTGTCAGTTGATGAAGGAGAATTTCTGCTATTATCAACTCCGGCTTTTGATTCAAGGACTTATATCCAGCCGAAAGAATCTCTATAAAAAGTTGCCGACCAACAAAAACCCAAAAGAGAATTTCATGGAACAAAGTTGGTAAATAGAATTTTGACTAATTTTCATTGACCAAACTAAAAATCAATATTTATTTACACACCTTTGTGGATTTCCAAATACGTATAGCACTTAGATTACTTCACTAGCCCTAAAGTGATAAAGATATTTGACTCCCTTTCCTTCTTCCTCGTAACACTTGACAGTAACTCTGTGTTTTCTGTTTTGTAGGCCACAATTGTTTATCCTGTATATATTTTATGTTCTGTTTTAGTAAATTAAATATTTGTTTGTGATTTAGCTCTGTGTTGTGGTAAATCATTTTTTTTTCCTTTGTTACAATTATCAACATGTAACAGTACCATCATCCATAAAATGGGTCCAAGCTATGTTGGTGTCATAAGTAGAGTTGGTCAGTTTGGCAATTTATGTTTCGGTTTCTTTCTCTTTTTTTTTTGTCCCCCCCCCCCTTGATGCCGCAGTTTTCGGTTTGGTTTTTAATTTAGTAGTTTTGCTTTCTAAGGAAGCCATTCATTTTCATGTGTAATGATAGCATTTCCAGTCGATATTTGATTTTGTTTGAGACTGATAAATTTGAAACTTAGTCCATTCAAGTTGCAATATCTTGTGTATTTATAGTTCAATCTTAAAAATGTTCATATGGCTGGAAAGAAAATAATCTTTCTGAATATGTAATTTGTATGTGCTTTTTCATTGAAGTATTTTTTTTTTTACAGAAAACAGTATCTTGCATCGACCAGCCAAAAATGCAAAAGATTTATTTTATTTTTTATTTTGAGAAAAAATTTTACATGTTACTTTGTTTTACAAAATCAAAGTGACCAATCTTTATCAATATTCTTGAAATTGTATACTTGATTAGAAGACACCTTAAACTACAACCAAGATGATGTTCATTTCTCTGACCTGAGGAAGCGAATTCCATCAAAAATTATAAAGTAAGCCAAAAAAAAAAAAAAGGGAAAACCAGCTGATGTAAATGTGGTAAAAGAACATTCAAATTATTGAAACTACTGTCTGACACTAACTAGTAGCTAAAAAAGAATAATTTTTAGTTTGGGTTTTTAAAAAAAAAAATGACTTGAAGTTTTGAAAATATACACATTTTAAAACTTTATTTTTTTAATATTTAATTTTTGGTGTATTCACTAGATAGAAACATAATTTGTAGAAAACAAACAATTTTACACTAGAGACTTGCATATCTGGAAATATACACATTTTAAAAATGAAATTAGGAATTATTTTAATTATTCTCAATATCTAATTCAGGTGCATTCCCTAGATAAAAAGCAAATTTATTTATAAAAAAAAAAAAAAACTCCTTCATTCATTTTTCTGGTTTACAACAACTTTTTGTGATTGGCGTACATTGGCTTACTAAGAAAACAATTATTACCCTTACAAAAAAAAACAACCTCAAAACTTAACATTAACACAAAACTGGCAACTATTTTTATTTTTTATTCGCTATTTTGTTAACTTAATTTTACTGCAAATTTTTTTTTTTTTTTTAACTAGTTTTTGACTAGTTTTAGGAAATATATGTGAAATCTATTTGTTTACAAAAGAAATGAAGAAAAAAAAATACATGTATGAGATCTATTTGAAACAAATAGATCTCATACATGTATTTTTTTTCTTCATTTCTTTTGTAAACAAATAGATTTCACATATATTTCCTAAAACTAGTCAATTTAAATATGTTTAACATTTTTGTTCAATCTTTTTCTCTTACAATGGTATAAATGTTGATAAAATTTAATTTTATTAACATCTGAAAGTCTTTTTTAATAGTGTTTCTTTGGATATGGTCACTCAGTAGTGATAGCAGTAAACAGTCATTTTGGTTTCATAAAAAATTTTGATGCAATTTCATGGTGTGATGATGAAACAAAGTCTGTTTTCGGTTAAACCACTCATCTCTAATCATAGATGATAGTGGATTCAGCAGCAAGAAAAGTATCTACCTATAAACACTTCAGACCCCCTTAAATACCAAAATTCCATAAGCAGTCTTGGAATCAACAATGAATAAATATATTATGGAGTAGTAGCAGAACCTATGGAACTTCTGCCCAAATAATAATATGCAAAATTAAACCAACTAAAGGTGAATGGCATCAGAAACATCAAACTAGAAAAGAAGTGATTATGTCCAGGATCCATATTGGACGTACTACCATAACCCAATTGTATATCCTAAAAAAAAAAAAAAGGAACATCCTCCGGTATGTGTGCCATGCCAAGAACCATTTACCATAAAACACATGACATCAAACTGCAGCAATTTTAATTCAATTTGCTTAAAATACTACCAAACAAGAAACTTAGAATTTTTTCAAAATACTGATTCACGTAATATATTCCAGTTTCTAAGGGAAACTAAAATGATCTCGTATATAAATATAATTTTAAAAAATATAACCATTACTAATAGCAGTCTTACTATTTAAAAAAAAATTTAAGGCTTTATTTAGGAAAAAACAAATTTCAACCTTAAATGACCATATATAAACTGGGTACCTCCACAGATTCATGATACCTAACATTTAAAATGAATTTTTAAAAATGAGAAATCTTTCTTGAAGCTTTTATTTTAGTTTTAATTTCATGCCAATAGATTAAATATATTTCCAGTAAGCAAAATACTTTGCTGTATTTCAAAACTAAACTAAATTAAATTGATTGGAAGGCGTTTTCATTTTGAATTTGCTAAAATAGCTGATTTTTACACCATTTTTAGCCATCCATCATCACAATGTATTCCTCTTTATTAAAAAATATTTCAAAAATAAAATATACTTTTCTGAAAATTTGAGGAATATTAGCTGATTTATAGTATAATCAATCTAATTTGCAACATTATTTACTTTGTTTAAAATGTTCCACAAATCCACTTTTTTAAAGCAGTAGTTTGTTTAAATTTGATGACAATTTTGTTTTATTGGGGCTCTAGGTGTAAAAAAAAAAAAAATAAATAATAATAATAATTGAATATAATGTACACTTTTTATATATAATTTTTAAGTACTCAGTAATCTTAAATATTTATGAAAATATTCTCCATAATCTGATGTTTTATTGACTTTTAGTACTCCCACTTATTTAATTTTATGAAATTTAGAGAAATTATTTTTTGTATCACTTTGTTAAATTATGACAAGTTCTTGTGGAATTTAAATCCTCTTTTTTTTTTTTTCTTTTTTTTTAATCAAGACCCCAATTAAAGAAAATCTAATTGTAAAATAAAAATGCAATAAAGGCATTATTTAATTACAAACGCTTCTAATTGATTAAAATATATAAAATACTGTTATCTTGGGGGGGGGGATTCTATTAATTTTTACACAAATTGCTTTCATTTTTTTAAATTTTGATTAGAATAAAATTGTGTATTTCTAGAAGTCAAGTGATATTGTTATTAAAAACACTATATACTAATCATAAATGGAAAAGCTTACTACAGTTTAACAACCAAAATATTTTAAAAAGTATCTAGTGCAGAACTGACAACACATTTTCAAAGAGCTGAATACAGAGTTGGTGCACAGTGTGCCACAAGGTCTCCACCAGTTGCCACCAGGCTATAGGACCCAGTCTGTACTGCTATTTACCCATGTATGTGTGAATGAGACAAGATGAACCCTTTTGTCTATACAGTGCATGCTAATAAATTGTATAACATAGCTCTAGTATGAATTGATGAAGAAGGGTTAAAAGTAATACAAGGACCCCCCCAAAAAAAAAAAAAGTGTTAAATTGAAATAGACAAGAATGATAAGTTGAGTAAATAAGGAAATTATTGGGAAATTCTCCATATAAGCAGGAAAATGGGAGTTTAGTCAGTCTCAGCATTTGCGAAGTCTTGCAGTTATTGGCAGCCAACCTCACCACCCAACAAGTTGTTTGTTTGCCCAGGTCTACAAGTTGAACTTTATCAATTCATACAAGTTGACCACTTACCTTGTAGTGAGTCAGTACTAAACCTATTTGTTCAATTGTTAACTAGAGTTCTCTGGCTCTTTCAAGAAGACCGACTTTCCTTTGCAGCTTTGAGCACACCCCCAAAATATTACCACATGTCATACAATTGATTGAGATTCGATTTTTGGTTTGATTTCAATTGGTGGGTGCACAACACTAAGATGATCCAGCAGACAGATTGAGAGCAGAGGTCTTCATCTGATCTGCAATTTGTGACACTAATGCCCTGAACTGGAAAAACAACAGAAGAAAATCTAACAAGGTCCTGAAATTATCCAGAATCTCTAGCTGACAATGATTGCATATACTGGACACAGCTATACGTGAGTGAGCACTGGAACACATTGTTGAGAGAGGTGTGTGTGTATACACACACACACACACACACACACACACACTTTCCCTGATATTTTAGCAAATATTTGAAAACATTTTGTTTTCATTTCAGAAATATATATATATATATATATATATATATATATTCTAGTTGTGCAATTTTTTTTTTTTTTTTTTTTTTTTTTTTTTAAGAAAGTGTTCATTACTTAGCAACTTTTTATTGTGGCTATTCTAGTGAGGCAGATTTTGAAGTATATGAAAATTACTCGGTACACTGAAGTTAGGATATTGGACATTTTATTTGAATTGTGGAAGATGAAATTTACAGTTAGGCACTTAAACTGAAATTGTATTTCCTCTTCACTGACTGAATAAACTTTGTTATATGTAAAATATGAGAAATTTAACAAATAGGATCTTTTTTCTTTTTTTTAACTAGTCTGGTTAATTTTTAAGATCTGTCAATCTCTCCATACTCTGTGGTCATATTTAAAATTTGCACAAATCTTTAGATAAGATAACACATGGATGAAGTTATTTGACTGAGTGAAGCTTGTCACCTTTAGCCCATGATGAGTTTATGGCGAGTATCCAAAGAGTTAGTCACTATTTCTTATGTAAATGTTCCTTAAAACTTGTAATTTGCCTAAAATTGATCTCTAGTAATACTTCACTTTTTTTTCTTTTAAAGACTCAACCATGTCTTCAACAATCCCAATAGCAGACCCTGAGCAATTAGAAGTTTGTCCCTATGATGCTTCACACAGAGTGCAGAGCAGACGTATGGTGTATCATTTAGAGAGATGTCGCAAGGTA
Organism: Acanthosepion pharaonis; assembly: GCA_903632075.3. Lineage (NCBI taxonomy): Eukaryota > Metazoa > Mollusca > Cephalopoda > Sepiida > Sepiidae > Acanthosepion > Acanthosepion pharaonis. The sequence goes on along the minus strand of CAHIKZ030000396.1, from coordinate 659,261 downwards.
AATAACTTTCAAGAATTTAATTCCACCTGACTTAATTTGAGAAATTTTTCATCCTTCAATGTGTAACCTAATGTCATCTGTTTGTAATAAAAACAGTTTTTATTTGGCATGGTGAGTCATTCACCCAGAATCTGTAATTGTTTGAAAATTTTGGCAAAAAATGTATTTTGTTACAATAGGTTCTCAAATTCTTGGAAAATACTATATTGAGAAAATAGAAAATTATTCCATTTGTAATTAATTTTAACTTAATATTTTGCTTCACAAAGGTTAAATGAGAAATTGACCTCTTTGTTTTAAAAACCTTCTGAACCTGAAAATGTTCTTATAATTATCAAATACTTTTTATTTTTGTTTCTACATTTTTAAAAAGGAAAAAACCCATTGGCTATAGTTTAGGTATGTGATGGGTTTTGACTAAAAAATCCAGAATATAGGCTTTGGTATAAAAATAATTTCAATTTGGTTTACTTGAACTTTGATTTTATCATTTTTTTTTTCTTATTTTTCAATAGGTTTTTGTTGGGCAGAAGAAAACCTGTCCTTTTAATGGCAAACACAGAGTTCCAGCCCCAGAACTGAATTATCACATGAGCAATTGCCCAGACAAGGCAATGATTGATCAAGATTTGCAATACAGTAAAATGATTTTTGATTATTTTATTTTATTTTTCTTTTTTTTAAGCACTTTTTTGAACTAATGAAATTAACCTGACAGCTTTCAATATTTATTTTACTCATTTGGACATGGGAATGATGACTTCATCATTTAACAAAAGAATATTTTTTTACTGAAGCACCTTTTTGTAAAATGTAGAAAAATAGACTTGTTATAGTTCTGATGTGCAAATAAGCTTTGTACAAAATAGTAGAATGAAAATAACTGCTTCTTAGTAGAATTGAAATCATTTACCAGATTTACTTAAATTAAGAGAATGATTTGACCCCAAACACAAAACTGAGAATCTTATTTTTGTTACCTATATTTAAATACTTTCTTACCATTTTCAAGTTGAAAGATTTTTCCACTTTTTTTCTCTTGGTACAAACAGGAAAGCACTACTTGCGACTTCTTATCATTGGTATTTACTAATCAAAATCTTGTTTATCGATACTTGTGTGTGTGATGTTATGACTTTTTTTTTTTTCACTTTCTTTCTCAGGTGGAATGAAACAAAGTGGATTAATTGATGATGCACCTTGTGGGGACCTGAAAATTCCAGATGATGATTTTAACATCTCCAGTGAAGAATGTTGGGAATCTGGTTTGTAACCTATATATACCAACAGAATTATTGTATGATTCTCTCTAAAATTAACATGAATATATTGAGAAAAAAAAAAATTGAGAGCCTTACCTGCATACTAGTTCTTGGAGAGATTCATATCTCCCAAGACACTAGCAGATTTGAGAATCAGATTCAAATGTGTATTTGTGCATGCACCTTCTCAGTTTATCATGAGAGAATAAAAAAATCTCCAATGACACTTTTGCAGTGCAGAAAAAAATAAATAGAACAGTATAATTTCTTCTGTATTCAAAGTTTAAAAATATAATTTATATAAATTATTATGCAATTCATTCTCATTTTAGTTGTGTATGTGTTTAAATATATTTTCCTAAATATTTAACCTAATTTAATTCATAACTAACAGTTTTTAAAAATTCAAAAATTTATGCTTTTTAAATTGGAAGTTTCTTCTGAACAAGAATCACAAATTTGTCTGTTTTGCTCTGTTTTCCAGAAATTGATGAGAATCAAAGTCATTTCAGACTGGGGCGAAAAAGAGTAGACAGGTAAGCTTTTTGTATCTAAAATATGTGATTTCTATCTTTATTGCTCAATGTTTGAGTAATTTCAGTATTTGAAGAGATTTTTTTTTCTCTCTCTTTCTCTCTAAGGATTTTTTATTAGAGGAACTTTGGATGAATTTTCTGGTAGGAAAGGGGATTTCAGGCATTCAATCTCAGAATTAAAAAAAATTTAACTCTTGAAATGGCTTGTTGATTTATAACTGTTTCACTATAGTTCTGTAATTTTCAGATGTTCTTTAAAAACTTGCCTGCAAGCATATTGCTGCTCTAAAATGTCTCACTCTTAAACTAAATTTTTAATTTTTCTTTATCTAGCATGACATTCACCATTTTATTTGACTATCATAAGTACTCTGCCTTTCTCAGGTTTCTAAATACAATTATGTGAGTTCATAATACTTTGCATCAGTTGCTGACAATCTTCACTTGATCTGAGAAAATTGTATCAATCAGAAATGTTGCATCCAAACAATCTGGAAAATAGTTCGTTTTCACCGTTTATAAAAATTTGTAAAACTGAGCATAAACAAATAGGATAAAAACAAAAATAATGAAATAAAATGGACCTATTTACTTACAAATCGACATAAAGGAGGCAGCCTTTATTATACACAGATTTTAGTATTGAAATCTAACCTACATGACCCCCAGTAAATTAATACAATCCAAATAATTGTACTTTTACAGGATCTTGACTTTATCTGCAAAATGTCACCATGAAAATTTGGATCTAAATTTAAATGTTTAAATAATTTGCTTTAATTTAATATAATTTCAGTAAAATTTATAGAATTGCTAGCTTCAGATGAGCAGAAAATATCCTCTAGGCAATGTAAACAAACTTAACATCAGGACTATCTCTCTCTCTTCTTTCCTCTACCCGTAAGATCCCAGTGGCCTATATATTTGTTTTGTATGCTGCCTTTAGTTTAAAAGTTTGGTATGAAAGAAAGTATATTAATTTTATATTATTGGTTATTACTTTAGTCTTTGAAGTCACTATGTGATTGTAGGTAGTGTAGGAATTTGTTTCAGTGATTGCATTTGGAATTGAACTCTGATCTTTTTGTTTAGAAGTTTATAATGTTCTGGAAAGGTGATTATTTTTTCCTTTAAGCAATAGTTTTATTATTTTAAGCTGTTGTAAGTTGGTGTTTTTCTTATTTTCCATTTTGTTTTTAATGGGTTTCATTTGATTTTTGAGGTTCCATATAAGAATGTTATGCTATGTGCATATATATATATATATATATATATATATATATATTTTTTGTTAATTGTTTTTTATGAATATTTATTTTATAAGCATGTAGAGCAATTGTAATTTAATGTCTAATAAATGCTATTAATTTTTTTTTTAATAATGTTATTATTATTTACATTATTAAATCATCATTTATATTAAATCTGTACTGCAGATTTTTTCAAAGATCTCCTTTCCTAAAAGAAATACTCCTTTCCCAAGCCAACATACATGACTATTTTTTTAAATTGAAAGAAAACAGTTAAATTTAAAACATTCTATTATTTAAAATATATAATACATAAATTAATCAAAGTAAAACAATATAAATAATTACATTATAAAAAAAAAAGTTCAATAACATTTACATATTCATTTATTAGACATTAAATTATATCACTTAGCATCATCCATGATTTATATTGACTTCCAGTTAGCCTGTAGTATATTTATGAACATTCTTAAATTTAAGAACTCTGAACAACTAACAACATTTTTACTTGTTTATAAATCCTTACATTTGTCCATCAGTTAATTTTTCCTTTTGGTCTTTATTCATATTTTCCATTTAGAGATGCACTTTAGTTATATCTGAAATTTTACACACACACATGCGCGTGTGTAGGTTTTGAAAAGTTCTTGGTTCTACCAAGAAGGAATGCAAAAAAAAAAATAAAAAAATAAATTTGTCATTTGGTCAGATTTTGCTAAGTAGGTCTAGCTGAGAAATCTGTCACATATATATATACCACACAAAATTTGTACTGCAATTTTGTATGCAAAATTAGTTCCTTTGAATTATGGAAACAAATCTTGTAAAATGAGTTGACTCTCTGTTCATCACACAACTGTTTTTGTTAATTTGTGTGTACATATGTGATAATGGTAATATTGTTTCCTTATAAGGAAACATTTAGCATTCATTGATTGAGCAGTCAGAGCTACTTTCGGTTCAAATTTACAAAATCTTTTTAGTCAAACGAAACTTCTGGAAAATGGGTTTCTCAAATCCAGTAACTTAACCGCATTTCCCAGTATTGATGGGAGTTCTTCTTTTAGATAGAATTATCTTGAATCCTATTTCTTGAGACACTTGGTAAAGGATATTGATTTCCTTTTCTTTTTTTTTTTCTTTTCTTTTTTTTTGGCTCAAGATTATTCTTATCCCAATTATGAATACCTGTCATTAGCAAAACTCCTGATGAGGTTTGAAATGTTTCAGTATTGGGTTCCTTGCCTGATATGTAATATTTTGCAGATTGCTAATTTCCTCTGTCAGATCTATACACATTCAGTGGAATCAGAGCTTGGAAGGCAGATTCTAATGGGTGAGAAGAGGAAGTCCTCTATTGATGTGGGCATATGCTGCTGTGACGTCAAGATTGCAGGTATGCAATTTTCTATTGGAGAGTTATGTCATTCCTTGGAGTTGTTTGAAGACATCATTACACCCCTTACCAAAATGAAAGCCAAATTGGGTTATGAGGAGTTGACTTTCATACAATAGTGAGAGCCTAGGTAATACAATGTTCATTAGTACTTCTGCCATAATAAATCCAGTTGTATTTGCTATCTGCATCCTTCTTCATTTGTATAGAAATATACACATTTCATCATGAGTGTTCTAGAACTGACTTTTTCCTTACCTTTATTTTTTTTATTTTGTTTAGATGACTAATTCACTACTAATTTCTCTTCAGTATAGTGATCATTTCTTTGATAACCTGCAAATGAGAGTAGTAGTACCTTTTTTTGTGTAGGACACAATACAAAAACAAAGCCTGTAGTGTTTTATTAAAATTCTTTTAACAGTTCAACTATACCCAATAACTCGCAGAAGGCTGAGCAGCTTCGGCTTCCTTCGTTTACTTCTGCTGCCACTACCAATGCTCCCGTGTACCAATTTAGTACAAGGAACCTTCATGGCACAGGTAGAGGTAGAGGGCGAGGTAAGTACTTTTCCCCTATACACGTTTCTTCTGCTATTTTTGCCTATCATTCAAGAACAGTATTTCTCCTCTCAGCTAAATATAAGCAGCTGAAGACAATATTCTATAAATTTTTACTATGAAAATTTCAAAAACAAAGTCAAATTGTGTTGAAATGTTTGAACAAAATTTTATCTAACCTTAACTTTTGTCTTCTGAAATCACTTGAATTTTTGTTAGTTTGCTAAATGAAGCTGGCACATTTACTGTCCAGTGACATAAAGCCTTGTAAAATGAATAATTTAGCCCTTTTCATCAATATGCTCTATTCATGGGCTTTTGTCCTATTGTTAGTGCTCTTGGGGGAAAAAATAATTTATTGGTATATTTAAAAGAAAATAGCTATAATAACTATACAATCATGTTGACCATGTTCACTAATTTTATTGGATAAGTTAATAGTATTTGTTTTTTGGGAGGGGTTTCTCCCCATTTCAAGGATTTGATTTTGTGACTTCATTTAGAAAATACTTTTGACAACATTTCTGTTGTTATACTTATTAAAAAAAAAGAAAAATCATGAAAGTTGTTCAATTTTTTTTGTGTATTGATTCTACATTGAAGATTAGGAACATTTGCTGAATGATGGCTTTACAGTTGGGAAGACCAGTTGAGGCTGATGAAATTAAAAACTTATTTAAAAAATAACATTATACAACATGGAAATAGTTAATAAATATTACACCAGCTTGATTAGTGTTGGTTACTTTATGAAAGGTTCATTGTGTTGTTCTTTTGGGTTATTTTTGTTGTTTTGTTTTTTTTTTACCCCCCTGATCTGTAATCTTGTTGCAAAATTGAATGCAACTTATATATAAAAAAAAAACAAAAAACTATTCAGTAATATTAAATTATTCAGGTTTAACAAATTTATATAAAGTTATATCATTAAAAAGAGAAATAGGGGAGAAAAATGATATAAAAAAAAAAAGTTGATTATAATCATCTAATGGATAAAATTATAATGTTTGTTTTACAAGAGTTAGACAATTCCTAGTTGCTAAAAATTTGCACCCACCACATCCTTTGAAAAACAAAAAAAAATAAAATTTTGTCTTTTTTGAAATCTTGGCAAATTAGGTAGAAAGTTGAATCAATTCATTATTTGTTCAATTCTATATTCAACCCTTATATTTCACTCATAAAAATTAAAAAAAATCCTTATTTGATGCTAACTGAAAAAAATGCTGTTGAAAATGATACTCAGATTTTATTTTAAAATTCAAACCTATTTTGATCCTTAGAATCTATGATACAGTGAATTTAATATATTCTTTTTGTATTATTAGAAATTTTCAAGTTCCCATGTTTTTGCTAAACTTAAATTCTTATTTTCTGCATATTGTTTTTAATAGCAGGTATCATAATTGAAGGCTTTATTAAAAAATGGAGCTGCTTCTTATCTACAACCCATCTTGATAAAAAGGGGCCACCTTCTCTCATGCATAATGCAGGCTGTCAAAATTCGTCTTATAAGAATCCTCTAAAAATATTAATCCTATTTAATAAATATTTTTTCTAAAAATCCTATAGCTCTATTTTAATGGCTATTGCAGAGAGCTCTAGTTTTGTCATCCAAGATTCAATTCAATACTTCTACTGACCAAATAGCCAAGCCACTCTCCAAACATTTGCAGCATATCACAAGGATGTTAGTAATAATTTCAAATGGGATTGTTATTGTGTAATATCAAATAATTGAAACATGCAGGGCCAGTACTAGGGTCTTGCCTCCCATTTACTATGTTGATTTCAAAGTTTCTCAACCTGGGGGGCCACAGACCCTCAAAGGAAAATTGGGGACTTAATTAAATTGCTTAAAAATGCTGTTCAGATATGGGGAAGATACTAATATTGTAGAAAAGAATGTACATTTTTTAAATTTTAATTCATAAATGTTTTTAAATTAATCTCTGCTTAGATGTCTTATGTGCCTCTGAGTTTATTGTTTTATTACTTCTGGTAAGTAGGTCTGTGCAGTTGGAACACAAAATCTTTGATTCCGACTCCTATTTTTGGCACCTCTGACTCTTCTTTATGTAATTAAGTGATTATGGCCTACAAATTTCATAAAGCCTATGCATATGCTCTTAACTTGAGTTGGCCTATTACAGTATAACTGGTTTATATCAAAGAATAAAGATATTGTGGCTTTTATATCATACCTATTCATTCTTTGATATTTTTTTCTAACACAATTAGAAACAAAATCTTTGAAGAAAGGATATAGAAGAAATAAAAATAAAAATACTGTAAGATTTTTTACATATTTCTTATTTGCAAAGATATATATAAGTACAGAACAAAAATAAAAGTACTTTATAACAGAAGTTGAAATATAATCTTTTATAGGATATAAGACAATAAAAATTCTATAAGGTTTTTTACATGTATAGTTTTGCAAATACAAAATAACTACCAAAAATTAAAATGACCTTAAAGAAGTTGAAATAAATTTCTTTAAAGGAAATAATAAATATACATTAGAAAAAATAAAAATTCTATAATGTAAGACTTTTTATATAAAGTGTAAATTCAACTGGAGTTAGTCGGTATAGCTTTACTGAATCTGCCTCGTCAGTCATGTATCGAAAGATACATGATTGCCTAAGCATGTATCATGCATAGCACAAAACTGACTGATTACTATTAGTAAAAAAGAAAGAATCAGAGATCCTCCTTAATGGATAGTCTCAGAATAAAAATGATTTTACCAAGATATATTACCCTCTTAATTGATTTAAAAGAGTACTGTTCAGAAAGAAAATTACAATTGAAAAAAAATAAGTGCTACTGAAATTAGCACTTCTGCCCCACCACCACCCCAGCAGGCATGGGGCCCCCACGTGGTTGAGAGGTTTGGGGATAGTAATCTCTGGCCCTGTTGATTATCATAGTTGGTAACTGACAATAAAACTTAGAAAAAGTACAAAAAGTAAAAAACGTTGCTGAAACTATCCCTTTTGGGGCTCTAACCTCATCAGAGGTTCCTGCATAGTACACACCCCACCAGCCATGCAGATACACAATGTATATTATTAGTTGATGACTAACAATGTAACATCAGTTTAAAATTAATAAGAAAAATGGTGGATGGCCATAAAACAGTGCTGGAAAAAAAAAGGCTTAATATTTGACTACTATGAGGAAAACCAAGATGTCAAAGCAAAATTAATAGAAACTATTTGAATTTACTTTGGATAACTAGTTTTGGAGTTTCCTTTTGATTCAACCATTGCCTTGAATGTTGGATCCATTTCTCATCACATGTCACAATGTGTTCAAGGTAAATGTGTTTAAAAATGTTTACCTGATCAAAAAATACAGTCGATAATATCAACCAGGCAGATATATTGTACACTTCTATGTTAATGTATGGTACGTTGGCTTAATATTTGAGTACTCTGAAGAAATTTTTATTATATCCTTTTTAGAACCTTGAAAATATTGGGTAAAATGGGAGGGGGTAGTTCTGATGTCAATGTGAACAGCCCATAAATTTATATAGGAAATTTTAGCTTCGTTTTGTGATAGGAAACATCGATTTGGAAATGTTAAATTTTTTTCTGTGATATTTTAAACTTTAAATCAGCTAAACATCCTCAAAGTTTTAGAAAATTATATTTGATTTTTTTAAAAGATTTTTTTTTAATAAAGAGAATTATGTTGTATAGACAGATATTGTAAAGTTTTATTTTCAATATATCTATATATAAAAAAAAAACAAAAAAACTTTAATACAGGCATAGAGATCTTGGCAAATCATCAAATGGGATCAAATTTATCTCGGTAGCTCAATTAGCTACAAAGTTATGACCATTTAATGTTTGTAAATGTGATATTGGATAAAATGCTAATTTTAAGTGTATAACTGAAAATACAGAATCATATAAGTTAAAAATCATTATATATGTAATGTCATAAAGGTAGTCTTGAAGTAAAAGAAAGATAATGCTAATGGTATCGATAATTCTTAGATCAAACCAGCCTAAACATAAAAATTTTCTTCTCAAAAACAAAATCATAAAAATGACACAGAAGGACTAATTTGACTGATCATATAAGCTTCATTTCAATGGGTAATGCCATGTAACTTCTTCATATTCCTCATAGCACACCAAATTAAGCTTTTTTTTTTTTTTTTCTCCAGTAGTACCTCAATAAAAAAAAAGTTCTTTACACCACACAAAACAGCCAGAAGTGCAATTTGTCAGGCCCAAAACGGGTCAAAAGTATACCATAATGAACTTGCCATAAAAAAAAAAGAAGGTACATGCTTGAAACTTTGAAATGTCACTAATTTTGGGATGAGGTATTCAACAAAACAGCTCTTTTCATTGTAATATCAATACTTTTTGTAATATATGTATCTATATTGTACAATTTTATGCGATTTTCAACTCCTCAAAAACAGGACAGTAATGACCGCAAAACTTAAAAATTTGTTTTACAAAAAAACAAAAAAAAAAGCTTTAAACTCCAGTTCTAAACTGCTAGAAAGGACCTTCTGGACATTGTGAACAGTGATTTTTCCATATTTCCAAAGTTGTCAATCTCATATTGGTGTTTTTCAAATTAGTTGTGCCAGTTTACACATACCAAAAGAGTTCCATCTTAAAGGAAAAAAGAAATTTAGTGGCTGAACCATAAAGTTTAAAGTTGTCTTTCACAAAATATTTCCAAGTTGAAAACTTTGAGTGGATGAAATACCATGGAAATTCAACACTTAAAACAAAACCAAAATGAAATTTACACCTGCTTGTAGAGCAATGTCTCCTCTTTAATCAGTTAATTTCATATCCTTGTACCCACACAACTTGAAGCACACGCCAAGAAGTGGATATATGGCATTCATTTTGTGCAAAGTCAGGTCATACATCAGAATTTGTATTAATGATTCTATGAATACTATGTATCATTAACATTGACAAGTGAATCCAATTTTATATCAAATTTGTTTCATTGATGGATATTAGTTTAAATCTTATATTTTCTTGAATGATGCATTTTAAAACTGTAGAAAGCAATTATTTATTCCTAAAATAAATTTGAGCTGACAGTTTGGAAAAAATAAAGCTGCATTAAGAAAATAAACTGAAATATTTTAAATCCTTTGAAGCTTTCTCAGTAAAACAAATAAAAATAGAACTTTTAATGGTCATTTATAAAGTATTACAACAAACTTACCGAAGAAAACAATAAAACACCTTCTGAATAATTAGAGTGTCTTGTTTGAAGTTAAATTTTGCTTTTAGCTGAAAGCTGCTGTACATTATGAGTCCAAATTTTATATTGACCAAGCCATTGATATTGCATCTCCATTCTTATCCTGCTCATCCTTTTTTAAGGGTGATTTGCTAACTGAATTTCATTCTGATATGGCTAATATTTTTGGAACACTCCATACCCAGCTTACCACTTGAAATTGGCATTGCATCAAATCCCTATGAAAAGACAAATGTTGATTCCACTTGTACTATATCATCTGACAAAGTTCATTGGAAATAATCATTTCTGCTCTTTGTTAGAGTGAAAAACTTTATCACAGTGGTGAATGGAGAAAAACACCAATATGAGATTGACAACTTTGGAAATATGAAATAGTGACATAATTTAAAGATTTTTAAATAAAACCTAACCATCACACATGAGAAAAATTGAATTTTTGTTTGCATTGTAAACTAGGGTAGTTTGGGATATCTATTAATATGAGCAATTAATTTGAATCTAAATTCAATTTGAAATGCAGCAAAGTATTTTGCTTATTGGAAATATTAAAGTTAATCTATTAGCCTGAAAATAAAAAGTTTTAAGTTTATTTTATTTTTTTATTTTTTATAGATATCTAAATAAATGATCTTTCACCTTTTTTTTTTTTTTACTTTTTTTTTGTGGGGGATTGTTTAGAATTAATGATTTTATTAAATAGAATAATTTTTTTTTTTTTTTTTGGTTTATTGCATGTTATAGAAATGTGTCTAAACTATTTCAGGAGGTAGTTTTCACTGTTGAAGAAATTTTAAAACTGGAATATATAAAATTTGTTACGTGATAAATTTTGACAGCCTGTATTTTTACTTGAGACCAAAAAAAATTTTTTTTATCAAGATGGGTTGTAGATAAGAAGCAGCTCTTTTTGAATAAAAACTTTCAATTATGATATCTGCTTTTGAAAATAATGTACAGAAAATAAGAATTTTAAGTTTAGCAAAATTTAAAAATATCCAATGATACTAAAAAAAACAAAAAAAAAAAGTTTTTAACAAATATGTATTATAAAGTGAAAAAAAATCCTATTGGAAATATAGCCATTCATATGGCATGGAGAGAAGCAGTCCAATTTTTGGATTAGAGCTGCAGCCTGAATGACATCAAAATCAGTCAGACAATAAAACCTTGATTGAGACTCAATATTCTAAAAGTAAAAATATATTAAATTCACTTTACCATAGATTCTAAAGGTGGAAATAGGTTTAAATTTTAAAATAAAATTTTTCTGTGTATCATTTTTGATGGCAACACAAAAAAAAAAAAAAAAACAATTTTTAGGAGCCTATAACCAGCAGTCTATGAAAGTGTAGAAAATAAAATAAAACTAGTGTTTTCTTCATATATTAGATTATAAGTCTACCAAAATGTTGGCAAATCGTGCTATTTTGAAATCAACAAAAATTCAAGGGGTCATAACTCCTGAAATAAGGAAACTAAAATTTTAGGACATTTAGTTTCTCATAGGTACTACATACTAAAAGTTTTATGAAGACTTGAGATGGTGCCCATGGGAATTTCCAAAAAAATTTGAGTTGATATGAAATATATACATACAAGGTAATCAAAAAAAAGTCCTTGTTTTTTTTATTTATCAGGAAAAGAGATGTATACAGAACATTTGACTTACCATTAGTTCTCAAAGTAATCCCCATCAGCATCCAGAACCTTTTGCCAATGTACCTCTAGTGGCCCAATGATCTGCTGGTAAAAAAAAATTGTGTGTCTTGGATGCACAGAAGTCTGAGTATCAGCCTCATTTGTAAAGTATTTCCCCTGAAGGTGCTTGTCCAGGGAATGGAAGAGTTGGTTATCCTGTTGGCACAAGGTTTGAGGAGTAAGGTGGATGGCACAGTGTCTCCAAGCCAAGTTACCATATAGTATCCCTGGCCACATAAGCCTTAGGATTGTTGTGGAGTAACAGTACGCCTTTGTAATTAACTAATGCTGGTTCCAACTGCTGCAAGAACATGTACATAATGATGGTTTGTTCCGTTGTTAGCCGCTCATGGTGCGTCACTTGTTGAATGGTTCACAAAATACAGAGCATGATCTTGTAGGGGTATAGAGGTACTCTTGTGGTATGAGTGACAGTCCTGTGGTGACAACTAATATCTGGCATGCTTTTAATCACTGGTGAGCACTCAATCAAATATGGGTATGTTGTGGCATTGAGAAAGCAACAAGAAGCAGGCTGTCACTGTCTCATTATCCAGGACCTGTAGCCGGCCACTATGGGCAATGCAAGCTGGTCAAGAGCAGTGTACCACACCCCACTGCGTACATGTCACAACTTATTTTTGTGTCAGTGATCACTTCTTCCCATATACGATAAAAAACAAGGACAGTTTTAGTTACCTTTTATTTATTTTATGTTATTTTTTAAAAATGATTGCATCACTACATAAGAGTTCTGTTTCAAAAACAAGAGCTAAAAACTTCAATTTAATTTTAAAAATTAAAATTGAATTAAAGTATCAAGCTCTGTTTCATCTTCAAGCAAAATTTTTGGAATAACTAATCTTGAAATTTATGCAGCTTTATAAGCATATTCGTTCATAATATTAATTACTATGGAAACGGCTGAAGCAATTATTTCAATAAGGGGCGTAAGGATTAACATTGTATCAACATGTTAGTTTCGGAAAGAGATCAAGTGAATGATGACATTCATTATACACGTCATCTAGTCTGTTTCAATGACAGAGTTATTGGCATTATTGTTACGCTGTTAAATGTCTAAAGATTTTTTTTTTCTTCTAAAAGGGTTGTTTGTATATAACTGTGTCATATTGAACTACAATTTGTTTTTTTGATGACTTCATAAATGGTTTTTTACCTTATAATTGGGTCAAGCTTTTAAACCTTTTAATAGACTATGAAATTTTAAAATTTTTAAGCTAATTATTTAATGTGAAAATTTGTTGATGTCAGCAAAAAAAACCATTAACTCGTGTCTATAGTTTAATAAATTTTCATTTTTTTTAGAAACTTAATAATGTGTAGTTTTTCATGTAGGCATAAAGGGCATGGGTCATCCCAGGTTTTACAAGTTCTTGTTCCATTTATTATTTTCCATTTCACTTTTGGTGTTTTATTCATTTCTTTGAACCTCTATTTTTAAAAATATGAGAAAAGTAAATTTTGGCATTTCTCTGAAGAACATTCTACACACAAACAGAATTATTTCATTAAACTTGTGCGAAAAACAGAGAAATTAATAAGAACGATGAGATAGAAAGCATTTTTCTTCCTTTGAGGGAATAACTTAGCAAAAAAAGAACATGAAGTTTATGGCTTTAAAAGTAAAAAAGCAGCACCATTTAACAAAAAGTTATATGAATTTGAAATGGACCTACTCAATATAATTAATAACATCTCCTTTCATAAAAAGAAAAGCCACTTCCAAAAACATCTAAACCAAATAGTTAAAAGCATCAACGATGGTGATAAAATACTGGTAAAGTCTGACAAAATGGGAAACTTCTACAAATTGACGGCAGACGACTACAACTTAATTAAAAAAAAATTTAACAAGGACTTATAAAAAAATCTTATAATGACAACATAAATATGGTAGATAATATTAACAAAACTAGTAAAATTATTACTGATAAATTAAAAATAAGCGATAGAGTAGGCAATCTTGCTGAAAAGGAATGCTACATCACTCTTAAGGACCACAAACAAGATTTTGAGGAAGACCCTACTACTAGAATAATAAACCCAACCCGACATTGGAAAGATAAACAAAGGAATCCTAGAAAGGATTACTAAGAAAATTAAAAAACCACCTTGGATTAATACCAAAGAAGTCCTCAATTGGTTTACCAGTATCAACAATAAGCCTGATTGCACCCTAATACAGTTCGATATTGTGGATTATTACCAGTCAATATCAAGAGATCTATTCACAACTGCCCTGGAGTTTGCTACTGTATATTCAGACCTAACAAAAGAAGAAATGAATATAATTCTTAGTGCAAAAAAATTTGTCCTTATTCATAATGGGGACCAATGGATTAAAACCACTGATGACCATTTTGACATCACCATGGGATCTTTAGACTCTGCAGAGTCATCTGACCTTGTCAGTCTATTTATACTATACAATCTAACCACGCACCATGAATTAGACATAAGGATGTCAGGCTATACAGGGATGATGGGCTCATGGTAATGAGGAGTTCCACAAATTTTAATAGATAAAATTAGAAAGATAATATATAGTAAATTCAGAAAGCTAAATTTAAAAACTAAAGTGAAAAGGGTAAACTTCCTTGACGTAACTCCTCAACGTAACAAACAACATATACCTACCTTACAGAAAACCTAACACTAACCTCTTGTGTGTATACCCTAGGTCAAACCACTCTCCATCTACAATTAAGCATATACCCTCATCAATAGAGAAAAGAATTGGCATGAACTCTGCTAATGAAGAAATATTCCAACAGTAATTTTTACAACATAGCTCTAAAAAATACAAAAATGCTAACATCAATTATAGAAACACAAAAATGCTAACATCAATTATAGAAACAATAGTACTAACCAGAAGAAAAACAGGAAAAGAAAAATGATTTAGTATACCCCTCCATTCAACCAAATGGATAGTATTAAGCTAGGACAAAAATTCCTAGCTTTAATTGAAAAACACTTTACTACTAATAGCAGACTTAGCAAGATCTTTAATAAAAACACCTTAAAATTAATTGCACTGAAAATCTAGAAAGAATCATAAAAAAACATAATTAAATCCTGGAAAAACATGCATGCAAAAATTGTATTAATAAAAACCCTGAACTAAAATTAGACAAAAATAATGTGATTTCAGAAACCCTCAAGAGTGCTCGTTGGAAAAAAAATGCCACATAAAATTTGTGGTATACCAATGCATTATCTCTTCCATTGAGAGTCCTAACACTGAATCTTTATCTAATCTTTACATTTAACAGCGTAACAATAATGCCAATAACTGTCGCTGAAACAGACTAGACGATATGTGTATAATGTCATCATTCGCTTTAAAATAGACACCCTGACCCTACCTTGACTTGACCTATTTCCAAAACTAATGTTGATACAATGTTAACCCTTATTGAAATAATTGCTTCAGACGTTTCCATAGTAATTAATATTACAAATAAATATTCTTTTAAAGCTGCATAAATTCAAGATTAGTTATTCCAAAAATTTCGCTTGAAGATGAAACAGAGCTTGGTACTTTAATTCAATTTAATTTTTAAAATTAAATTGAAATTTTTAGCTCCTGTTTTTGAAACATGAGAACTCTTATGTAGTGATGGAATCATTTTTTAAAAAATAACTATAATTTAGGCTCTACTTATGTATTGAGCACAGTTTTTAAAAATAAAAACAAAAATACTAAAGAATTTTGGATTATTAACCTAACGTTCTTTCCTATATATTTGCACACACACACACACCTCCAAATATACTCTATATGTTGAAACAAATATGCATTTTTGTCGTGGTAACTTGCATGTTCCAATGTAACAGCTTATAATAAGTGTGTGTGTGATTTTATTATAAATTTTTAACTTAATACATTTTTTAAAATCTCTTGTCAGGAATTTTACCAAAACAAAATGGTATGTCGAAAGCAGAAATTTCCACTTTTGCACAATCCAATAATGTTCCCTTTGGTCGAGGTTTTGGTTTGAGCAAAGTTGCTGGAGCTCAGCAATGGCAAAAGTCAGATTCTACTACAGTATCTGTTAATGCTGTTTCCACTGAAAACACTTTCACCCTTGGAGTTGGGCGAGGTAAATGTTTCTACTCTATTTTAATTCACTTAATCTTGTTAGGAATACAGTATTATTTCTTTTTTCTTAAAGTATGACACACCATCTGTTCTTGTGGCATTCAGTCAATATCATATTGTACGTAAGAGGAGGAGAATAAAGAACAGACTTTTTTTCAAACCTCTAAATCAAATAATGCCTCATTATTTTTAAGATTTCTTGCCTCAGAATTATAAATGAATTTTATAAAAAAAAACATGATAGCTTGACATTTTTTTAATTTAATAACAAAAAATACATTTGCAGTCAATTTTTAAAGTTACCTAAATTGCTCAGCTTAGATTTTTCATTGTAAAAGTTTAAAAACATTTTTTGTAGGACTCAAAAAGAAAGAAAATATTGAATGTAATTCATCTAATAAAACTGCAAAAGTAAGTTATTTTCTGTATTTCATTCTTTGTAATAATTTGCATAATTTAAAAAAAAACAACCAATGCAGATTATGCTAGTTCTTTATCCTGTATATTTTGTTAATTGCATTAAGAATGTTTAGTTATTAAAAGAAATTGAAGAGTTTTACTTGCTTGATATTTTAAAACTTTTTCTTCTTTCCTAACCTGATCTTGTTAGGCTGTTACAATGGAAGATCTTCAGAAACAATCTCGAAGAATAGAAAAGAAACTACGTCAAATTGCCAAACTAAATGAAATGAAAGCCCAGGGCACAGTTCTGGATAAATATGAGGTATTGTTAACTGCTTGGTCTAGAATTCACATTTTTATGAATTTGAATTTTGTCTTTAACAGCCAATACTTTTTTTTTTAATAGCCTGGTTAAATTTTCTCAACTGGCAGCAACAAAAAATAATTTTTTTTTTTTTTTTTTGGAAAGACAGTTGCATTTCAAAAGGATTTTTGTTTAGTGCAGATTCTGAATTAATTTTTCTCTTAACAGGAGATGAAGTTGGCTAAGAAAGAAATTCTTGAGAAAGAACTTGAACACATCACATCAAAGTAAGACTTTTTGTATTGTTAGCCCCCCACCCTTTATTTTCTGTTACTTGTACCTCTTTTTAAAGAGATTAGACTTTGTTTGAAATTTTGAATATTCTAAGTAAAAAAAAAAAATAAAATAAATTACTGTTTTCTCGAAATTAAAAATATACATTTTCTTTTAAAACAAATGTTTCATTGATCTTGAAATTATTTTTATTTCAGCATTAAATCCTGGAAATTAAAGTGAAACTAATGGGAACTTGTAATCCAGTTCTTTTTGTAATTCTGAACTGTATTTTAAAAAATAAACTTTTAAAACTAAGGGTCTTTTCCCCCTTCACTTCCTGTACTTGCATTGAATAAACAATTTTTAAACCTCATTGCTTTGTTTGTTTGCATTCAATACTTTAGTATTTAATCAATGGTGAATCACTGGGGAAAAAAAAAAATGGCAAGGGAGGATTTTTGCAGATTGTTAAAGGCATTTGTCAGAATTTTTTTAAAGGGACCTGTTCATATTGATCCCTGACCTTTTAAGGATTTTGTAGATAAGTAAAACATTTGAAAAATGTTGTCATCTGTTTTCAACTCCAGTGACAAAGATTTATCACTTTCTTAAATTTACATACAAATGAAAAACACAGACAAAATTCAATTTTATTTATTTGAAAATTGGTTAATCAGTTTTTTTTTTTTTTTTTTCCTCATGAAAATTTGAAATTGTGGTGCATATTTAGAATGTGATAATTAGAAACTGATAATTAGAAACCTGATTTTATTAAAAGAATTACAAGATAATTTCTTCAATTGGTAATCCAATTTGATCCTTTTGTCCTTAAACCTGACTATTATGAATGTCCAGATAGTTCAATGTTAGCTGGATTCTTGATTAGAATGAAATTTTTTTATTTGCTTAACATTTCTCATGACCTTTGTCTTGTGAAATATATCTTCTGCAGAAATAAAGGTTTGCTTTTGTTAAACTCTTTCCTCCTGCAAATTTAAATGCATTTCCAGATTTCTATGTAATCATCTTCATAAAAAAAATGAGTCCAGTTGTAATGTTGCACAAATCCAAATAGTAAATAAAAACACTATTAAACAAAAAAAAAATAAAAATGGTAGCATACAGCTTTTTATTTTGGCTGTTTCTGGTGAAGATCAATATAAAATGTCTTAATTCTTACCAAATTCTCTCCTTTGGCATTTTTCCCAGTAAACCACATTATTTTCACACAAATAAAACTCATGAGACTTTGCATAGAAAAGTATATTAGTGTGTATTGATCTTAACCTTTAGCACTTTGTCTTATTATTCACGAGAATTACTTGCTCTGCCAGAGCATATGATGGTTGCTAATTCTTGATTACAGTCAAGGTAGTTTTTGCTGTTGCTATGGTACAACATAACACAACTACAACATTCAAACATACTCTTGTTCATTAATATTCATTTGCAGTGAGAGAAAAAAAAAAAAAACTTTCTGGCTGAGAAGATGCAAACAGTACTGAAGGTTAAAAATGAACATAAACGGTTCTAATTTCCAGAATATATAATTCTCCCTGCAAAAAGATAAGCTGGTTTTTCTTTTGGTGAAATTTACCTAATTTAGTAGAGGTATTCCATCTAGAAACTACCTATGCTGTGCTATGTAAACACAGTCTTTGTACTAATTTATAGATGTCTACAGATTCTGAGGAATAAACTTGTGATGTTTTTAAATTTCATCGCACATAGTACAGAAAACTGAATGAAATCAGTCAATTTCTTATTTGAAGACTGCTTTTAATAGTATTTTTACATTCCTTCATATTGACAATATTTGCATGCAACTGTCTAGATATTAATGTAAACGTTCCACTGGTGAGTGGAGAGGTATGTTGAAGTAATCAAAAAAAATATATTTCCATTAAATTTTTTTTTCTTTTTATTCTTCAGAATATTTATGATTTTCTCATTAAAATATACTTTTTTTTTTTTTCTTGTCATATGTAATACACATGTTTAGCATAGTGGATGTTTTTTAATTTTAGTAAATACATTTCTGTATAAAATAACCAGTATGCTATTTGTGTGTCTACTGCTATTGTCACAACAGGTGATCATAGTGCTTTACATGACAACTAAACACAAACACAGAAATTGAACGTTTCCTTACTATAAACTATCAGGTGTCTGTGTGCCGTTTTACCTACATCTGTTGCAATTATTACAGTGCATGTTTCTCCCCACACTAATACAATATGTAAAAGTCAAGAGATCTAATTTTCTCATCTAACAAAATCACAAATCTATACAAAAGAAGCAATTTTTTTTTTTTTTTTTAAACTTAACAGAATTCCATATAAAGTGGCTGAGAAAATCCTAAATGCCACAAATACGCATGTAAAAAAAAAAAAACCTTACAGCAGTGATGAGTTTATTAATTAGTGAACAAAAGTAACCAGTCACAGATATAAAAGGATGGATAAACCTATTTGGCTATTTTCTATTTTTTTTGTCCAATTTGGTGTGGGGAATCAAACTGAAATAATCAAGGAGCTTACTATACAAGTTTACTCGTTGGTTCTATGACAATACTTGAGTCTAAGATATTTTCGATTTCCTGCAGATATTCTTACATACATCATATGGTATGTGTATGCATACAGATACAGAAAACCTTTCTACGAGTGCAGCTGGGGAAAAACAAACAGTATTACAGTGGCTAAAAACCAGAATTTGAATGTCACTAATTGATTTTTTTTTTTTTTTTTTTTTTTTCTTTGGAGCTGGATGGTGGTGCTGTAAAGCTTTCAATATTGACAACCACTGAAGGACTTGAGAAAAAAAAACAAATCTGAATGTTGGGAGAAAGAATTTGTCAATGTTAACCAATCACATTCAGCCTTTCAACATTCTATATACACAATGTACATCGAGTGCACTTCCAAGAGATGTTCTATATACACAATGGGTATACTAAAGTGACAAGGCCACTCCAGGCACATCATTACATTTGCTGGATTAGTAATAGTATTCATTGTTGAGGTTATCCCCCCCCCCTTCTAATCTTTCCAAGTAGGAGGCTGAGTGAGGTCAGTGGATAGAATTGGGCAATGAACTTAGGCAATAGCCAGTAAATCTCCCAAGATCTCTCTGTACAACAACATTTCTGTTTAACTAGTCCTGGGACAAAGGTCTGTGCTGTTTTACAATCCAAAACCAGTTTGGATTATATTTTTTTTTTTTAATGAAGTTTGCATATTTCATTACTTTGTCTCACTTTGAATTGTCCCCCACCCCCACTAGGTGCATCGCGAACAAATTAGAAAATATCTGGACATCTTGACCAGTCTCGCTGCCAATAGTCCTTGTTGAAGATCCAGTCTTCCTTGCCTGTGGTTGGATTGATACCATAATGGAACCATCTGAAAAGTGAAATGTAATTTTTTTTTTAATAATCTTTTTTTCAACTATCAAATACTCTTGTATACAAAATACAAGTGTCAGTGTAAGTATTTACTTCAGTTCTTCCACCCCGACTACGACAGCATCAATTTGATATCATACTTACTTTTCAAGTAATTTTCTCCATGGCATAATTATTTTGTTCTGCATTTATAAAATGTACATAAAAATTCCCAGCAAAATGCTTCATAGAATTGGCACATTAACAAAAAAAAAAAAAAAAACAAATTGAAAAAGAATTGCTGCCAAACAGAAACTAGTATTTGCTATGAAAGTGTGTACTCAGAATCTCTCTTTCATGGCTAAGAAACACTATCGGGGAGTGGGGGAGCAAGTTAAGAAACTTACACTGGAGTCCATTCTTCTTTTTTCTTCTTCCGATCTCTTCGAGCTGACCTTTGTTTCTCCTCTAATCGGTTCTTCTCCAAGGCAGCAGTATCTGGAAAGAAAGAAGCAAATACACTAAGTATACATCACTGTACATCATTTAACTAACACACTGGTTTCACACACACGTGCGTTGCTATTTTAATTTCTGTATTAAAACCAGTGTCAGATTCCATTAAGGTTTTCAGATTTCTCAACAGGAGACACAGCTGCTATTAAATACAATGCAAACTTAATGAGAATTAACCAGAGATCATGAATTTGTTAGAATAAGGACAATTTGAAATTTTCTTTGTGACAATATGTAATTTGAAATGAGGGAAAATGATTTCTTCAGGTAATGACAAGTAAGTGTGACTGGATTATATATTCATTACCTTAATCAGTAGGCCACTAAAAATACTATTTAGTGACTAAAACAGGTTCTGAACATCAGATATTTTTATTCTGTAAAATCTATCATCAAACAATCACTTGAAATATTGAATGAATAATCAGTTCTGGTTTTAATAATGTTACATGAGGAGGGGGTTCAATGACTACATAGTTAGTTCGGATTAATTTCACTTAATTTGGCTGAAGGGTAAATAGCATTAAGCAAAAAAAAAAAAAAAAAAAGATGAAAAAATTAATCTGAACCAACCACATAAATGAAAAAAGAACTGTGTGTGTGACTTTCGCAGGAAATAACTTATTAAAAACAATACACATATAAAAGAAGACAGATATGCCTCTATGTCAACTGGTAGGTTATTTATTATAAGTAATTTTATATATTTTTCTTTGTTGAAACAGATTAATGTTGGGTGAAGGAAAAACAATATTATTGATAATAAATATGCATTAATGCTTTTCATAAATCTAAATTTCTCATGCACAGTTCTGAACTCAACTAGTAGACAGACACAGAGACATGCATTTTCTAGAATGAAGTGATAGTTTATAATAGTAACAGGAAGAAATTTTAAGATTCAAAAGATCACAACATACATACACTTAAGGGTATCTACAGTCTCATGTGCAACTCAGGGGAGGCAATCATGGCAGAAAAAAAATATAACCAGATATTGATTAGGATAGTGGGCTGTGGAAAATAACATTAAGTAAAAAATAATTTTTTCCACGTCTCATATTACATAACTCATCTGAATTTTTAACAGCATTAAGGCCCATCCAAAGTATAGAAAATAGATACTACAATATCGGGTCAATAAATGTTATGGAAAATTGAGTAAAGATTAAGAACTGATGACAATGTTTCTAAATTATGCATTTTTTTTTTTTTTTTTACTTGAGTACAGATAATACTTTTATGAATTTATTTTCTTTTTGCTACAATATGTATATCATTTTTGAAAAAGATTAAGATTTCCAGTATAAATTAAAATTATGTTTGCAATATGAGAACAAGTGAAAAAAAAACTTTTGAAACTGAAAAATGTTTTAAATTTATTTGTTTCTATCATAATTGCAAAAGGTATTATTTTGCCATTTTGATGTTGTAGAGAGGAATTTGGAAATTATATCAACCCAAAGCAAAATTAAAATCAAAATTTAGGCTGAAAAGTTAAACTTGTTCAATGAATGAAAGTTTTGATTATGAGTTTTTTTTTTTTTTTTAACTGAGACATGATGTGACCGAAGGAATATGAAATATACAAATTGGATTTTTGGTTTTCACATTTAGTTTTAATGATTTCATCAAAATAAAACATTTTTAACATCACCAGAAAAAAAAAAAAAAAATTGATTAACCATAAACGGAAAAAAATGATTATTTTTTTTTCCCCTTTTAACTTTACCTCTCATACTTTGAATAATTTTTAAATACTTTTTAACAGCATTTAATCTTTTTAATGTTACAAGAAAAATATTTAACAATTGAAAACCTTCAAGGATATCAGAAATCTATTTCTCTACTTAAAGGTACATTAAAGTAAGAGGTAGATATTAAATTTATCGCATGTAATATCTAATTTCTTTCACGAGTGATTTTGTAATTTGTATTCAGTTAATAAAAAATCATCTATACGGCAACTTGAAAAGACTTAATGGTGTTAAATGTAAATATTTTATATTTCCAATATGAGGCATGTTAAAAATGACTATAAACAAAAGCCACTGAAAAGAACCCAAGATTCACACAAGAAGGAAATCTAATTTATTAAAAATAGTAAAGGAAACAAAAAATAAATAAAGTGAAATAAATTAGAAATAATGGCAATAAAGGTTTTCTTTTTCCTGCTCTCTTGTAATATGAGGTTTGGACTTTTTGGTAGACTAATGCCAAGGAGAAGGTCTACAAAACAATACAAGACAATGATGCACAGAATGGTAGGTGCTGTGAGAAGTGTAGCATCAAAACAAACAGCAGAGGATAGATTTACCAGGCACCTTGCAGGAAGGTATGGGATGGCCTCTCTGTTTCTCCTCTAACCTAGTCTTCTCAATAGCAGCGCCATCTACAATAAATAGAAGCACCTTGCAGAAAATCAAGGAGGCAACACATAGGATAGGAAATGGAAGGGGGGGGGCAAACTCCAGAATTGAGCAAAAAAATTAGGTGGATTTCATATATGGGCTCTAGTTTCTCATTTAATAGCAAAGTTGGGGTCAAGTTTTGCATTCAGGCAGGACTTTGAGGGACAAATGGGTCCAATTTCACTTCATATTAACTAACATTTTATTAAATGATGAAAGTGGAAAAGATTCAAGAAAATACTGGTATCTATGGAAAAAAAAAAAAAAAAAAAAAAAAATGGGATTTTGTACACAGTTCCAGAAAATCAGTATAGGAGAGAGCTGAATAATTATTTAATTATTGTGAATTTAAAAGTTGGAAAATAAAAGAAATTTAAAAAAGAAGATATATTCATTAACTAGTTTTTATACCTGAAAACGGTATATAAAAAAAAGTGTTTAGTAGGCATCCACTAATCCATTGAAAATATTGTGAATTAAATTTTTGGATGAGGCATCTGCAAAATAGTTAAAAATGATATTTTCCAAATAATCTAAAAGCTAGAAAATTATGAAAATAAATCAAAAGAAAAAACAGACTATTCCATTAATTCAAAAGAGGAAATTTATACAGAAACTGATGAGTAATTTTTATTTAGGTTCTAATTTCTGCAGAAATACTGCAAAATAGGGATGATTTTAGCATAAAAGGATTAGTTTTGTCAGTAAACACAATAGATAATTAAATATCGAGTCCAAGAAATCAATAAGTGTATCAGGAAGCATTTATTTTTAATGTCTACTTTCTCTTGAGTGATTGTTGTAAACAAATGTTTCAAGCAATACAACCATTAGAAAAATATACTCAGTGATGACACAATGATTACAAAGAAGAATCAGTTTCAAATAATATATGCTTACTAAACCTGTAAAATATTGAATAAATGTCAGAATACAGATTTATATGATTATCTCATAAGAATCTAAATCTACATGGAGAAAGATCAGAGAAAAAGAACAGATAAAATTCCTGACAAAAGATTTGACTATAAAAATCAAAAACAGTCATTTTAATATTAACAGAAAGTCTTTCAGTTCAAAGGAAATAAAAATGTAATTCAATTTTTGAATGGAATCATTGAAAAATATTGCTGCGTAGCTGACATTTATGATGTCAAAGATTATAAACATGCCTCATTTCTTTTTCCACAAATCTTTATTTTTATAGTTACTTAAACTTATTTAATATGTTGTATTTCAATAAGGAAATCTAAAAAGCTGTTCAAAATGAATTTCAAGTAGAAAAGGGCATCATAAATAGTTTTACAAATTCAAATTTACAATAAAAATAAAAAGGAAAATAGTTTCCAATTTTTTTTTGTCTTAGCAATCAAAGAATTTTTTTAAAGATGACAACAATTTAGGAATTTTTTTTTTAAAAAGGGTCAGTTCATAACCTTAGCCATAGAATAGTATAGAATCCCAATATATGCTTCAGGAGAAATAAGTAACAAATGGATTTTTTATATTTACAAGTACATAAAAAAAGAGACTGGAAAGTATTAAATGTATTCTGACATTAAGTATTACTTATCAGTGCCTTTTTTTTATCATATGACTGTCAACAGCTTTTGTTTGTACATTTCAAGTGAAACATTCTGAGTGTCTTTCCATGTTGTAGTCAGTTTTTAAAACTTGATGAGTATTTCTCCTCTATTTCTACCTTGTTTTACATCTCTTCTAAATCATGCAACTTTCATCTGTCTTTTATGGGTGCTATTGGAAGCATCAGAGCAAGAACTGATCTTGAAGAACTGTATATTCTAAATGTTCAGTGATAAATGAATGACGTGCTTATAGTTGTGCACTACAGGCGACACTTTTCCAAATTCTACTCAAAACACCAAATTGTTTGATGAAAAAAACATTGACAATTTGAAAACATTATATAAAGATTATTTTATTCAGAATGAATACCCTGATGACATTGTGGGTGTGGATGAAAAGAATGTTGTAGATACAACTGAATAACTGTATGATCAAGCTACTGAAAAAGGAAGATTATAGAGACATTATTTCAGGCAAATATCTATTATACATCTCTTTAAATATGTTGAGAGAATTGGTAACTGGCTGCCATAAAATGGATCAGCCAAAATATAATAACAAAGAAACAAAAGAAATATATTCACGTAACCAAAAACATTTTATAATAATAAATCCAAAACTCATCTTAAAATTACAAATCATTGCTAAAAATATATTTAAAATCACAAAACCCTATTTTCTACTGAAACTATTTTTTTTTTTTGCAACAAAAAAAAAAAAAAAAAAAAAAAAAAAAATAAATTTCTATATCACTGTAATTGTTTTCTTTTTTTAATAGATTTTTCAGATTAAAGTTGATAATATTAAATTGAAAGATTTTACATATTGAATTTCTGAGACTGGAGAGAAGTCTGTTTAAACAAAAAGAAAAACATGACACATTGACCACTGTTTTTTTTTTTTATCACTTTAAACATTATTTTTAGTGGATATCCATGTTTGCGTAGATGCTCCATTTTATTTTTAACAGTATATTTATTTTCATCTAGCATTTAACAGTGATTTTTACAACACAAAATTGCTGATCATATTTCATTGTATACTTTTTTCAAATACATTTCAGTTAAAATATACATTTTTTGCTTTTAGTATTTGTTAATTTTACAGGCACAATTTCACTCAACTTTTTTTTTACTATATTATTTAAGGTAAATAAAAAAAGGCTTTCATGACATTTTGATATTTTTATGAGTTCCAGTTCAATCCAAACAAGGAATATATTTTCACATTTAGAAACAATAGTGTTAGTTAATGAACAATAAAATTTTGAATTCGAAACTTTGCAAGTGGAAAATCAGAAGAAATAATGTTCAATCCATGAAGAATTGAAAACTGGTGGAAAATAAGTTGTATATCTCCAAGGACTTGCTGCAAACTTCAGTGTATTGACTGGAACCATTTGAAATAATTTAAGAGGAAGAAAAAAGCAGCTCCAAAAATAAGTGAAAATGAAAAGCAAGAACAAAACATATATACTGAGAATTACATTAATCATGTTGAAGAATATGGATTCAGTCTTATGACAAAAATGAAAGGTGGATTTTGTATAAAAACCAGAACTGCAGGTGAATGTGAATCATTAACTAAAATTTATCTTCCCTGGAAAGTTATGGTGAACATTTGCTGAAACAGGAGTGATTTCATAGACATTACCACTTTCTTTCAAAATGTACAACAAATTCACATAGATATAAAGCTAGTGCATTGAAAATTAAAATGGAAGCCATGATTGGAGACTAGAAAAGGCATCAATTATACTGTGTAATAATGCTGGAGTTCATACTGCAAAAATGACATCACTAAACTAGAATCAATTGAAGATAGACATTTTATTGCATCCTATTAAATTACTCAACCTCTTCCCCACCCCCAACCAAAACAAAAGTAGTAAGGTTTAACGACCATAGTTGCCAACCCCTCACTATTAATCCCAACTATGATATGTTGTGGCATATCCCAGAATTTCTTACTTTTGGTCAAAAGTCCCTGGATGAAAAACTTGCCAGTCTAAAAATGGGCGAATTCAATCACACTTGAATGAAATGCAATGTATTTGTTTTAATTTAATATTTTTTCTCTTGATTCTCTGCAATGTCTTCTTACCTTTGATTGAATGTTTTTATATATATATATATATATATATATATATATATATATATATATATATATATATATATATATATATATACTCACATACATACATACATACATACACACACAATATAATGTTAAGTGATTGGGTCTGCAGCATTTTATTTTTATTTTTTGGGGTTTACTGAGTGGGGATTATGTGAATGCAGTTTAAGAGTTGGTATTCAAACTTATAGTAAGTTAAAACAATTATTTTATTATATTTAACCCCCACATGCGACATTTCTTGATATATAGCATCATGTGTGTATAGGGAACACTTGATGGAAGGCATTACCAATTTGTCAGCACAAAATCACAAGCCATTGTGATTGACGGTTTGAGCATACTAGCCTTGTTCAATCTGTTGATCAGGCCAGGTGATACATTTAATAGAACGAAAAGAGAAAAAGTCAAAATAATAAAATACAAATTAAAAGAAAAATATCAAAAATTTTTCTGAAAAACAAATAATTTTGAGATACAAGGTGGGTTTTTGAGATACAAAAGGTGGGTTTGAGCATGTGGAATGCTAAAGGGTTAAACTTGTGTTTTTTTAAAACTGAATAAATGAAAAAGTAAAATAGGTATTAATATTTATATAAAAACAATTAAAAATAGTCAAGTATTTAGGGGGGGGATCTTATATTGTGACACTGGGACCTTAGAAAGTTAATCAGAAAAAGAAGAAATCGACTACTAACTGGATGATAATTGTTGAAATTCGCAGGAAAGTGGATTGAAAAGTTAAGAAAATCAAAAACGAAATGTACTGAAAAAATTGTTTCAAAATAATAAAATGAAATCAAAAACAGTTTCAAGGAGAATCAAATCCAATTTTAACTAATTCGGTAAGATTGAGCAAAACGAAAACTACCACTTCCTGTTGATAAGAAAGAGACAATGTATCATCGAAAATGTTGGTCCTGGAAAATAGAAAAATATGTTGTTGATAAAAAAAAACATCAGTAAAATAATATCTAAATTGTTCTGGACAAAGATCCAGGAAAAACATCTGGTTTAAATCGGCCATCCAGAAGAAAAATATCCCTACAAAAATAAAGATTAGCACCTAAGATTGGGGACAGGTTCGTTCATTTTCATTTCTGTGACACATGTCAAAATTTTTATGGCCAACATTATTTTGGTTTCATTTGGAGACAAGCTGATAAAGAAAAATTACCATAGGCAACCAGCCGTGTGGCTTGGTTGACTGAGAAACACAAACAGTTTTTGTTTTATTACCAAGGATGTCAGTCTGATAGGATAGCTAGCAAATCCATGTTACAGATGCTTGTTCAGGCACATTTGTGTTTCTTCAACATCCACAAAGTCATCTATGTTGAACAAAACTTGGTCATTTATGATTTCATACTAGCACAGCTATCAACAGTTGCCATACAGTTCCATCTTACCAAATTTCACTCACTTCTCAATGATGCCAACATGCCTGGGAATGTTTTCTCAGTTGATATTGTCAAGAAGTCACCTCCTTGATAAATTGACCAAAGTGAGATTCAAACTTAGGTCTTGCAGTCAAAATGTTAACACTCATATAACTGCACAGCAGTCAAAATGTTAACACTCATATAACTGCACAGCAACACACCTCTCTCTTTTTCTGTCTATTATTTTTCATAGTAAATGTTGTGCCTTGCAAGACAACTGTGCATAAAAGTAAATGGCAAAACAAAATGTATTGTGGGCTTATCTGTAGCAAATGATTGCTAGTAACTCTGTGTGTGTGTGTGTGTGTGTGCAAATAAATTGACAAATAGGAAAGAACCGTTAATAATCCAAAGTTCTTTAGTATTTCTGTTTTTATTTTTAAAAAACAGTGCTTGATACACAAGTAGAATCTATATTATAATTATTTTTTTTTAAAAATATGATTCCATTTCTACATAAGAATTACCATGTTTCAAAAACAGAAGCTAAAAACTTCCAATACAATTATAGAAATTAAATCAAAGTACCTACTTCTGTTTCATGCTCAAGCAATTTTGGAATAACTAATTTTTACATTTATGGAGCTTTATAAGCATATACATTTGTAATATTAGCTTCTATGGATATGAAGAAAACCAATCATTTTAACAAGGGGCAGTAGGGTATTCACTTTCACTGACAACAACTATTGTATCAAAATATGGGTTACTTTTGAAAAGAGGTTAAGTCAAGGTAGGGTCGGGGTGCTTTTTTTTTCAAATGAATGATGACATCCGTTCAATGCATGTCGTCTGGTCTTTTTCAACGACAGAATTTTTTTTTTTTTAAAATGCATATAACAGACATCTAATGCCATTTTACATTTCTACAAATTTTCAGTCAGCTCCTTTGTATTGAAATGCTTGTTTTGCAAAAAATTTCATAGCTACAATGGGTAAAATAAAAATTTTAAAATAATTACAGAGCCTATGCTTTTAAAAATCACTATCACAATGGAATGCAGGTTTTATCACAGTTACAATAATTTTGTGCTTGTAATTTACTCCTGAAGATGATCTTGGAAAAGACTGAAAGTACTTGGGTAAAAACTATAGCACCTTCCTTGATGAATTTCATCTTAACATCAAGAAACTCATTAGACATGTGGAAGAATCAGTATAAAAATAAGTAGACACAATATGTCTATATTATTCAATGTAACATGTCTGCCTATATATATATATATATATATATATATATATATATATATATATATATATATATATATACATATACATACATACATATATATATATATATATATGTCTCCAAATGAAGAGAAAGAAGAAACAGATTTAAAATCCAGTTCTTTAGCATTTACTTTTTTTTTTAAAAAGTGATTAATACAACATAGAGCATATTATACACACACAAAATAAAGAAGTAAAAACACTGTATACTACCACCACACACTACCATGGTTTCAACCACTTCAGGTGGCTGAACAACAAGTGTTCCTCAAACCACATCACACTACTATATCATGCTATGGCACCAGAAGTTGAGAATGGAAAGCGGTGTAAGCTAAGAAGAAAAAAAAAAAAAAAAAAAACCAACTTTCTTCATCCGAGATCGTACAGGCCAAGAGCATTCTTGCTTATATGTCTACATTTAGACATTATCTCTGTTTTCCCATTCAAAAAACACGTGGCTGTCTTTAGATGCTGCTATCACCAACTTCTGACACAACCTACAACTGCTACCACTTGTTCTGCTAGATTCAACTTTGCTCTATATATGTGTGTGTGTGTGTGTGTGTGTGTGTGTATATATATATATATATATATATATATATATAAAAAATCGCTTATATGTGCCTTTCATTGTATATGAATGTTGTCTTTTTTTTTTTTTTTTTTAAGGGTTGTGGACATATTTCCTGCCTCACCGCCTTTTTGCATGTTTATATATCTAAATATGTCTGCGTATTTGTATATTATAATCTGATTGTGTATGTATTGTCTTTTGCAAGATTTTATCCTCCTTTGTCCATGTCTTCACTTCAAATGTATCTAAGTTGTAACGGAGTTCAGAGCAGCATTAGATCTTAACGTTTATTCCAACCTAATTTCAATAAAAAACAAAATAAATAAAAAAACATACTTTTTTTCCTCAGTTTCTTCTTTAAATAATTTTAAATTTAATATAGATTAAATTTAAAATTGGTAATTTTTACTTTTTAATTTTATAGTATAATTTAATAGTTTGAATGAATTCTATTTTAGTCTAACCCTAACATTAAAGCATTAAATAATTATTATAACCAAAGTTCGTTGTCAAGTCTTTAGAATTCTTATATACTTGTATTTTGATTTATCATTCCAGCTTATGTAACAGTGTTTCCTCTAACGAGGGGTGTTTGATTGATTTGAACCTTTTAAAACCCTTTATTCTACATTCAACGTCATCACTTGATAAGACACCAGAAGCCACAAAGAACATCCAAATCGACCAAAGTCTGAATAATGCTTTTGAACACAGGTCTTTCCCCATCCTCAAAATATATATATCTGCTCTGTTTCAAAATCCATTCCTAAAAATTGTCTATATATATATATATATATATATATATATATGGGTTTACAGAAAAAGATACATAAGTTGCTCTTCATACCCACCCCCTTTCCTGGTTAGTGCATGTTTATAAAGAATATCTATACTAATCCACAGCAATAGAAGACAAATAAAAAATACTGAGATAAATGACTTTACTTTTTGGATCAAAAACAAAACAATAACTGAAATTGTTGCATAGACTTTAAAGAATAAATATTATAACAAAAATAAAAATAGAATTCAAACTTGAAAAAATTAATGTTGGGAGAAATTAATAAAATCTTAAATTTAATTTTACTTTTAAAAAAAAAAAAAAAGAAAAATTTAAGAGATGAAAAAAGGTATTACCTGAGTTTTATACGAATATTAATGCAGACAGATTTTAGCTTTCTATATATATTTTGCGAAACTTTAGTGTGGAAAAGGTTTTTAAATAATAAAATAAATGAAAAGCTTTTTAAATAAAAAAATCAAACAATTTGCTTTTTATTTAAAAAGCTTTTCATTTCCATTGTCGTGTAAAAGCCTTTACATGAAAATGAAACTGGAAAATAAAGCTAATTAATCAAGTAGGAAAGTTCTTCTAAGAGCCATGACAGGAAAGGAGACTATGTTAAAAATGAAATGTACACAAAATGTATGATTAATTTGCTTTTATTCTTGACTCTCTTATCACACACACAGAGTGGTATCATTTAATTCAGGATACATTCCTTCTCTTCCCCATTGCCTATTGTCAAAAATGGATCGTGCCTGTTTATAAGTAGTTTTGTTGTACTATTCTATTGTATGGAATAAAGCCTAATTTGGGTTACTCCATTCCGTGTCTTTCATTACAATTTATTCACAAATACTTTTCAGTTACACTATCTTGGTCTCTGAGAAATATGGACAAAATTCTGCAAGCTCAGATATCTGAAACTTTCCCTAGTTCAAAGAAACTGAAAAGGATTGGAAGCACTGGTTTGCCACTTGAGAATTTCCTGCAAAATATAGAACAATACACCCCGACTGATGAACTGTGCTCCTAAACTTTATTGGCCCTTCAGTGTATGAATTAAGTTCTGACTGCCCAGACTATGAGAGAGCCATCAATAGACTCCAGTAATTGTATAACAAGCCCAAGAATGAAATCTATGCCAGGCATATACTATCAATGCACTGGCAAAAACCAAAAGAGATGCTAGATGACTATCTTCTTTCTGAGGCATTTAAGTGAGGATTGCAACTACAAAGCAGTCAGTGCTGAGGAACATAGATCCAAGGCCATAAAAGATACCTTCATAAGTGGACTTTTGTCCCCTGACTACTCGAAAATGTAACTCTGGATTTCATCACTACCTTTGAACAAGCCAGAGCTCTTGAACAAGCTCAGAAAAGTTTGGAGTCCTACTCTATCTCTCAAACAGTTGTTAGTGCTTTGAGGGGTAACTGGTTCGAAAGCTTCGTCTGCCTATCCTACTGAGAAATAATATTGTGTCAATGGCGTCAACCTCTCTGAGCCCTCAGATGTTTGGTTATTACCTGGTAAATGTGAAAGTGGAGAGACAAGAATATTCTGATTTTAAACTGTCTGTGCTTCCTGATTTGTGTCCTACTGTCACAGTTGGGCAAGACTTTATGGGGCAACATGAGAGTATCTGTGTGAAATTTAGTGGAAAGTGGCTTCCTTTAAGTATGTGCAGACTGACTACTTTTTCTATTCCTCCTTCCCAACTCTTTGCTAATCTTACTGAGAATTGCAAAGCAATAGCTATTATACCACCTTTGAAGCAGATGGAAAGCTATATCAATTTTGCAGGATACCATTTGGAATAACCAACAGAGTAGCTTGTTTTATAGCTGACAATTCACTCTCCCACACATTTGCTAACTTAGACAATATAACTATCTGTGATAAGAGCAAGAGAGAGCACGATGAGAACCTCGATAAATTTTTGGAAGTGGCCAAGTAATACAATTTAATTTACAATCATAATAAATGCTCTTTCCCCAACACTACAGTGAAACTACTAGGCTACACAATATCTGAGGGTACAATTAAACCAGACCCCGAGAGACTTTGACCGCTTAAAGAACTTCCCCTTCCTCACGATATTCATTCTCTTCATCGTGCACTGGTAATGTTCTCTTACTATTCCCAATGGATTAGTAAGTATTCTGAAAAAGTTGCACCCCCCCACCATACAAGCTAATTGTTTTCCACTACCCAAGACTGTTGAAAAAGCCTTCAAATACCTGAAAACTGAAGTTGAAAATGGAGTCATGTATTCTATCAATGAAACAGTTCCTTTCACTTTAGAGACCGATGCTTCATGCCATACAATTACAGCCTTATTGAACCAATCTTGTAGACCCGTAGCTTTCTTTTCAAGTGAACGTAAACACTCTTCTATAGAAAAGGAAGCCCAAGCTATCAGAGGCTTTACGTCAATGGAGGCACTACTTAACGGGATGACACTTCACTTTACTTACAGATCAGAGATCAGTGGTATTTATGCTCGATTCAAAACAGGCTGGAAAAATAAAAAATGATAAAATCCAAAAGGTGGAGGGTTGAACTTACCTGCTACATTTTCAATATTAAATACTGCCCAGGAAAGATAATGTTACTGCAGATATGTTATCTAGAGTTTATTGTTCAGCTGTAAGTCTGGACACCCTAGAGAAATTACACAACTTTCTTTGTCACCCTGGTGTTACGCAAATGATGCCTTTTCTTAGGACAAGGAACCTTCCTTTCTCTGTGGAGTATGTGAAGAGTGTATCTACTGCTTGCCCTGTATGTGCCATAAATAGTTTTGTTGTACTAACTATTCTATTGTGTGGAATAAAGCCCAATTTGGGTTACTCTGTTCTGTGTCTTTCATTACATTGGCTTAAAAATTGAAAATAATCATATTTCATTTATATATCCTCTAAAACAAAACATATTAAAGCATATTTTTCTCTCTTATTTGACATATATTTTAATATATTCTATTATGCTAATTTGTCAAGAGTTCTAATTTAGGGACATGTAGTTATTAACTAATCTTAATAACTAAGTTCACGCAAACAAATAAAAGTAACTGAAATCACAAACACCTTGAAAAGTACCTATTATTTTTTGTAATACAATATTTCCAAGGGAACCAATGTAATTAGTTTTTTTTTCTAACAGGATTCTCTTCTAACAGTCTATTTTTACAGAAGTCATTTGAGTTTATTGTGTCAGATGTTAGTTTTAAACATTTGTCATAAGTTT
Organism: Acanthosepion pharaonis; assembly: GCA_903632075.3. Taxonomy (NCBI): domain Eukaryota; kingdom Metazoa; phylum Mollusca; class Cephalopoda; order Sepiida; family Sepiidae; genus Acanthosepion; species Acanthosepion pharaonis. The sequence continues at coordinate 624,856 of CAHIKZ030000396.1, read as the reverse complement.
TTACAACAATAAGATTTGTATTTCAATATTATTTAGTGAACTGATTAGTTTGATAGTATTTTGTCATGTAAGAAAGCCATGCATGAAAAAAAATCATCAATATGATTTTGGATGGTGTATGAGAGTATAACTTTATGTAATAAGTCTAGATAAGACTTCATACATTCTTTTAATTTGATACAAGATACCGACACCCTGCACCATGATACTCCCCATACCATAATAGTCACTACAACATGATACTTCTCACCACATGTTTAATTATTGCTCTAATTCGGTGCAGATGGTACTCTTCTCTAATTTCTTCAACCATCAAAGAACTTCTAAATAAACATCCTAGATAAAAAGGCAGATTTTAAGAAAGGTTACTCAATAATCTATCTATAAACAATAGAACAACTGATAAAAACAAAACAAAAAGAATATTACATAACAAACCCATTTTGTTTAGCTTTGACTGCAGAGAATATGTAGCAGTCTTTCAAAATTTTATGAAAATTATATAAATGTTATTGGGAAGATATACAATAAATGTATTGCAATAATTTGATGCCACAAAAAACAAAAGAAAACACAAGTAAAATAAAGATAGAAAAAGTAATATTGAGACAAGTAGATACACACTGAAAGTACATAGGAATAAGAATAAACAGGAACAGAGAATATTTGAATGAGCTACAATTTGCTGACAACAATCATAATTGTCATTGTATGCAGCAATTTCAAACGCTCCTAATTTCACAAGCTATTGCCTTAAATGGTTCACATACTTTCCTCAAGTTTCTAATAGTAAACTTAGTTTATTTATTAACACTACATCAATTCTTACATTGTGTTGGGCAGAACAGTTGTTGAGTTTTGTTGAGATAGTTAAATGATCCTAATGTTAACTTCATTCAAAAAGATAGTTTTTGGCTGTAGTGTGAAACACGTCATATCTGTGTGGTTCTGAATCTAATATTGGATGAAAATAAGCAATACTTTCAGTATTTATCATCCTTTATTTTAAGGAAGGTAAAAATTTAACTCAGCTGAAAAATAAATTTCTAGAGAAGGTAATGTGAATGATTAAATATGTATGGTATATGAAATTCCATTTTGGAAAATTGAATGATGCTCAACAGTTAGGAAGACCAGTTGAGATTAAACTAAAAGCAATAAAATGAAACTACTCTCAGAAAATATCAAAGTTATACAATGTAAGAGACAGGCCAATATATTTCACAAGCAGTGAATATAATGTATACCAGTTTGGTTATGTTAGTCAATTTGATGTGTAACTTCCACATAAATGAAAGAAAGGTACTAAAATATATTTTAATGTGCAATCTGCTACTTAAATATATGTTATGATGTTAATTTGGGGTTAAGAAAGACAAACGCCAAATAACATGTAACAATAAAATGGGGTTTATTCGGTTGGTAAGTTGGTACAGATATCGCCTGAGTAGTCTATAACTAACTCAGCCCAGAACTTCTTCTACTCTGTCTTTTGACATGCCACTGTTTAACGTCCTTGTTTGTAGACGAGTTCATCTTCAAGAGGGGTGGTAGGTTCCTACACAACACCTCCCCCTTGAGATTAATTCCGGAGGAATTAATATATTTTACTTTTGGGATCTGGACTTAAACATTCCACCCTAGTTCTTTTTCTTTTGCTTGTCCTTCTTTGAACAACTGTTTCAGGCAATGGTGGAGTCGGTATATCAAATAAATCATATAATACCTCCATTGGTTCTTCCTTTTCTTCACTTATTTCTTCGATGATTCTTTTCCTTAATTGGTTCAAATGTCTTTTGTGCGTCCATTTTTGACTTGGAGATAGGCATCCGATAAATCCAATTTAGCGAATATTTTTCCTCCACTTAAACTTGCAAAAATGTCTTCTGGTGAAAGGCAAAGGATATGTGTGGTCTTTTAAGCAATCATTTAGACCCGTAGAAAAATCGGCACACATCCGAATTTTATTATTTTTTTCTTAACATATACAACAGGGCAGGCCCACTCTGAAAATTCAATGCGTGAAATAACTCCTAAATTTTCAAGCCGTTCCCATTCTTTGTCAGTCTGTTCCAAAACACCAAATGGCACATTTCTTTTTCGCTTGAAAATAGGTTTTACATTTTCCTTCACTTCAAATTTTGCCTTCGCCTTTTTGCAACATCCAAGACCTTCTGAAAATACTTGTGGAAATTTTATTTTCAGATCTTTCACAAAATTTTCTGTAACCCGATTTTCACACCGAGAAGAAACATTAACTCTATTACAAAAAGAATTTATAGGGAGTTCCCATAAATTAAACAGTATAATCCAATCTGTTCCAAACAAATTTGAAGCATTTTGTAGCACATACACTTTAGACTTTAGTGTCTTACCAACAAATGAAATATTACAAGAAAATTCACCTTGAAAATGCAATTTTCTTCCAGAAATCCCGCGAGCCACTTTTTCAGTCTTTTTAAGCAAAGGTCTGCCTATTTTAATCCATGTTGCTATATTAATAATGGAAATATCACTTCCAGTATCTAGCTGTAGTTTAACATTTTTTCCATTAATTTTTACTTGTACGAATTTTCTTTTCTGCCCCTCCTCAATCTCCTGACGTGATAACACAATATTCACAATATCTTTTTTCGACTTAATTTTTTTTTTTTTTGCTTTTACAATGAGTACTTACATGGCCTTTATTGCCACACGTATAGCAATTTTTGTCGCGAAAAAAATTCACTTTTAAAATGACCACCACCACATCCAAAGCACGTTGGTTTTTAACGTTTTTATTAACTATTCCTTTTTTGGTCGAATAGCATGGACACGGGATACGTCTTTTCTTCAATTTGCGTATTGTCATGTTTTAAATTTTCAATTCTTTGACACTCTTCCGTAACCTTCTGCAAAGTAATCTCGAATTTTGTTCGAGTTTTGCCAATATTCGGGACCTTATGTCCTTATCTTTGCTAGAAGTCAAGCCTTGAACGAATATCAAACATTTAAATCGATCAATTGAAAGATCATGTAACATAAAACGTTCACACATTCTGTTAACATTTCCAGCATACGTAACAATATCCTCATCGTCACACGCTTTACCATATTCAAACACGAGAAATGAGTATGAAACAAACTAACTCGCTCGCCAAAAATACTAGATAAAGTATTAACAGTTTCTTCAAAAGAAATGTCACTAGTTTTTCTTGGAAGGACAAAATTCGTATACTTATTATTTTCATCTGTACCCAACTTTTGTAAAAGTAAACTCACTTTTTTGTTCATCAGTCCAACCTTCACATTTTTTTTTCAAATATTGTTTCAAATCTTCTGAAATACGCAGGAAATGTTATACCCTCCTCTGGGTTAAATTTGAACTCGGTAATAGAATTAGCAATACTTTTGGCGGTGAATGACGAATTTACTGGATTCTTTAGTAACATTGCTTCAAATAAAAAGCCTTTGTGTCATTTCGCTGCTGAACTTGTAAATCCAATAGTTGTTCCCAAAACAATTTTGTTGCTCTTGTTGCAATCTTTTTGTTGCTCTTGTTGCTGAATTTGGTTTTGCACTAGAGTTTTCGTTAATGCAATCAAATCTTCCATTATGCGTAATAGATTACACAAAACACTTTTCAAAACAGTCAAAAAGGAGAAAAACACATATATATCCAACAATAAGCACAAGTCTTACTTCTTTTGGCAGGTTGAAATCCTATTTCTTCTTGAAGAACAAAGTTCAACGTATTGTTTTTTTTTTTTCTTTCTTTCAGTGCGAGAAAAAAAAAAATTATATAGTCCACCTAGAGTTGAAAAATTCTCTACTCAGCGTGATGAATGAATCTGTCGTCGCCACTGTTATGATGTTAATTTGGAGTTAATAAAGACAAACGCCAAATAACATGTAACAATAAAATGGGGTTTATTCGGTTGGTAAGTTGGTACAGATATCGCCTGAGTAACTCAGCCCAGAACTTCTTCTACTCTGTCTTTTGACATGCCACTGTTTAACGTCCTTGTTTGTAGATGAGTTCATCTTCAAGAGGGGTGGTAGGTTCCTACACAACAATATAACAATGATTTGCTTTTTAAATAGCAGATGAAAAGTGGATGTCTTACGTCAATGTGAGATTCAAGAGATTATGGGGCAAATGAAAAGGACCAACAGAAGCAGATCAAAAAATGTATTCTGTGTTTATAGTGAAATCAGAAAGATGCCATCTGCCATCAGTTCCTTCTAAGGAAGAAAACAATTGGTTCAAACAAGCACTGCTTCTAATCAGCCCAAGTGAAGACAGCAACTGATGTAAAGTATCAAAAATTAGTTAAAAGTTGTAATATATAATCTGGATAATGCTAAAGCACATATTTCTCTGTTGATTTCTCACTGCTTCTAAAACTTTAATGTTTCTGATTCATGACCTACTCTATGTAGATGACTGTGACTTTGTTACACCCAAAGAGAAAGACTTCAGCTCCTGATAAACTATATATGATATATTTGGGCTTACTATCAATCTAAAAAAAAAAAAGAAAGAAACAGAACAGTAGTCATCATGCATCAGCCAACTCTTAGAAAGGTACCATCAATCAAAGGAAATCTGGAAATTGCCTACAGAGGTTCAAAAGGATGTGATGCATATGGCAACCTTGAAAACAAGTTATAGTTACATGCAGATATTAGTGTCTACCAAACATGTGTTCAGTCATCTCTCTTGTATGGTTGCAAGATTTGGACAACCTAGAGCAGTCATATACATCATCTGGAACATTTCTGTCAAAAATTCTCGAGTCATATTGTGAAAATATTATGGAGATCAAGAATATCATTGTGCTACAATGAGCAAAAATTTTGAGCATCATCCATGGTTATGAAGCAGAGACTTAGATGGGCTGGTCATTGATTATGCTTAAAGGACGATTGACTTTCAAAATAAGCACTGGCTTTTGAACTGGTGCAAGGCAAACATCCATAATGCAAGCTACACAAATGCTACACAGACTGTCTCAAGGATACACTTAAGACACATTAAGACATAAAATAAATTTTATTAAGATATAAAATAAATTTGAATTTGGCAATTAGCATTGAAAAAATTAGAAAAAATAACTAAATAAAATATCCAATATATACATATAAAATAATTAAGTAATTAAAAATAAATAAATTTAGAAAATTAAATAAAGTAAATAACCAGTACATTTATATTACAATAAATATTTATTGATAATATTTATTGAGTTTATCTCACTAAATAATAAATAAATATAATCACAAAAAATATGTTCGATATTTGCTGAAAGTCAATAATATAAAATAATTAAATAAATCAAATGTATAATTAATTTTATAAAAACAAATAAGTAATTGATAAGTTTTAATATTATAAATTATGTGATCATTGGAAAATTCGCAATGACAAAATTATATACAAGAAAAAATATGTGTAAATATATGTATAGGTTAATATATATATATACACACCATAAATTAGTAAACAATTGTGCCACGCCCGTTCTAACAGCCTGTTATGTTAACTGAAGCATCAGAACAATCTTGGGGGTTTCCAGCAGTATTTTGATTAATCATGGTTAATGTTTTTTTTGTTTTTTTTTAAATAAGGTACTTCTTACAGAATTGATTATACCTTGAAAATCAAATTTTCAATGGCCCAATGGGTAGGAAAGGAAAAAATCTGAAAACAAAAGTTGAATGTTGAACTTGTTCTTTTATTTCCCCTTGTCCAAGGACAAGTATTCAAGAATTATATTAGGGCTGTAGAAGCTGCTTGATGAGGGCATGTACAGATGGACATTCATCTAGGAGGTAGTGTGGATCAAGTACTTTTCATTTTTTTTTTTTAACCATTATCCCAAATGAGAGGTAGAAATCTAAGTATTGGTGGGAATGGATGGTTACTCCATCTTAGCATTGTTGCTTTTTTATTCTAACAGCTACAAAATTGAAAATAAGGAAGTTTTGTTGCTGAAAACTACTACTATTTGATTTCTACCTGATTGAAGAATATGTTGATCCAGAATGTTGTAATAATAAATAAAATAATGAAAATGCTATTAAAAAAACAATGCAATTGTTCATTGTTCAATTGTGTTATTTCTCTCATTGTGTTCATAGCTGTATATTGCCATTGTGGTTAGCCAATAGTTTTTAAATAAGTTTGTAAAAATGTTAAATCATTTAAAATTTGCATATTCCAGATTATTATTAAAAATTCCTCAATATTTATTTTCATTAGAATATATAACATATAATAACATATTAACAATATTCTGAGGAATCTGGAAAGGACTAACAAACATTTTTGCATTGTTAATTTGGGATTTCTCTTAACATGAAGATTATAATGAAATTAAAAAAAACTCTTGTTAATAAGAAGCAAAAGAAGAATGAATGGACAATTTAGAAAATTTTCAATAATTCTGCTGAGTCTCCATGAAATGGTCTGAATAATTTTATATTATATATATTATATTCAAACATGTTTCATTGAATAATATAGACATATTATGTCTATTTATTTTTATAATGATCCTTTCCAGTTCTTTAATCAGTTTCTTGATGTTAAGATGAAATTCATCAAGGAAGACGCCATAGTTTTTTTCCTACGCAAGTAGTTTCAATCTCCTCCAAGATCATCCTCAGAGTGAATTACAAAGACAAATTTATTTTAACTGTGATCATTGTGAACAACCAAATCACACATGGGGGCAGAAACACCAAAGTCATTAAATTCCAACTTCTGGTCTTTCAAGATTATATACATGTGAGACATCCATGAAATTTTCCAAAACTGCTGATCAGATGCTTCCCGACAAAATCCTTCAATCAAGTTAAGAGATATTTTATCATTTACAACTTCTATTATTGATATTCAATCTATCCATAAATGTATTTGTTGTCTCTTGGGTGGATAATCATTCCTTAATTATGGATTGCTTCACCATTTATCACTTTTGTTATGTTAGTGAGAGAGACAGGAATAATTAACAAAAGAAGAAAAAAAAAACTTTAATCTTTTTGTAGATAAAGCATGAAAATTTCATGACAGTAAATAAAGAAAATATTGCATACATAAAGGAAGATCCTGATACTCTTATTTAGTAATTTATAAATTCTTTTTTATTTGTCACTAAGCAAAATGTTTCTGCATGAAAATCCTTGTTTAATGCAAGTGAACAAAATGAAAGATTTCATTATAATTAAGAAAATGTCTCAAATAAGAAAAAGAATTTTAAGAAATGTTATTGATGAGAAACAAAGAACAATTACCTATGTCTCCTTCTTCTAAAAGGCGGATATCTGGACGCAGACGAGAATCAGTTGGAGGTAATGTATCTTTGATATTGTCTGTAAGTTGGTTCAACATCATAGCAAATAGTGTAAAACTGAAAAACTGCAAATAGACAGCAAGTGAATGAATGGATTAATTGAAGAAATCGAAAGAAAAGGTTAAATATGTACAATGTCGCCATCAATATAGAAAAGATGTTTAGATACATGTAAAAGAGAACAATAATTTAGGCAGAAATTCTTATAAGTAATAAAATGAAGGCCACAAGACTAGATTTACCTTTTCTATGTTTGGTCAATAAGGCTCATTAGGTTCTCTGATTACATAAGTTGAAAAAATTTTTTTCATTCCAAAAGTGAGTTTTGCATTTGTAAAATTAACTTACAATAGCTAACACGCAACAACTAAAGTATTTTAAGACAATTTTTTTTTTCAATTTTTGTAACACACTGACACATGTTGAAATCCTTACAATATTTAGTATTGTTGAAGTCACTACTAACATTTTCTGTCGAGATTTACAAACTACATTTCACAAGCCATTCAATAAAATATGAATAAGCTTATTTATTTAAAAAAATACTTTGACAAAAACTCTACTTTGTGGTTAATTTTATAGGACTTTATGGTAAACAATATTTTTTAATAAAATTTCTTTTTTTCCTTTTTAAGAGTGAAGAATAAATTCTTAGGATTTCTTACTCTTGAGCATGCAACATGTGTAAATATTTCTTTCTGGAATCAAATTCCAACTTTTGAAGCATTTGGCCTTTTTGATTTGTTTATAGTTCTTGCAAACACAGGGTGAACTGGAAACTGGATTCTTGCATATAAAAACTTAAAGAAAAGATATGCAAACAACAATATTGCATTTTTATTAAATAAGTATTTGTTATTTTAATCATTAAATTGTTTTAAAATAGTGAGAGTATTTTTTATGTTAAATAATAACATTTTTAATTTTGCAAAAAAAAAAAAAAAAAAAAAAAAAAGAATGAAAATTTATTGTACTAATGCACTCTAGTAAAACCAACTGTACTTTGTACCCTCTTACCTGTTTGAACTTCTTTTTAGAGGGTGTGATGGATGGACAGACAAAGGAACTAATGAATATAAATTATTTTTTGACAGGTTTTACATTCTTTTGTCCCAAATTCTCAAATCAAATTTCAAGATACTTTTCATTTGGAAATAAAATTTAATGAAAAAGAGATATAAATTCCAATTAATAAATGCATTATTATAGCAGGGATGTGTGTATAGCATAGCAGATATTGGCACAGCAAGTAAGTTCAAATTCCAGGTTAGTCTGTTGTATTCACTTTTGCACAAATGCACTTTGGAAAGGTATGAACCCATCTTTTCCCTTCCCAGTTATGGGTTAAATAGCAGAGTAGATTGGACTCTCTATAACTGTAAGTGATAACCAGAAGGGAAAGTCTGAATTCAAAACCATGAAGAAAGCAAAGGGAAACCACTAACTATTCCATGAAGTCATGGCAATTCACCAATCATGAAGAAAAAGAAACTTTGGGCAATCAGGATTATCTACATCCTGAAGGGACATTATATGATATTATGAAATGGTTATTGCCAATGAAGAATTCTTTGGAGCTAGTCAAAGTCCATTAAGGATATATTTTACCTGATTTGTGTTTTCTGGCCTTGGAAGCGCCTTCCAGAGGCACATCTCCCCAGGAATTCCAGGATCTGCATTTGGGAGCAACCGTGGAATGTCATCAGGATCATTGATTGCTGCTGATCCACTCTCACTACTGCCAGAGGCGCCATTCTCCTAAAACACAGGTTCACAATCAACAGATACTGACATAACAGAGAAAATGCAATCTTGAATTTCCCACCAATCATCATCAAATGCAATGAAAAAGAAAATAAGAAATTATATGTTAATGAACAATTAGTTTTGTTACATAAGAGAAATGAACAAAAATAAAATAAATTTACAACTGTCACAAAAATCTCAGATTATTTTAATACCAATTTACAACAAGGCTTTAATAGCTTACTTATGAAAAGAACATCATTTTAATTCTTTCTAAAGCATGATATTTTTTTTTAAATTTCAAGAGATTTTAAATGATCAGCATTTATTCCACAACAAAATTGTTATTCAATAAACAAATTACACAATTCACTTACAATATCTACAAACAAAAAAACATGCATGAAATCTATAACATCTAAACTATACCTAGGATTTTTTAAAAATTTTTCTTGTTTTAATATAGGTACCTCCACGAAATTGCTAAAAAAAAAGAGCATAGCTTGATGAAAAAAGACGCCAACCTTGCCAAAAAACAAAATTTTATTGTCTAAATGCTTATGTTATTATTAAGAGGAAAGACCAAAGTTTTTTTAAATTATTTTTAAAAATTTTCCTTCTTTTAGAACATTCTAAATTTTGATTAAAAAACCTTGTTTCTATTTGTATCAGCGGAACTAGTAAATAACAGACAATTTTTAGCACGTTTTTTTGGTATGACACACATTAATTTGAAAAATCGTGCAAAAATAGAAATAATTGTCGGATGTTAATGAAACTTTCAGGAACTATTCACAGATGATCGAAATTATTATAAATATGTTTTTTTTTATTAAAGTCATGGTAGAAATATTTTTTTTAAATATTTATTACCCCACCGAACTAATTTTATGAAAACACTAGAAATTCAATCCCATCGGTTTTAGTGATTACAATAATTAAAAGCACAGGGCTTTGAGGAATGCAAATCATGTTTTTTTTTGTTTTTAATTGGAGCCAACATACCTGAAAATCAGCTCTGAATTGTAACATACAAAACTCAATAAAACAAAGATATTATTTAATTTCAAATGCTTTTATTTGCTTTTAGTTATTTTTATGAATATGGACAATATTTTCTGAAAGCCAAAAATTTTTTTCGGTGAAAAATGAATTTTTAATACAATTATTTGTTATTTCTTTAATTATAATAGATTTTACATTTAAGTTGTTAAAATATTATAAAATTAGTTAAAAGCCACATCGGCTTTCCTAAGTGTCCTTATGAGATAGATCTTTTTTTAGCACGTTGTAAATTGTATCATTTTGACTAATCAGAAGATCCACAGTAATTAAGAAATCTAATTTTGTGCTTATAACCGGGCTGTAATTATAAAGTACGGAAGACCAACCAGAATATAATTAAGTTGCGTTATTTGAGTTAAGCATTGTTCTTCGCTGTTAAGGCCTTTACTTTTTTTTACAAACACGTGTGGAGAAGTTAATTTGATTTTTCAATTTCAACTGAGAAGGGTACCTACAGGTATCAGTATCATCGTATGAAATTTATATGATCTTATTTTTATATTAATCTCAGTTATGACATTTTTCCATAAATGAAATATCAAAATTAATAATAAAATGAATGCAAATACAAATAACAGTAAAATGTAATAAATGTACATAAAATTATAGTATTTTATGTACAGTTCTGATAAAATTTCATAAGAAAGGTACCTATAAATTAATTAGATACATTTCTTAGGAAATCTGAAATTTAATGTCACTCTTAACAGTCTTATTTTAATTTCTTTATATATTTTCCATAAAGCATCATAAACGTAAAGGTGAAAGCTAAGTACAAAAAAAAAAAAATTAGACTGCTGAAAGTTTTCATTAAAAATAACGAGGTAAATAATTTGTTCACTTAAATGTAAATTATTTCACTTTTCTCCTTCCGTAGAACAAATTAGCCTCATGGAATTTGTAAATATGTCATTCATCACCTGTCAAGAGATGCGAAAGTTTATGACCTGCTTTGTTTTATTTTCAAATTACATCTTTTTGGCACAAAAGCTAAGTTATGTTTGGTTCAAAATATTTTAAATAAACATTATAATTTCTGATTTTCTTAAAATAAGTTTTGAAAAAACGATAATTGATATTTAAAAGAATTTCAAAGTGAGATTTCCAGTTTTTTTTTTAAAATGTAAAAAAAAATGGTCAATTTTGCTGACTCAAAAAAAACTAGATTTTTAACGAAAAATTCGGACAGGCTAGGAACGATTAAAAAAATGGAAAAAAATACCCCAAAAATACTTTGATCTTTCCTCTTAATAATAACAAACATTTAGATGATAAAATTTTGTTTTCGTCAAGTTTGGCGTCTTTTTCATCATGCTATACTCTTTTTTTAGCGATCTCGTAGAGGTACCTATTTTAATATAAATTATGAAGTGTATAGAACATAATTTATAGCATAAAAATATCAAAGAATGTAAGCCCTTCAAAATGGAAATAATGAATTAATAAGAGATGGGAGATATTTTCAATTTGCCAAGACAACTGTATGCATGAAAAGCATTTGGATGAAATATAAGTAAAATGTGGATAAAAGTATGAAAAGAAAAATATGGATAAGAAAATAAGGATTGTATTTGGTTATATATATATATATATATATATATATATAAAATGAGGATAGAACAAATCAAGAAAATGTAAAATTTTTGTTTTTAGTAATTGAAAAAAATTTAAACACTTAAGATAACAATTCAAACTATTCATACAAAACAAATTTTCATATCAAATATTTTTTTTCTTATAGTAACAAATATTTATAATTAAAAGAAATCTCTTTTATTCTACTCTATAATTGGTTTCTTTTGATACTGACTTTAATGTTTTCTTTTTCACTTAAGTAACATTTTCTAACAACATAGCTTATTCTATTTCACAGATATGTTTACATTGTATAATATATGATCTTGTAATCTCCTGTTTTTACATTATTCACTTATGTTATCTTAAATTTTGATTAGTTCACAAAGATATTAACATAATTAAGACATTATTAATAAGTTTGCAAAAAATTTGAACCCACAGCTTGACCAGTCAATGAGATTCAGTTGAGCTAATACAAATTTGACCCCTTGTCTTTATAAACAGAAATTCATATGATCTCTTCTGCGAATCCATGTCAGTTAAATTCCTTCAAATAGATTTGTTTTAGTTACAAATCTGTTATCAAATGATTTAGACAATCTGCCTTCAATGATTTGAATAAGGACAGAAGTTATAAACAATGAAGTTATAATATGAATATGAAGAACAACAAAGGATTTGGTCATAACAAAATATTTTTTTGTTAAATTGAATTTTGGGTATAGTTAACTTGTTTTGTGAAAATTAATTCCAGACATTATTCTACACATTTTCTGCACTAGTATTTTCGTCAGTCAATATGATCTTCAACCTTCCAGAGATATATTTTGTGTATAGTAGTCATTAGAAATTCATACTTTTTTCTTTTTCTTTCTTTAGCTAAAAAAAAAAAAAAAAAAAAAAAAAATATAATTGAGAGCACGTTTTTTTCTAATATTAGTGAAATCTTAATAAGATTTTTTTTATTTCTATCATGATATTTAAATATGCAGAGAAATGCTAAAAGAAACATTTTCACACTAGCAAAGTTTATGCATGTTTATAGACAAACATTCATGGGCATAAATTCCAGTCAACACTGAAAATAATTTTACATTAAAGAACATCAAACAATGAAGTAAATACAGAGCCTCAGACACACAAGGTGCACTGGGTAAATTTTATATTCTTAATTTTGCGCATGCACATTTTTCATTTTGTCAACTGCACAGTATAGTGAAATCAGTTGAGCACCATCTGTGAGAAAAAGAGCGCCATGACGCAATTCACTCTGCCATAAATTTGGAAACAGCATGCTGTACTGCTTGGCATTCGCACCGGAAGCTCCAATACAAACATTTCAGAGTGTTTGGGTGTCAACCTGAGGACAGTGTAGAGGATGCAGAAAGAGTTGGATGAGTCTAATGGCGATTTGGAGTTTGGAATGATCACAAGTGATGGTGATGTTATGCCTCCATGACTGCTGGAAGACCTTATGTCTGGCAATAGGACTCTGCACCAAGCCACACAAGCAAGAGAACCCAGTCATAGCTGTCAGACAATTTCTGCGATGACCAAATCAACCCTTACATCTGGCCACCTAACTCCTCAAACTGCAACCTACTTGATTATTATGTGTGGGGCGCAGTTGAGCAAGAGACCAACAAAACTCCTTGTAACACTAAAGATGAACTGAAGGCAAGAATTATGGCAGCATTCACCAACTTAAACAAGGAGACCATCCATAAGACTTGCAGGCAATTCCAAAGTTGTCTGGAGGCTGTGGTTGAAGCCAATAACGATTTTATTGAATAAATTTATTCTTTAGGATTTCAAGATATTTTTGTTTAATTTTGGTAAATATATCTGTTAAAATGAGATATCAACGTTATTTTCATTTTTGCATAATTTAGACAACAATTTCACACCCTGTATATATAAAAAGGTGTATTTAGGCAACCAGATTTTATTATTTAAACGTTATTTTTAGTGGATACCCATATTAGAGTACATGCTCCATTAATTTATTAAACAACATATTTATTTTCATCTACTGGTCTGAATATTTTTTTAATCAAGTTCACCCCAAGCAAGGCAGTAAAGCCACTAAGACATAAGGGATTACTGGGTGTGGAAGGATTAGAAAACCGAAACATTACTAAGGAGTGAGAACAAAAGAAGAGTAATCAGGTGGACAGTAGATAGCAATTGAGATTGCATTTAAATTTTTGCAGATTAAAGTTGAGTGGGAAGCATGGAGCCAGGAGGTAGTTCAAAATGCAAGAAAAGAAACTGTTAGCATAGAATTTATGGCTACATCTAGGCAGCTCAACTGTAAATTGATGAGATCTCAATGTCAATCTAGTACTGTACTTAAATTCATAAAGTCTAGGTACCATAGTGAAAAGCTCATCCAAACTATTACCATGAAAGTATTTGTAGAAAAGTCATGGGGTGGCAACTTTACATCAGTGGGAAAGTGACTGAAGCCAAGACCCCAGATCAGGACCAATAATATTGGATTTTATCAAGGATCTCTAGGTTGATAGCAGGAGCACTGGAACATATGCAGCAGCAATATTCTAAGCATGGGTGAATGGTAGACTTATAGATATGTAAAATAAATTCTGGAGAGAAAAATTGTCTAGCACAACACAGTGAACCAACTTTCTTAGCAGCTGACGTAGCAATGGATTCAATATAGTTTTTCCACTTCATGTCAGCCGAGATTATTAGTCCAAGAAGGTACAATGAGTCACTCTCCTGGAGGTTATCATCATCCATGTTGATGCAAGGCAGAAAGGGGTCTCTCAGATGATTAATAGAGAGCAGTTTAGCTTTGGAGGCATTAAAATTAACAAGCCATCCCTTGCCCCAGTTAACAACAAACTGAAAGCCATTCCGACATTATCAAGCTGATCGCACTTACTATTGAGACTGGAGTAAATGATTGTGCCATCAGCATAGATACCAAGTTGAGAGCTGATGCTATTGGGAAGGTCATTAAGGAAAATCAAAAATTTATCTGGAGACACTATAAATGTTCAAGTTGTGAAGACCTGTACGCCAAATCGTTGAAAACTTTGGAAATGTCCAAATCTACAGCCCAAGGTTCACTGATCTTATCTAGAGCTTCATAGAATATTTCTACAATTATCGTCAGTACATCAGCAGTTGACCCGGTGAAATGAAAGCTATAATGCTTGTTTTAAAAATGCTCTGTGATGCAAGATGCTTAACCAATTCAGCATTGATTAGGGCCTTTAATAGTTTCCAAAAAAAAAAGAGATAGAAGGACAAGAGGCCAATAGTTGGAAGGGTTGGGTGATTCACCTGAGTTCTTAAAAACCGAAATAACAGATGACGATTTCCAACAGGCAGGAAAGCAAGAAGAAGCGAGGCATTTATTATACAGTTTAGAGAGAACAGGAGCCAGTTTGGGAGCACATGTGAGGAAAATACCTTGGGGTCTCTGGGGATAATTGGGAATTATAAATCAAATTAAATTACATTATCTTATGACTTCCAATGTCCAAATTCAAGTGAGTGTCTATCTGTGTGTTTGATTTATATTAGAGCCCATGTACTATGTTAAAAATTGTTCTATGAAATAAAATGATGCCTACTAGTAACATTAAAAATTATTCTAGAAGTCAATATCCAGAGATATTTATATACAAACATTACATACACACAAATATATATATGTGTAAAGGGTTGTTATATCAAATACAAGATATGAACAGGATGATTGGAAGGAAGGGCAGTATAGAATTGCATATAAATTAACATTACAAGAGTGAAGATAATGTTAAAAATATACAATGCGTTGTTATTCCATGTTGTTCAAACTTGTGTTCTTATCCATGATCATTTTATCAATACATTTATCAAGTGAAAAACTCATTCAATAATGTTTCTTTTCTCTTATAGATAATTTTAAATGCAAGATTTCTCATGAAAGCCACAACAGAACAATATATATTTACAGTACATGTACAAGAAACAAATCAGACCATTGTTTGCCGTTACAGGAGATCTTTATACTAGTTCATACTATGCTCATTTTAAACAACTACATAGAAACTAGCTTTGTTTATTCAGTTTTTTACAGATTCATCTTAGGCAGTGTCTTTCATTATCTCATAAGTTTTTTTTATCATTCTGATTTTGTTCCATGGATTTTGACTTCTAAGTGCTTGTCAAGTCTCATTTTCTGGAGTCAGTGGAATTCATGTTTTCTTTTACTCATATTCTCTCATACTCAGTAATCTTGTGTGTCTTAGTAGCTTTATTTCCTTGCTTGCAGTAAAATGATTAAAAAAACATTTGCTATCACAACTATATAGAATATAGTATACAGTTTCAGATTATATTTTCCTCACAGGATCAAACCTTTGTGATGATGTCACCAAGTAGTTTTGCAGTGGGCAAAAAATTACTTTGGTATTGTTACACACTAAAATTACTGTGACAGGCAGATCTAAAATTAGAGAAAAAAAAATCCCTACCTGACAAATTACACACAAAATATAAAGAATAAAATGCCATGATAAATAATAGCAAGGATAAAAAAAAAACCAGATCTTAATAAAGGAATTATGATAACTCATATCAGAATTTCAGACAAAAATATAGAAAGTATATGTAAATGATATTTTCTTTCTTTTATATTAACTATCTCAATTTATACAATTGAAAACACCCATATATATCAATTTCAGATGAAGATTGATTAATTCTCTATTCAAACTAAGATCAGATATTTTACATCAAAGTAAAGCTATGCTAAACATTTCCATATCTATTGAAAATATATGCTGCCATAAGGATTAATCCATCTGGCATGATTACTTAATTGATGTTAATGAAATATGAGTTGATGGCAACCCTTAAAAATCATTTGAAATGCACAGTATCTCATGTTCTTAGCCACTTCATGTTTTATCAATATATGAAATATTTATTGGTAGCTGAAGGTTTATTTGTTAAATGATGACAACCTGAATGTATGCAAGATGAAAGCCAATTCATTCTGTGTAAATGTAAATATAAACAAACAGCAGCCATTTTTATGAAATGCCCTGAATTTAGAAATCTCAAATTAATAACCATGTTGCATATTTGAGACTGTAACATGAGCTGTAAAGGTTTATTTGACAAGAGAAATATTTAATTATATCAAAGCTTACAAAAAGTAAAACTTCATGAAATTACAAAAATGATCAAAATGTACAATTGACATGTGAAGAAATTCAGTGAACATCCTTGATGATTCCAGTGCATGTCTCTAATCTGTGTTCTATATCTCTAGAAAGCAGTTGTCAAAATATCCATTTTTTTGTCTAGCTATGAAATTTTAAAGCATTTTAAGGTTTGTGGCAGCAAGGAAGTGTCAAAAGAACAAGACCCTTGAAGTCCTAAATCAAGTGGCAAAACATGAGACCCCAATCACCAGGTCTTGGGAAAAACTGAATGAAAAGTACAATATATGAAAATTGATTTTTCAACCATTATCTAACAAATGCTACATTACTTTTGATGTTCCAGGTAGAGAGAGCAACGGTTGGGAAGATACTAGAAGAAACCACTCTCACAGATTGAAATATCAAAGCAGATGTGGCAAGATTTTGGGGGATGAGAGTATAGGTGGTGAAATGGTGAGCCCACACAGAGTCCCAGATGGTGTTAAGATAATATTTCAGACATTCAGTGATAATTTTGAAGACACACATTGAGCCACAATTTAAAAAGTCAAGTGCTTTCAGAAAAAAAAGATGATTTTCATACCCAACATTCAGTGAAGAAAATTAATGAAGATTTGAATAAAATATGTTTCAAAGACACTGATGAAATGGCTGATTTGTTTATCACCTTAACTTGACCGAAAACTTGTGGAGCATTCTGAAGAGGAAGGTTCACATTGGCAGAGAGTAATTTACCAGTAAACATTAGAATATTATCCTGGATGCTATGCAGTTTGCTTCATATGAAGAAATAGTACTAAATCAATTTTTGAATGACCCCTAAAACTAGTTTCCCAACATGAAACAACTTATCAGCATTTTCATCAAAACATTTGTGTTTGTCAACTTTTTGCAAGTTTTGTAATTATGACTTAATTACAACATCTTTCTTGGAGTTTCAGTAACCTGGTTAATAATGTAAAACTTGAAAAATCCAGTGAAATTCATAAAACTTGTCCCATCATAAGAGTGACATGAAGTCTACTAAATTTATATTATGTGAAATATCTGGCATATTAATAGAGCAAATATTTCCTTACACCCCTTCATTAATTTTCTGAAAATTGGGAAAAATTAAAAGTAACTAATAATGTGAGATATAGTGTACTTCTCAAAAGATTTTATAATGAATAGAGGGTTAATGAAATTTTATCATCTATAATCCAAAATTAGGCCAAACAATCTTATAAAAATTACTTTTTCATTATTGTATTAAAATTAAACTATATCTCATTTTTAAAGTAGAGTCTACTAAAGGCAATAAAATATCTTGCACTGAGAGTCTGTTAGAGATACTAATGGTTATATTATAAACACAGGACACAGCATTCAAGGAGGGTTAACATTCCAATGGTATCAACAACATTCACTAACCAAGTGATTATTACAGAAATATACTAGTCAATATCTTGTCATATCTAACATTGATCACAAACACAGTTGCACCAAATAGGGAGAGTGACAAGCAAGCTAAAGCTTGATTCCTTAGCTAACACTTATTTAAAACATTGTGCAGTTTCTAAATGACAATCCTGTGTTAAGTTTCCATTCCAAAACCCTTACCCTAGAAGTAGCTGTAGGGTTCTCAGCAGGGTCAGATTTTTGAGTTTTCAAAAATTGTTCATAAGTGCTTACATCAACAGCATACAAGCTCTGGACCCAAGTGCCAATGAGGGCTTTCACTTTGGTTTTGCTGAAAGCAAAAAAGGAAAAAAAAAAAAAAAGATGTATACTTTAATCCCAATGTCAAAAAATGTGGCTGATAATAAATACAGAATCTGCTAATAAAAATAGAGAATCACCTAAAAAAAAAAAAAAGAGAGAATTTTATAAAAAAAACTAAGAATGTCAAATTGTCTCACAATGAATATTTTATATATATATATATATATATATATATATATATATATATATATATGTGTGTGTGTGTATGTATTACTTAAATTGCTGATAGTTTTTAATATTATCAGTAACTTTATTTTTTTTAAAACCAAAATTTACAAGACAAAACATCAAATAAAAGATTAATTTGGTTTAGCATTCACTTTTTCATAAATAAACTCAAGAAAGGTATAAATCCATCTCTTCTCCCCTAGCTATGAGTTAAATAGCAGGGCAGACTAGGTTTTCTAACTTTGATTGGCAACCAATTTAGTAGGATTGAAAACTGGTTGGGCATGGGGCTGGCAATTCTATCTGTAAAAACCTGCTTGCTATGGAAAACACAGCAGTAACACCTAGCATGATGAAGCTGGGGCCCTATTCTCCACTGAAGGGTTTACTGATACTGAGGAGAAGGAATTTGATTTATAATTTTGTTTACTTCAACTTGATTCAATGTTTTTAAAGTGAATATATATGTCTCTGAACACATTTTGTTTTATTTAAATCACTAAAAAAAACAAAAAAACAAAAAAAAAAACGTGTTTCAGTTAACATAATCTAAATTCATTAAGATTTCAATAAGTTTTATAAAGTATATATTTATCCAATGAAGCTTAAATACATTTAATTTATAAATTTTAAGGTAAAAATGTGTGTAGAAAAAAAAAAAGTAAATAAAAATTATGAACTTACTTTGCATCATAAATATAGCCTTCCACTTTGTGTAAATCACGGCCAAACCAACCATTTTGTTTAAATGTCAACACAGCTTTGTGCTTGGTTTTATGATTAAGAACTTCCATGACCCCATACTGAAAAAGAAAAAAGATATATAAATGACTTTGCTGTTATGGATTTTATAAACATGCAGTTACATTAATATAAAGAATATTTATATGCTCTACAGTTGGGAAAATGAATTGAGTATGATAACAATCAAATCAAGACTACCCTTGAGAATAATCAATGTGATACAATTGTGTGTGAGAAAAGAGAGAGGAGCTAAGAGACTTAAAAAGATCCAAATCAAGTGTTAAAAAACATTTGCACCAGCTGGTTATGTTAGAAAGAGTTTTTGAAATAAAATGTGACAGTTGATAAAAAGTAATTGATTTTACAAGAACATGAAAGAAGAGAATTTATAGGAAAAACAAAATGAAGCAATACTAATCACACCAAAAGCCAGTCTTAATTCAAAGATACTGAATATATGATGGGAATCTTCTACTATGTGTTCCTTCTGGAGAACCAAGTAATTGAGTTGGACAGCTATTATACACAATTAGATCAAATGTAAGTAACAATCAATGAAAAGCTGTCAGAATTAGTTCTAATATTACACTAGACTGTATGTTTCTTGGATGACTAAACAAAAAATGTTACAGCTTGGTTGGCAAGTTTTTTACTCATCTGCTCTATTCACAAGATATTGCCTGTTTGTAGTACCATTCATTCTGATCTTTACAAAATCTCTTAATGAAAAAAAAAAATGTTCACTTCCCTTGAAAACTGCAAAGGGTATCTGAATCAGTTTTTTACTCAGAAAGACAAAGAAGTTGATTGAAAGATGACAGAATAGAACAAAATAATAAACAAGCTTTTCAATAATAAAAACAATTGTTTTATTTATTTTACTTAATAAACCAAATATACTTTTTAGCAAACATATGATATATATATATATATATATATAAAAAGAGTGTGTGTGTGTATACATATATACACACATACACCTATTATACAAAGTAACCAATATTTATATTATTTACATTCAGACAAATATCCTCATTTCTGTTGTTATCAATCTCACATTAGTCTGATTGTTACTTATGTAAATAAGAACTCCTCATTATAGAAATTCTGACTTAAACTAACCAATATTATTTATATTAAAATAGATTGTAAGATTATTAGCAAGCATATTGAATCCAATTCACAAGTAAGTTAGAAATTAACAATAAAAGAAAAATTGCAATAAAAATATTGATCAAAGGTGCCTTTTCATCTGATATAAACAAAATAAAGCAACAATTAAATTAATATATGCAATACTGAATGTTTAGCAATAGTCAATAATTCTTTTAATTATGTTTCAGCCAAAGTCCAAGTTTACCAATTACAAAAAAAGAAATATATTTATGCTTTTTTGAACATGAAAAATGTTTCAAAGCTTTAATTAATCTACTGATATTAAATTGAATGATAAAAGAAAAGTTCAATTACTTTCAGAATTTATGCAAATGCAATTCATTATAGTATTAGAAGAAAAAAAAAACAGAACAAAGCTTTGAGATTTTGTATTTAACCAACAGAAGAAATATTTCAACTAGTTAGTAAAAAATGTAACAATAAGGTCACATTAAAAATTCTGTAAGTTTTCAGAAAATACAAGTTATATACTAGAAATATATGAATGATCCAAAACTTGTAAAATCATTTGAGTAGAATACAAAAATAGCAAAAGATAATGACTTTAATTTAGCAAAACTTTGAATTGCTAATTAAATTAAGTGGAATTAAACCAGTTGTACTTCAGCAAAAAATGCTTTCTGCAATTAGAAGAGACATTAACAGAAAAATCAATGCTAGTGTCAGAAACTGAAACCTAAAATGAAAAATTTTCTGAGTTTATCTTCAAGTAAGAAATTCTCTTTAACAAAATAGCAAAATGAAAGAAGGATAACTTAAAATGTAACTTTTGTAAAATTAAACCACTGTTCTAATCAGAAAATTTTCAGCTATAAAGATAGATATGATTCTAGTATATAAAATTCATTGTAAGATCTCTTTAAAAATTTTAAAAGTTATTCATAGCAGTTGGGTATTTTAAAACTGTAGATAGACATCTTCCCAAACAATATGTTCATTAACTTTTTGTTTTATAAATTGGCTTCAATTATCAACAAGAAATTAAAGAATTTTAAAATAAAATTACCTCATTTTTATCTTCCAACACATTTTTATATAAATTTCAGGCAATAGACTTATTAAACAAAGAGATGACAATGAAAAAAGAATTTAAATAAATTTTAATTAAAACTAAAATAGCTATAGAAGTTGTTTTAGTTTTAAATCAAGGAATAAAAAAAAAGAAAAGATTGTTTCTCTTTGTGATAAAATGTTTTGATCTTTTTCTGTTTGTTCAATATTTTTCCCAGCCAATGTTTTTAAAATGAAATAGAAAAAGAAAAAAAAAAACAAATTGCTGCAAGTGATTCCATTAAGTAGATTATCTTTACTATTATATACAGGGTTATTGAAAAGTAACTAACCATTTTAAAATACTTAGAATTTATTTATTAACTATAATTTTTAAATGGATAGGAGAGGAAAGCATTTAGCATGAGGTTTTATTTAAAATTTGATATGGGCACCAGATTTCATGACCAGGTTCTCAAGCCACCCAGGAATCATGTCAACTGATTTCACCAAGAACTCTTGTGCTATGGAAGACATAACTTCTTGTATTCGCCCTTCAAGTTCTTCCAAAGTCTTGGTTTGGTATAGTAGACTTGCTCCTTTAACCAACCCCAAAGAAAAAAAGCCACAGGGTGTTAAGTCAGGATACCTGGCTGGCCACTGGGAGTTACTTTTCAATCACCCTGTAATTGTTTTTAAATGTATATTTAAATAAATATCCATAAAGTTTATCCAAGTTATCAAATGTTTATGGATATTTATCCAAGAACAATTACCATCCAAACTCTGTCTAATGTTTTTTGGACATGTAATATTAATTTTATGACAATCTAATGAAACATTAAGCTTTGAAGCATTAAACCATTTTTTATTTGTCCATAAAATTAGGAGATTATTTTTTATTACAGTTTAGATTGGACTAATGTAAACTGAAAAAAAAAAAAACTATTTTAATTTCATATTACGATCATAAGAAATATTTCAGATCAAAGTTAAGTGCAACGGTATTCAAAATGCTCAGCAGAAATTAAAAAGTTAATCCTAACATTAAAAACTATAAAAAAATATCTCTTCTATTTGCTTTATGCGTTTACCTCCAACCAGAACCTAAAAATCACAAAATACTTACATGCTCTACCCACAGCTTTCCAACAATAACATTATGTACACAACAATTAATATTGGACCAAGTGTAGACTTCATTAAACCTAGAAAAAATAGAAACAATCAACATTTAAAAGGAATATAAATCAGAAACTCCTGGTTCGATATAAAGGAAATAATTACTCTTTTAATACTGGGAATTTTAATAGACATTGTAAATCAACAAAGTTGTTTAAGTATTTGACTTTTGTTTCAAAAAATATTTTACACATTAAGAAAATCAATCATGGCTCTCCACAACTTCTTATCTTTTGTAGGTTTAAGCAAAGTTTGTCCACTTACTATACTTCCCAGTCCATTTGCATAAGCTTGTTAAGTATGTTACTCGCTATTTTTTCTGCCCCTTTTACATTCAATATGCCCCATGTGTGTCAAATTCTTCAAGCGCTCTTTTCTCATTATATGTCCCAGAAATTTCAACTGACTCTTTCTGATTATAAGAACAATTATCCTTTTTGTTACTATTTTCCTTAAAGCTACCTCACTGTTCACATGTTCTGTCCAGGTCATTCTCATTATCATTCTGCAGAACCATATCTTTGTTGTCTTAAGTCTCCTCTTCAGCTGTGAGGATTCACTAACATATAGAAGGGTTGATATTACACAGCAGTTCCAATAAAATTTTCCTGTTTCTTAATACTTTGTTGAGCTTTTGGGAAGCCTCTTTCACTATTCCAATACACATCCAGATTTCTGTGTTACATTTTCCATTGTCTATTAAAACATGTACCAGACTCCATGGTCAAGGTAAGGAAGAATTGTGTGCTTAAAGAATTTTATATAAAAACAAAAAAAAAAAGAAAACATTAAGAACTTACAATTAATCAATTAGTATATATACTGGTTGCATAAGTCTAGTTGAATTTCATGAGAAGAGATAGTTTCTTAGTTTGCTGCCTTTATTCTAAATTCTGTATGAATATAAAATCTCGTAAATGACTAAAGAAGTTAAAGCACTATTTTGGTTTGAAAACTACTGGGGGGTTCTTGGAAAAAAAAAAAAATGAAAAGTAAAAATCTGAAATTGTGATTTACTTTGTTAGTTCAAGAGTGATGATGCCTTTGGGATTGACTTCTACTGATTTCCCCCAAAATCTTAATTTTGGATGAATTGAGCCATGAAATTGGAACAAATCTGATTCAACATGGAATGCACTGATGGGAGGATGATGGCTAACTTGCTCAGAGATCAAACGGAAACCCATATCAGGTCTGCAAAGAGAAAAAAACTCATTAGCATTCACAAAAGTACAAAAAGCATAAATATCCACAAAACATAGCAAAATACCTATGTGCAAAATACCTCTGTGCATGTGTGTGTGAATGAACTAATATCTGAGCAGTTTTCTTGTGTCCATTTGAAAGCACAAAATTTGAGTGCACAAATCTTTTATGAACGCACAATTCTTTGTTACATAGAATAATTCATTATGCACTTTGTGATACATTTTCCTTATATTATATATATATATATATATATATATATATATATATATCAAAAATACTTATTAACACCAAAACAAAGACAAAAGTCCCTATAAACGTATGTCCATAAATCCTTCGTTTTTTTAGATATTAAGTTTAAAGTTTATGGTAGAGACTGTTAAATGAACAATCCAAGATAGAATCAAAAAATACTTTTACAAACTTTGAGGGTAGGTTCCCGACACCAAATCAAGGTAAAAGGTCCACATAAAAATATGTTGAAAAGGCCATCGTTGTACCTCAACATAGAAATTCATAAGAAATGTTTAAAATGTTCTCTGCTTGGTTCTACACACGCATGCACCTGTTGGATTATTGACTGGCAGACCGTTTCAAATACTCTCACACAGTTTTCCAAGCCCTCATTAATGAAGCGTCTCTGCATTATTAATGTCTGCTACATGAACCAAATGTTTCAGGTGGCCCCATAGATAAAAATCCAAAGGATTGACGTCAGGGGGGGAACATGCAGGCCATGGAACCAGTCCTCCCCTATCCATATTTCATGGTAGGATCTCAGATATTACATTGTAAACAATCCGACTAAAATGTGCTGGAGCCTCATCATGCATGAAACACATGCATCTTTGTATTAGCAGGGGTACATGCTCTAACAGGTCTGGAAGTTTCTTCAAAATAAAGTCTCTGTAGACAGCAGGGAGAACATATGGACGTATCAGACAGTCACCTAGAACTTCAGCCCACACATTAAACATAAACTGATGCTGGTGTCTAGCCTATATTCACCCATGAAGGATTCTGATCCATCTACAAATGTTGGTTGTGTAAATTTGCTATTCCATCTCTTCCAAATGTTGCTTCATCTGTAAACAAGACTGAAGAGACAAACAATGGATTGGCAGTTTGTGTAATAAAACATTGGCAAAAGTTCTCTCACAGTGAATGATCAAAGGGCGAAAGAGCCTGCACACGTCGCAAATGATATAGATAACAAGAGCTACTCTTAAAGTACTCTCCATGCAGTAATATGAGATATACGACATGCTAGAGCCACTTGACATTTTCTGATACCTGGATTGTCTCTGACAACCTGTAGAATGTGTTCATCATGGTCAGGCATACAAGCAGATTTTGAATCAGCAATGCAACGATAAACAGCAGCAAAGGTTAGATGACTCAGCTGCTTTCAGTCAGGAAATACAATCTGATACAGCCATGCAGCCTCACATCCATTACCATTCATGCAGCCATATGTAAAAAATCATATCTGCCTGCTAAGCGATATGAATATCCAGCCATTGTTAAACGGAACAATTCTCAGTTAACTCACTACTGCACATGTTAAAGAACCTCAAATGTAGATGACAAATGTAATCTAGTCTACATAGCAACACAGCACAAACTATCATAAACTTTCTTTAAACTTAATAACTCAAAAGCGAAGGATTTGCAAAAAATGTTTATATGAACTTTTGTCTTTGTTTTTTGGTGTGAGGAACCTACCCCAAAAGTTTGTAAAAGTATTTTTGATACACCATATATATATATATATATATATATATATATATATATATATATATATATATATATATATATTAGGAAATTAATAACAAAAGTTGAAAAAATTTAAAAAATTTTCATGCAACATGTTTCACACTGAAATTTGAAAATTAAATTAATTTTTTTTTTTTGTCATTAATTTTCTTAACATTGTTCTGGCATATAAAAAATTTATATATCATTTTTTCCCCTATAAATATAAGTGACAAATTTTATTTGTATTATTCCTATATATATATATATATATATATATATATATATATATATATATATATATATATGTGTATTCA
The DNA here is from genome assembly GCA_903632075.3 of Acanthosepion pharaonis. NCBI lineage: Eukaryota > Metazoa > Mollusca > Cephalopoda > Sepiida > Sepiidae > Acanthosepion > Acanthosepion pharaonis. The sequence goes on along the minus strand of CAHIKZ030000396.1, from coordinate 598,642 downwards.
ACCAAGTTTTATTAAAATTGACAGATGATGTGCATCTGCTTAATTTTCCATTATATTTTTCCAGTTTGTGTATAAGTTGTCATAGATCCAGATCAAATTTATGGAGAAATTGTCCAAAGTTCGTATAAAGTCTATCAGGAACATTGGTGTTTTCAGTGTCATAGAGAAACATTTTTATTACCTCCATCATGGCATTGAAAATCTCAACATCATCATTTAAAAAACATCATCAATTCAAAAAGAAAAACAAAAGGCCTAAAAGTGTTCTTAATAGATTTCTATAATTACTATACACTAGATTTGATTTTTAACAGGAAAATGAGAAAGTCAAAAAGTAACACAAATAGATAAAGTAAAGATTATTTATCTTTATTATCTACTTTTCAAAACTATGCTACATCAATTCCATGGTAGGAAAACTTATCATTTGATTTATCTTGTATCCAAGAATTTAATTTCTTCTTTACCAAGCACTTCCTTTATGATGCTGAGTTTATGATGGCATTGATGACTAAATTCACTGCTGACATCCAAGTCCAGCACTAGAAACTTCCAGTTCCACCAAAATGTGCTAGTCATCCCTATTGCCATTTGGCTTTGTAAGAGTTGATTGGAGGTGAAAGACAATCAGTGTAGAAGAAAGTGCTGATTGCATAAATTAGTTTAAAGTGGAGCACAACTTGCCAGGAACTGTTTTTTTGGTTTTGTGGATTTTGTAAGCTCATTTTTTTGTGTTGAGGATAAAATGATGTGGGTAGTAGAGAAGTTTGAAAGTTTTCTAAATATATCTCTTCCTCATATTCTGGGATACATATCTTAATTATCAGAATATGAAAGTATCCTAGGCTCTAAGGTAAAATCCTATGACTAGTCCAGATTTTATTTTTTGGTTGTGGTGGGAATAGAAGTTGATTAGATCATTTTTGTTTCTTGGTTTATGATATACCTTAAAATCTTATTTCTCATTGTTGTGTATTAATAACATGTCGAGGAGAGGTAGAGAATTGTTTATTTCAAATTCATGTGTGAATTCAATGATAAGGTTTTATTGAGTTTCATTATTATGTCTCATAGGTTTGTATCTTGGGGATATGATAAGAGGAAGTTGTCTATATATCTTTATAAGCACTTGTTAAACAAGACAATGATTAATCATTTAATTAAATACAAATACAGTTTAACGTCTGACATATTTGTTTTTCATCCAGTAATGTTAAAATATCAGAAAAAAGTTATTCTATGAATTTTCATAGTTAATAGCTTTGAATCTACATTAATCAACTATAAAACACTTCTATCACATAAATATACACACCTGTCAATTTTTTTCATTTTCGAGCATATTTTGAACAAGCATTTTATATTACTGAAACTCATAGAATATGTAGCAATGATTCACTTTTCTTAAGACAACACTCAATCATTGTAACATTACCCTAGGGGAATTTATTTTATTTAATATAGAGAGGAAGTTAAAAAAAAAAAAAAACCCCAAAAAACAAAATGGATTTATCACAAAGACTGATGCTAATAATATAGTTAAGGTTTCCAAGCAACACATACTGGCATGAAAAGCTAATCAATTTACACTAAGAAAATTTGATGCTTTCAAAATAAAAACATTAGAAATCATGATGTGTGTTATATCAAAAAAGGTCAACTACTGATTCAATATTAAAGAACATATCCTTGCCTGGCTAACGTCATATATAAAATCAAGTCTAATATCCGAAAGCAAATAATAGGTATGTGCAAAAGTTACACTTTTTGGAATACACACTTACAAACTAGTCTTTTGCTGGAAATTTTTTGCACATGCTTAATATATTGGTTAGAGAGATATCAGCATGATAAACAGGATATTATAAAGAAAAAAAGAAAATAAATCTACCATTTTTTTTCTAGCTTCTCTTCTCACAATATACATTTATACATAAAAAGAGACTGCTATTTTCATTTACATGAAAATACGTAAAGATTTTAATTATTTCACCTCAAGAAAGGCAACAAAGCTTCTAAGACACAAAGGGTTACTGAGTATGAGAAAATATGAAAAAAGGAAAAACACTATTAAGGAAAGAGAACAATAAAAGAATAGGAATTAAGACACTAGATAATATTTTTTTTTTTTTTTTTTTTTTTTTTAAGCGTTTCACCCCAAGCAAGTCGGGAAGCCACTAGGACGCAAGGGGTTACAGAAAATTTGGAGCAAGATCAGATAGGAGTGATAGAAGAAAGGATGAGGAGAAGGGTAGTGGATAGATCAAGGCAACTGGAGATGTTGATTGACATTACATTTGAATAGCTGGAGATTATAGTTCTCAGGGAAACTGGAATAGGGAAGGGAGTTCCACAGGCGAGAGGTGCGAGACATGAAGCTATTAGAGTAGAAGAGACGGCTACATTTAGGAGTTTCGACAGTGAAGGGGTGAGAGCGGTATGCCAGCCTCGTAGGGTGCTTGAACTCGAAGTCTGGGAACCAGCAATTGCAGCTCCTCTGAGCAATTGCCATGAAAGTATTTGTAAAACAGACAGAGAGAGGCGACTGCGCGTCTGTGAGAAAGTGACTGTAGACGAGATGCCAAATCAGGGCCCAATTATATGGCATATCCGCCTTTGGAGCCTATCAAGAACCCTGAGGCAAACAGAAGGGGCTCCAGACCATATATGGGAGCAATACTCTATGCAAGGGCGAATTGTTGATTTGTAGATCTGGAGGATCGATTCCGGGGAGAAAAATTTCCTGGCACGGCACAGGGAGCCAACTTTCCTTGCGGTGGACGAAGCAATTGACTCAATGTATTTGTTCCATCTCAGGTCAGCAGTCAACGTGAGACCGAGCAGCCGCAGAGAGGTGCTCTCTTGAGCGTCAGACATTCTAATGGAGGGCAGGGAAGGATCTCTGTGGTGATTAATAGAGAGCAGTTTTGTTTTTGAGGCATTAAAGTTGACCAGCCAATTCCTGCCCCAGTACACAACCAATTGGAGGTCCTTTTCGAGACGCACAGCCAGGTTATTTTTGTCAGTGAGACTAGATTTGTTTTTGAGGCAGGAATAAATTGTGGCGTCATCCACGTAGATGCCAACTTGTGAATTTATGGCGTCAGGAAGGTCATTTATGTAGATAAGGAATAGAGTGGGACCTTGAGGAACACCTACGTTCGTGGGATAGGAACTGGAGGAGAATCCGTTGAGAATGACCTTCAATTCACGGTTTGACAGGAATGATTGTATTAGGTCAAACAATCGACCCGTAATGCCATAACCCTGGAGCTTGTGAAGAAGGCCGGCATGCCAAACCCTATCAAATGCTTTGGAGATGTCTAGGGCCACGGCACGAGCTTCCCCGTTATTTTGAAGAGCTCGGTAGACAGTTTCAGTGATGGCCGTAAGCACATCAGCTGTAGATCGGGCAAAGCAGAAGCCATATTGCTTGTCTGAGAGCAGATCATGGGATGTAAGGGGGTTAACCACCCCAGTATTGATTAGGGCTTTGAAGACTTTGCTGAAGAGGGGTAGGAGACTGATAGGATGGTAGTTAGAAGGGTCAGAGGGGTCGCCAGAGTTCTTAAAGACAGGAAAAATCGATGAGGACTTCCAGCAGTCAGGAAAACAAGATTCCTTGAGGCAGTAGTTATATAGTTTAGAGAGGGCGGGCGCCAGTTCAGGCGCGCATTTCTTCAAGACAATGGCTGGTATCCCATCCCCACCACTAGCCTTGTTGGGGTCTAAATTGGAGATAATGCCCAATACCAATGACTGGGTTATGTGTAACCCACTCAATAGGGCTTCAATTCTAAGAGGGAAGTCGGGTATGTGTACACCGGAAGAGTCAAGCGTTGAGTTGAATGAAAATTTCCGAGCAAAGCATTCAGCCTTGTCGGCAGAGGAGGTCAGGACTTCGAACTGGTTGAATAAAGGAGGTATAGAGGGTTTGCAATTGTTCAATACGCTCTTGCAGAGACGCCAATAATCTTTGGAGCCAAATTTGCGAGATGCAATACGTTCCTTCATCCCAGCCGCAAATAGTGACAGCATCGTTGAGGACACGCTTACATTCGTTACAGGCGGAGGCAAAGAGACGTCTATTGCAGTCAGACATGTCGCTACGGAATAGGTGAAAGAAGTGGTTCCTATGGGCAATGACGGCTGAGCAAGCAGTGGAGAACCAGGGGGAGGAGTGCAACTTGAGCCTATATTTCCTTGGGGGGATGAAAGCGTCGATTCCAGCTTTAACCCAGGATGAGACCTCAGAAGCACATTCTTGGACGGGGAGCGTAAAGACACGATCCCAGGGGACATCGCGGAGGAAATCACGGAATGCGTCCCAGTCAGCTCATTGATAGTAGAACAAAGTTCTAGTGGTAGGAGGTTCTTTGCAGGGGGTGGAGTTGAAGGAGATGTTAACAGATACTACCGCATGATCAGAGTTAGCAAGAGGGCAGAGTTGCGTGGCGCTACAGGACTCAGGGATGGAGGTAAAACACAGATCGAGAAGAGAGGCTTTACCTTCCCGGTTGAAGGCAAAATGAGTTGGGAAGTTAACTATCTGCGTGAGGGATTGAGAGACTGAAAAATTGAGCGTTTGAGCGTGGTCAGTAGTAGCATTCTTAAGCCACATGGTATGATGAGCGTTAAAGTCGCCAAACACAAATATGTGAGCAAATGGGTGGAGGGAGAGAGCCTTGTCTATGCTGCCAGAAATGCTATCGAGTATCCCACAGTCTTGCGAGGATGGAGAGCGGTAAAGGAAGAAGAGATAGCTTACCGCATTGAGAAGAGATAGTCGGAGACACATGTATGACTGGTCTGGCGATTCAAGAGACAACTCTCTGGCCAGAGGGAGATGGTCCTTGACATAAACACCAAGGCCATGCATGTGGGTTATAGAGTCTTTTTTGAGGAGAAGAAGGTAGCCTGGGATAGAGAGATCAGAGGAGGGGACAGACGAGACAAGGTTAGTCTCACAGAGAGCCAGTATATCCGGGCAGTTTGTAGTGAGGAAAGATTCCATACTGCAGAAGTTTGTTCTAATGCCACGGATGTTGGAGAACGAAATGTTGAGGGGTTTAGGTGATTTATGAGTGGCTGGTTTAGGATTATTTTTTCGGTCTTTGTAAGTCATGTGGAATTTTGGTTGGAAGATGAGAAGGCCCGAAGTAAAAGAAGCAGACAGTTTCAACCATGATGTGGGCAGAGAGGAGTTGGCACACCTGTATCATAATGTGGCCTCAGGGTTGCCCACGGAGGTGACTGCAGGGACACATTTCCATGCGCGACATGGCACTACAAACACCCCGGTATTATACAACTGTTGATCAGAGTGGCCGCTCAAGACGCTACACAGGGCTCCTAACTACCAGTCGGAAACAGCAACCAGAGAACTGTCAACCGTGTACCCTCAGAATGAAGAGGTGATGCCACAGACTGCACACATCACGGGAGAAACAGAGCTGCACTAATACAGAGTCCAGAGAGAGAGAAAGAGAGAGAGAGTACCGGGAACCCCTTCCTAAACAAGAAACAAGGCGTAAGCCTCTACTCATGTCCAAGAGAAGAGGGAGGAGTGTTAAAATTTTGAATATTAAAGTTGAGTGGAAAGCAAGAAGCTGGAAGAGAGTTCCATAAGTAAGGAGTGCGAACAAATAAACTGTTAACATAGAACTTCTGGTTACATCTATCCATTTCAATTGTAAAATGGTGAGACCTAGCTGCCAATCTAGTACTGTGCTTAAATTCATAGGTACCAAAGAGGAAAGTGACTATAGCCATGATGCCAGGCCAGGACCAATAATGTTACAGATTCTTCTTTGTATTTTATGAAGAATCTCTAAATACATAGAAGCACCAGACCAGATGTGGCAGCAATATTCAATGTATGGATCAATGATAGACTTATAAATATGTAAGATAGATTCAGGCAAGAAAAATTGTCCAGCACAATGCAAAGAACCAACTTTCCTAACAGCTAACCTAGCAAATGATTCAATATAATAAAATGTCTAGCACTTGATCACAGTATTTTTAGGAACAAAAGAAAATAAGACAGATGTACAATCTTAAATGTCTGAAGAGAAATAGTATTATTCGGTTAATCTATAATATTTTCCTTGATAAAATATTAGTAAGCTAATCCTTCTTCTCAATAGCAATATATAATCCTAAAACTCAATTTATATTAACAAGCAGATGATAAAATTGCTGTCATCATCATAGAGCATTATGGCCTCCAATATTATATTCTCATAATCAATATTGGTATTACTCTACAAATAACATCATAGTAATATGCCAAATTGCATATTCTATCATTTTTCAACGTCTTTTTCTATTCTGTTAATTTTTTTCCTTTTCCTCTTGTTTTCTCTTTGAATATGTTGACCTTTAAAAAGAATTTTATGAAAATTTCAAGTGCCTCTGCTTAAGCAGCAATCAGACATAGCAACCAGAAATTGAACAATTTCCAAATACATTCAAAATTACTTGGGATTAGAAACCAATAGAATTTCTTTTTGCTTTCATTATTGACCACTTATCTCTTTATATTTTACTTGAGCTATACTTGGTAATTTCATCCTTCATCTTTATTTCATTTGATTCTTTTTTATTTTACATGTAGATACTTCCAGAAATAGGCATCAAAAATCATTTTCATTCCTAATATTCTGAAGAAGAATCAAATCTAGATAAAAAGAAATCAACCATGATTCTTGCTTGTTAATAAAATATTAATGAATTACAAACAAGGATTTCATTTTACTCATTTTACATCAAATTGCTAAACATGTCATTAAAATACCATTGAAATATAAAAAAGCAAAATTTGAAAACCTAATTATTTGGACTATTATCCTCATCCTTGTTGCCATATTTATCACAATATTTTGACCGTTGTACGCTCCAGCCTTCTTCAGGTGGTTGGAATGTGGAACTGAACCCTTTATTTCACTTGCTGAGGTAGTATTTTCTAATGTCTTCATCCTCTATGCCATGTGTTCTTGAGGACACATGGCACAGTGGATAAAGGCATTAGTTAGATCCAGTGACAGGACCCCCAAAGAGTGTGAGTTCAATACCTGCTTAAGGTGGTGGAGAACTTAGAGAAGAGAATTAACAGGAGATAACTGATAACTGACATCCATTAGACATGGCACGTGAAACTAGAACAGTCTACCCCAGCGAGTGAAATAAAAGGTTCAGTTTGACATTCCAACCACCTGACGAAGGCTGGAGTATACAACGGCCGAAACGTTGTGATAAGTATGGCAACAAAGCTGAGGACAATAGTCCGAATAATGTAAATAGTGTACATAATACCTCATCTCAGAAATAAGGACAGATATTGAAAAACTTCTTTGACATTTACAGACATGTTCTTAAGAGGTCATTGACATTTGGGAATCCAGAATGAAATCTAAAGAGAACGAATTAATTCTGAGTAAATTGTCATGCACTAGATATCTGCCATTCATTTCAAAACCACAGATGAAGATAAGTATATTAATCAAAACAAATTTGTAAATAACTTTAATATGAGGGATGCTCCAAAAATGATGCCTCATATTTTAATGTAGTGGTCCACAGAAAGGCAAATGGTGGTGGTATGGCAGTATAGATTGAACCTTCTAACCAATTATACATAATATTTTGACTTTATTACAAATAATAGCTGAGTAGAATATTAGCAAAATCACCTCTGACATCATTAAATTACTCTATGTGGAAAAATTGAACTTATTGACACTCATTAACATTAATATTTATAGAGACCAAACAGTAGATGTGAGCACAGCTAGGTAGTATGTAATATATTTCAGCAGTGGCCACAGCAGTGTGTATGAAAAAGTGTATTATTACTGCTGGTACAAATTTTTATAAATGCAGCATGCAGTTTATTGGTAAAAATGCATCCCCAAAAGTGGCCGTGTGGAAAAAATAGTACTTTGTCACTGAAAACTTGTTCTATCCAGTGGTATTATTTGTTCTCTCTGTATCTGTTGCTGTAGCTGATGTGAAAATAAATGGGAGACATTGGTTGCCTAGTACATCCACCAACTTTTAATTCTTTAGCTTTTTATTTGAGATCTACAAAGTTTTGTCATATCTTTGTGAATGTAAAATTTAAATCAATACATTGACTAAAATTAAATGAATGATAATTAAAATTTTTAGTCTAAAATGAAAGTGCATATTTATACAGTTTTGAAACTTACATGAAATTATTTCCAATAATAATTTTTAATCTTTTCAAAAGAAAAGCAGATTTCATAGTTTTTTTTTTTCTTTATATGATGAAAGAATTTTGGGGTATCAGATTCATCAAGATTTTTTTTTCAAATATTATTTGACAAATTACAATAATTTGTTTCAATTTCATCTTCAAGTTAAACTCTATTAAAATATAAACAGACAAAGCATTAAAATGATCATAATGGCACTAATTCTCACTGAAGTCAGTTATGTGCTGATATAAAGTTATTTAGTATGTGGTTTTTTGATTCCTATAAAATCTAATTTTCACAATTACATGGTTATTTGGGACAACAATGAAAATTGCATACATAAAAGATATTACCACAAACTCATTCTTTTGATAATGCAAATCTATATATTATTTATTCCAAACTTATAACATAAAGATGTTACATCACTACAAAAGTAGCCATTTTGTTTCAACACTTCTGATGGTGTTGAATGTAGAATCATAAGTATAAGAAACTAAAAACGGCCATTTTGTATATATATATATATATATATATATCTCAAAAGAAGTAATTAAATTTTAATTTATGACAACCAAATCAAAGGACAAATTAAGTCTTAAGTTTGATTCCATATTTAAGAATGAGTAACAAATTATCAAAAATATTGTTTTCAAAATGATATTAATTTTTACATAATTTCATAATTAAACTGCAATAAACTGATTTGGAACATGTAAAGATACTTAATGGTGAGAGATAAAAGTCTAAAGCAATGTTTCTCAACCTTATTCTGGTTGTTGCTCATTTCAATCCAGTGTGAGTTCTTTATGGCCCCTCATGCCAACTTGAGTTCTGAACCCCCCTCTTCCCTTCCGCCCCCTCCCTCAACTTAATATATGTAAGGAAGTAGGAATATTAAAGGTTGTAGTTTCAATAGTTAGTGTTTTGATGCCATAGCATCAAAACACTTAACTCCAGTAAGAATAATAACATTTGGATAAATATTTTATTTGAATAAATTCATTTATTTACAAAACAAAAAAATACATGTACCATCAGATCCATCTTGTATGGTTTCAATGGGACCCCTGTGACTGGTGCAGGGCTGCCAAATTGTCAATGTTTGGCATGAAAGCTGTCAGAAAGAGAGAGAGACATAAATCACCTCTTTTTTCAAGTCTTTGACAGCAGATGTGTCATCCAACTGAAACCGGACTGAACCATGTAAAATGTGGGATAAGTAAGAGCAATTTCACATCTTTCCAGAAGAGTGAGTAATTCTTATGCATATCTTCATTTATCCACAGATTCAGGTATCCTCCTTGCTGTAGTTGCTGTGTTATTTTGAAATTCAATGAAACTTTCTTGTAGGGTGATATCAACTTCTGATGCCTCAGCAATGAAGGGATCCACAAACCAGTGTGGCATTATCATTTGGAGTAGATCAGAGAAATAAGTCTTCATATCTTTATGCAACTGCTTCAAATAATCAACATACACTGCTTGGTCATCATCAAGCAACTCGTGGATATATTTGCTAAGGAAGGAAACTCTGCAAACTCCCGTCGCCTAAGGTTCAATCAGGACAGCTTTAGGTTCTTGTTAAACGTGTTAATTGCCTTCTTGCAAGAAACAGAGTGGAGTCATTTCCTTGGAGCTCTTTGTTCAGGACATTTAGCTTTTCAAAATTGAAAAACAAGTTGGTGAAAACTTACCTTAATTTAAATTTTAAATTATGAGTTTTAAATTATAAGAAATTGAAAACTAAAAATGGCCATTTTGAATAGATCAGATAAAGAAATTACAATAAGTAAATATTTATGTTAACAAAATGGCTTAGATTAATTTAATATTTAACTTAATAATAAATTAAATATTTTATTTTAAATAATAATTATTAATTACAAAACACCCCATATATATATTTTGCGGGTCCTAAATTTTCTGAGTTCCCTCATGGTTCCCCCATTTTTCAAATTTGGCCTTGTGGCCCCTGAAAATATCATGCCCCCCCCACCACCACCACCACCAAGTGGGCCATATGGCCCACATTCAGAAACCTTGGTCTAAACAATAAGACTGCAAAAAAAAAAAAAAAAAAAAAAAATCAACTTACCTTTTTAACTCATATGTCTCACCTAACAGAGAATTGAATGGTTTACCTAACCGGTCCCAGTTGGAGGATATCGATGATACAGCAAATGCGCATACATACTGAACAAAAAAAAAAAAAAAAAAAATCATTAGTTTTCAGAATGTGTATTTGTACATTCAAATATGCAAGTGTAAGAAGATTGTTGATGTTATAACTTATATAGACAATAGAACTTTCATTCATTTAGAAAATGTTGATACGAGTTCTTCATAAAAAAAATCAGATATAAGGGTAAATCCTTTGTAGACAGTGATCTTAGTACTTATAAAAAGAACAGCAAGTGAAAAGAATGGTAATGTAACTTTTACTAATACAAAAATATTACTATTTTACTGAAATAATAACCTCAGCATCATGCAAAATGAGACAATTGTTTGAAAATCATTTCAAATTCAAATGTCCTATTAATTCATTCACTTGATATATATGTGTGTGTGTGTATATATATATATATATATATATATATACACACACACACAGACACGTGCATACATAAAGAAGTAGTCAAAAGTACTTGGCACAATGAAATTATGGAAAATTTTTGTACTTCCTTACTCCTGCAAAATGGAAAAAACATAAGGATGCTAGAAAAGCTAAATAAAAAATTAAATTTTCCTTGTCAGCTATATTTAATGAAAGATGTTTAAAAGAAAGGTTGCTGCCCAAGTATACATTAATGTGTGTGTGTGTGCGTGTGTGTGTGTTTGTGTATGTATGTAGGTAGGTAGGTATGGTGGAGAAATGGATAGTTGTTTGGATTGAAGAATTAGAGGGTCAAGTTCAAATTCCAGTCACATTTATTACATTCACTTACACACAAATACCTTTGGAAAAGGTGTGAATCATCTCTTCACCTCTCTCCACCAGTTATGAGTAAGTAGCAGGACAGAGTGGGTCCTATAGCCTTGGATAGCAACTGGCCTAGAAGGACAAGTGTGAAATTAAAACCTGAGGATGGTCATTTGGTGAAATTGCAGCACACTATGTATCAGTTTTTTCTGTATTCACCTCTTCCAAAAAGTGTGGTTGGTTCTGCGCAAGCCTTCACCACTATAATCAAATATGTGTGGCTAGTCTGGCTGTTTGGTTCTAAGAACTGAGCTGTTGGATTCTCATACATCGAAAATATGTATGTATAGATAAATGCTTCCACATATAATATAGTAATAAATCAAGGTGAAATCATTGTATACCACACACATTAGTATAGTACCTGGCAAATGTAATAGATTTACTTATGCACGGACCTATTACTTCTAGCTTCGATCAATATAATACCTATCCTATGTGCTCAGCTGAGGATTATATTCTTGCTCCTCAAGCAAAATTTGCTTACTTTTGCATCCAGAATAGACACGTCTAGCCAGCTATTTAAATTTTGATTTTTTTCACTAAACTACCCACTGTTATTCCAGATCCCGTTTATTTTACTTTTCACTTTCTTTCAACCTGATTGTTAATTCCAATCTAATTCCTGTCCATTTTTGTTACAAAAACAAATTAATTTTAAATTAATTTTCCAACCTTTCTATTTTACCTACACTTCTATTCTGAACTTAGAAGACTTAGAAAAAGAATAAGTGTAGTACTTGTGTGCTTTGTGAAAAGGATTATTACATACATAATACTCATATGTGCAAAAGTTTTGTATGCACATTTAACTTACATGATCATTATATGCACACTAAAGATGTGTGCATGTGTGTGTTTATATATGTCACCCACTATGGGTATTTCATCAATCGTAAGTTTTCATTAGTAATTTTGTTTGCTTTAATATACTTTTATTCCAAAAATAAGAAAATTTATTTTCCAACAAGCCAAATTATTGTTGGCTATTAATAATAATCAAAAAAAAAAACAAAAAAAAAACAAAAAACAAAAAAAAAACAAAAAACAAAAAAACAAACAATAGGCCTAAAAAGAAAGCAAATTTGTCTGCAAAAAAAAAAAAAGAGAAGGAAAATAAAATCCATAGGAAATGTACATTTCATAACAATGCATTACTGTATGTCAAAACCATATTTATACAGCTTTTGTTTCAAAGAATAAACAAATACTTCTTACATTTTCCTAGTAGATATTTTGTCCAAACCAGAAATTTTGCTTTTGTTTCTCTTGAAGAATTTTCATTTGTATCCATTTTGCCACCCATTTTTATAAAATGTTCACGTTGCTCGTCATCAAAAACCAAACTGTTTTTTTTTTTTTTTTAATCAGTATCACCTCAAGCAAGTTAGTAAAGATGCTAAAACACAAGGGACTACAGGATGTGGAAGAATTAAAAACAGAAACATTAGTGAGCAGGGAGAGAAAAGAGTAATCAGGAGAACAATAGATAGCAATTTACATTGCATTTAAATTTTTATAGATTAAAGTAGGCTGGAAAGCATGGAGCCAGGATGGAGTTCCACAAGTGAGAAGCGTGAGAAAGGAAATTGTTAGTATAGAACTTACATCTAGCTAGCTGAAATATAAACTGATGAGATCTTGATACCAATCTAGTAATTTACTTAAATTCATAGTCTAGGTACCATAGCAAAGAATTCATCTGAACAATTACCATGAAAGTATTTCTAAAAAAGAAAAAAAGGCACAGAGAGGCAACTTTACAGCGGTGGGACAGTGACTGAAGCTGAGCTGCCAGATCCAGACCAATAATATTACTAATTCTTCTTTGGATCTTATCAAGGAACTCAAAGTAAACAGCAGGGGCACCAGACCATATGTGGCAAAAATATTCTAAGCCTGAACAAATGGTAGACTTATAGATGCACAAGATAGAGTCTGGAAAGAAAAATTGTCTCACATGACACAGTGAACTGACCTTCTTAGCAGCTGACCTAGCAACGGATTCAATATAGTGTTTCCACTTTATGTCAGCTGAGAACGTTAGCCTGAGGAGATAAAAGAAGTGACTTTCCTAGTGGTTAGCATCAGACATGCTGATTGAAGGCAGAGAGGGGTTTTGCAGATGATTAATGAAGAGAAGTTTAGTTTTCGAGGTGTTAAAATTGATAATTAAGTTCTGATAATTATCACTTAAGAGAAGTTCCATGATACTGGGGTAGACTGTTCTAGTTCCATGTGCCATGTTTAATGGATGTCAGTTATCAGTTATCTGTTAATTCCCCTCTCCAAGTTCTCCACTGCCTTAGCTAGACTCACACTCTTAACTCACATTCTTTGGGTCCTGTCACTGGATCTAACTAATGCCTTTATCCACTGTGCCATGTGTCCTTGAGGAGATATGTGTATGAATTTCTGAGTATTATAAACCTAATGTCTTCAGCAACCATTTTTTCCAGTGTTCATATTGCAATTTTTGTTGCTATTATTGCTTTTCTCTGGCTCTCCTTATTACTGGTTCCCATATTGTATTTATTTCTATGCTTGGTCGGCTCAGGAGATTTCTGTGGCCTAGCATATGTGCCGATTCCTTAAGTTTATGAATTTTTCAATGATGTTCTTTGTCTATGATTTCAACCTGATCCCACAGAGGGTGGTGATTTCCCTTTTCTCTCCATATGTAGTCAGCCACACCTGATTTTTCCACTTCCCCTAGTGTTACAGCTTTCTGGTGTTCTTGAAGCCTTACCTTAAGGGGGTGCCTTTATATTTCTTTCCGCAACTGCATGGGCTGGCGTACACATTGTCTCTGGTCATGTTCTCCTCTATAGGGGGGGGGGTCTTAATTGGGAAAGGTATCTGCAAAGTGTTACCCAGCTTTTGAAGGTTGTCCTGATGTTATATGAACTGCAGATCCTTTGTATTTTCTCAGATAATCCCTTCACATAAGGCAGGCAGACTGTTTTCTGAGTTTTGTTGTCCTCCTCCTCCTCTTGTACCCACCTATCCCAGTTTATTGGGGCTGCTGCCATATACCCAGGGTAGTTGTTACGTTGTAGGGTACTGCTTATACTAACCAATTCTTTATCTAATGTCTCTGGGTTGCCACTTATGACTTTTGCTCGATGTTGTAAGCAGCAGACACTGTATGGATTGTGGGAGTTGAAATTGTGGTACTGTCCAGTGAATGTTGGTTTGCAGTATACGGATGTCTTGAACCCATGCACTATTCGAGATATTAGAACATCCAGGAATGGGAGTGTGTTGTTACTCTCTTTCTCCATCGTGAACTGTATCAAAGGTCTTATTGAGTTCATATGATCCAGTAGAACCTGGACATCTTCCTAGTGTTGCCAAAGTATGAAGGTGTCATTTACATATCTTAACCATAGAGTTGGCCTTAGAGATATCATCTCTAATACCATTTCCTCAATGTATTCCATGTATATATTTGCCATTGCTGGTGATAATAGCGAACACATTGCTAAGCGCTTATCCTGTGATGTGTGATCCCATTCCGAAGTGTGTTGTTTGTGTACAGAAAGTCAACATTTCCATCAGATTATCTATTGGAATACTGGTCCATTCTTCTAAGGATAAGTCAGAGGCCAATCTGTCTCTGACTACTGAGAGTGCCTCCTCCGGGAGCACACAAAGCCTTGGCAAAAATTGCAATATGAGCACTGGTAAAAAATGATTACTGAAGACATTAGATTTATAATACCCAGAAATTCATACACAGATGTCTTCAAGGACACATGGCGCAGTGGATAAAGGTGTTAGTTAGATCTAGTGACAGGATACAAAGAGTGCGAGTTCAATACCTGGCTAAGGCAGGAATTAACAGGAGATAACTGATACCTGACATCCACTAGACATGGCACGTGGAACTAGAACAGTCTACCCCAGCAAGCAAAATAAAGTTTTCAGTTCAACATTCCAACCACCTGAAGAAGGCCAGAGTGTACAATAAGGCCAAAATATGATAAATATGGCATAAAGATGGGGATGATAGTCCAAACAATGTGAATAGTGTACATAATACCTCATCTCAGAAATATAGATAGATACTGAATAAACAAATTTTTATTCCATATAGATATTTCCTATAATCTTTCAGTATTGTACAATGAGTATCAGGTACATTGTACACATTTCACTTTTAAAAATGCTCAATGTATTATGACTGTGTTATGGGAAATGTTGAGTTTTTTTTAATTAAACATGTTCCATCTTGTGATTTTAAAATTGAGATTTTGAATGAGATATTATCAAATAAAGACTTTTAGATTTCATAGTTTCTAATTTAATAACTGACCAAAAAGTTAAAATAGATACATTTTGCTAACAGTGCACACTTCCATTTTCCAAATATTTTTCATTTCACAAATTTTGAGTTAATTTTTAGAAATGAAGTTCAAAAATATACTTTTTAAATCAATAAAAAAAACAACATAAAAGTTTTCTTGAAAGTATAATGATAAACAGATTTTTAAATATTTTTCTGGTAAAAATAACCCACACCAAACACACACAAGTATCATATAAATAGCAATAAATACAAATCTTGTCTTTGACTACAAGTCACAGGATTCTATTACTGATCACATTAATCCAATCAGTGATTCATAATGTAAAAATAATTCTGTCAAATTACAAATACATATAGAAATGATAATAAAGTTATAAATTATATGTTGTTGAACTTAATTATGTTCCTAATTCCTGATTTAGAGAAAATATGTTCACTACTTTATGAAATAAAAAAAATAATTTAGGTTATAGTCATTTTCTGTACATGATTATTTTTGTTTCCATGGTTTTTTTTAATCATTTTACCCCAAGGACAATAAAGCCACAATAATGCAAGGGGTTAGTGAGTGTGAAAGAATAAGTGAAAAAGAAAACATTATCACAATATTAAAGAGAAAGAACAATAAAAGAACAAGAATTAAGAAGATGGAAGATAACGATTAACATTTAAATTTTTAAAGATCAAAGTTGACTGGAAAGAAAAGATTTCTGCAAGTGAATCATTTTCCTGTGGATTGATAATATTTATTTATGCTATACTTTGAAAAGAAAAATGATTTATAAAAAACACTTTAATGAGTTCCTGAAATATAATGTCTGATAAATATACACAATATAAAAATAGATAAATTTTAATTGCAAAAATGTGTCACAATTAGAAACTATTTTCTAAAACAAGGAATTATCATTATTTTATAGATCAGCATGCTAATCTTATCTGTTATAGTCATGTTTTGGTTGTTGTACCATTCAGCCATCTTCAGATATCTGTTGTATTTGGTAACCATTGCAGAATTTTGAACTAAACCCTTTATTCAATGTGCAATATATTGTTTTCATTCTATATGCCATGCTTAGAAGGTATGGCAGATCATTAATTATCATTAGTTTATTTGGCTTTGTGGTGCTTATCCATTTCTTCCATGAACCTGTACTACCCGATTCAGAGATTGAACTCACAACTGCCAGGGAATATGTTTTAACTTATGCTTTAATTTATGAGGCTTTGTGGATGTTGATAGTCATGGATGCTGTGAGTGATAAGAGCCATGTCATGCTACCTCCACTTTTTCCAAATTAATGCTGTCTATACTGAGATGGAAACTGTGGTCAGTCCTTGGATGCAGTGGGTGGGAGTATATATGCTCCTGAAGGACTGCTCACTCCTATATAAACCAGGAATAACTGGATAAGAATCACTTCCATCTCCAACTAACATATGGTTCCTAACTCTCTTGATTTGAATCCCCAGGTGTCATCATGAAAGAAACCAAACAGCTGACACACAATATTAAGGACATGATCAGTATGAAAAAGAACCACCTGATCTGGGTATTCACTTCTGAGACTGCATCAAGAACATCCTCAGTTTCATGAACAGTTTTATTAAATAACTTTAGCCAGTTTTTCTAAGTTCAATATGAATACAATTTTTTTGAAAAATATATTGATGAATTTTCAATTGTTTTTCTTTCCATTATTTGTTCTTAATTAAGGCAACCTCTATGCTAACAAAGTTAAACAATAAGGCAGCAACTTTTTTTTTTAAGACAATTCATCACAACCAGAATTTTCTAGGGTAACCAATCTTGATTTTTCAAGCTTTAAAGTAGATTTTTAGGGAATATGAGTGACTAATATTTTACAATATTAGCCCAAAACAATATAACCTAAAATATAGCTAATTACCAGCAATTTTTTATTTATTAATGCCTTGTTAATTGTGAAGTAATACATACTGATATATACACACTTAAAAAATCATATCTACAAGCAACAGAGAAATATGTGTGGCCAATAAAATCTATCTGTTCAGAATAGCAGAATATTTTGCAGTTTAAACAAAGAAAAAAAAAATTAAAATCATCAGAAAAACATCCTTTTGGAGGCAAAAAATTGTCAATGAAAGGCCAAATAAATGAAAGGCCATAAATTTTAAAAAATCAAGACGTGAAATTTTGCACAGTTAAAAGAACAGAATCAAATTAACAATATGTTTCTCATCTTAATCTTTAAATCAGAGAATTTAAAATCACAAAGAATACTTTCTGTTAATTGCTTCTGTTTATTTTTTGGGGGTTAAATAATTTTAAACCAATTGAAATAATCTTAAAATTAATTTTTTTGCAACTGAGTCAATCATGTCAATCAGAGAGAAATATGAAATTTTTTAACAACTTTTGCACACTATTTCTGATATTACTTTTTGACCTCCACATCAACAAACAATAATTCAAAATAATAAACTTGGTCAGGCAGGTTAAAGTGGCAAAACTTCTGAGAAAAAAACAAAATGAACAAAGGAAAGAAGCAATAACAACTGATTTATCTCTAATTCAAAATAAACATCGAAGTGACAAAATTCTGTTATAAAATATTATACAACTTTTTGCTATTACACATTAAATAAAAGAAAAATGATAACAAAATTGCAATATGAGCTCTGGTAAAAAAATTATGGCTGAAGACATTAGGTTTATAATACCCAAAAATTCATACACAGATGTTCTCAAGGACAAGCCGTTCATTAGATACAGTGACAGGACCCAAAGAGTGTGAGTTCAATACCCAGTTAAGGCAGTGGAGAACTTAAGAGAAGGGAATTAATTAACTGACATCCATTAAAACATGGCACGTGGAACTAGAACAGTCTACCCCAGTGAGTGAAATAAAGGATTCAGTTTGACATTCCAATCAAAAATAAAAATAAATATTTAATGATAAAGAAACTTAAAAGATTAATTAAAAAACAATACCCAAGAAATACTTGAAGATTAAAACAAAAATAAACATTTGCACTTTCTAGAACTAATGTTTTCCACTGATCTGTTGTCCTCATCTTTATTGATATATTCACGTTTTAGCCATTGTACACTCCAGCCTTCTTCAGGTGGTATACATTAGAATTTTGAACTGAACCCTTTAAAGTCCAGGGAAGTAGATTGCTCTAATTCCACATGCCATACCTTTTTTTAGATATCTCAGTTTCAGCTAATTCCCTTTTAGTAACTAAACTCTCCAGGTTTTGTTCTCTCTGCTGTGACCAGGTATTGAACTCACAACTCTTTAGGTGAAGTTACTTTTTCTACTGATAGATAACAATTATATAGTCAATTGATAAGTCTGCTGCTAGGAATGTTGGTTCAATATTTTGTGTTAGACAATTTTTCTCATCAGAATCTATCTTGCATCTTTATAAGTCTACCATTCATCCATGCATTGAATATTGTTGCTACATCTGGTCTGGTGCTTCTGCTGTGTATCAAAAGATTCTTGATAAAATCCAAAAAAGAATCTGCAATATTATTGGTCCTGACATCCCAGCATCGGTCAGTTTACCACCAACATAATGTAGATTGCTTGTGCCTGTTCTGTAAATATTTTCATGGCAATTGTTTGAATGAGCTTTCTTCTTTGCTATATTGACTTTATGAATTTAAATGTAATACTAAATTGGCAGCTAGGTTTTATCATTTTACT
Source organism: Acanthosepion pharaonis (assembly GCA_903632075.3). NCBI lineage: Eukaryota > Metazoa > Mollusca > Cephalopoda > Sepiida > Sepiidae > Acanthosepion > Acanthosepion pharaonis. The sequence goes on along the minus strand of CAHIKZ030000396.1, from coordinate 579,421 downwards.
TTTGAAATTACTATAGATTTAGCTGTAAGTTTTATTGTCATAGCTTCTTCTCTCACACTTCTTGCCTGTGGAACCATTATTTAGCTTTTGTTTTCCTGTCAACTATCATCTTCAAAAATTTAAATACAATGTCAACCATCATACTCAGTCTTTTTGAACCCTGTTTTGTTTTTTTTTTTATTGTTGTTATTGAATAGAAAATTCAATAACATTTTCTTAGTCACTTTTGCTCTCAGTAACCCCTTGCATTTTACTGGCTTCATTGCCTTGCTTGGGGGTGAAATGATTTTTAAAATAACTTATTTCTTAAAATAATTCTTTACATCTACTACAATTTTTTTTATATATATAAAAAAAGCTCATCTTTTAATTTATTAAAATGTATTATTTGGAGTATATCAATATTTTTATTAAATCAATTATATTTAATTGTACTTATCTTAAACAAGTTTGAACAAAAAATTAGTTTTCAAAAAATACAAATGCCAATGCAAAATATGTGTGTATATATATGACGTGTTTGGTGGGGGAGGGGTATATTCAACAAAAAAAATAAAAAATAAAAAATTGCTTTTTTTCACTGCAACTTATTTATTATATCATATCCAAGTATTTTACAAAAAAATTAGAGCCGATTACACAATATTTCAAGCTCAATTTGGGTTTATAGTTCATAACCATGCAATGAGATGAGGTAACATAAACTGTACATTTGTCTGCAGAATATCATTACATTATTGTTACATAATTATAGTGAAATCATTAACGTTTTTTTGTCAAAAGAATTTTATTTTTGGTCATATATTAATTTAAATTATTTCTTTTTACAGACTTTAATTTTGAAATGGAATAAGAGCATTCTAAATTTCAGAATTTCGGTATTGCCCATCAAAATGTATGAAAGATAGCAATCTAAAAACAACAACTATGGAAAAGAGATAACAAAGCATAAACAAAATAGCTCCAGTTTGTTCAACTTAGGAAACTTAAAATTGCGGCCAAAATATTCTAAAATGCTGCCAAAGGAGAAAATGAAAAAATATCTAAAAACAAATCAAATATAGCATCAAAATTTATATTATTTTTATTTATTTGTTATGTAACTAAATACATAATTGCTAACAATGTTTCTGTAAAACTTGATATTTCCTGTAATAAATTCTTGATAAATATTATTATTCTTATTATTTTACTTAAGTGTAAGGTAGTCCTAAATTCCGAATTCCTTACAGCTAACCATGAAAAGAAATCTTGATCAAAACTATCTAAAACCTTTAAGTGCATATTGCTGCAACCACCTCTGCCAAATGTGTCATATATGCTAGAGCAGTTAGCCAATCCCTGTTGCAGATGCCTGCTCAGGCACTTTTGTGTTTGTTCAACACCCTTGTGGGTGTTGAACAAACTGTGATTTATATTTCAACTATGCTGAGCAGTCTTAATTATAATTTCTGGGAGAGAACACATCATCTGGCATGATGAACAGTTTGAACCAGGCCAATACATTCAAACCTTCAGACTTGTGACTTCATGCTAGCACAACCAAAAAGCTTGGGCGAACCCATGGTATGCTTTTCAAAGGTGCTGCATGCTGGTATTGCCTCTCCAGGATGATAACATCAAAGTCACATTCCTGACAAATTGACCATGCTGAGATTCAAACCAGGGTCTCGTGGTCAGAAAGTGTCCTAACCACTCAGCCATGTGCCTAGAATAAAATTGCTGCAAGTAATGTTACAGTCAAAACAGCAGAAAAGTTAAGAAAATGAATAAAAGACTTATGGAATAGAATGTCAAGGAACCCACATTAAGATGTAATATAATAATAATTTATTTAGGTACAGTGGTGTAGCTAGTGTTTTTGCCACCCAGGGCAGCCCCCTTAGAAAAGGAATACAATATTACAATGCACATTATCCCCTTATGAAAAACAAACACTTAAAATACCATAGGCTATTATCTGTGATATTTTAAGTGTTTGTTTTTTATTATATGATAATTATTACTCTGCCTTTGACATAGAGCTCTCAACAGATCTATAATCCTCTTGGATATTCCATACAGATTACCAATAATTTTATCATTAATAAATATATATATATATATATATATATATATATATATATACACACACACACACACACAGTCAACAACAAAATTATTCATACACCCATCAATTTTTGATATTTTTATCTATTTTTCTGAATCTAATGATCGTATGATGCCAAGTTTTTTTATATCTTAATAAGCACACAAAAGCAGACATATATTTATTATGTATTTGATACATAATTATGGCACAAGGTCAAAGGGGGGAGTAAGTTAAGGCTGGTCATCAGTAACTATCCTAGTCTTAGTTATTTATAACTCCTCACTGATAAAGTTTAAAAACTTTTTACAATATTAAAAGAAAGATAGCTTGTTTTTGTACTTTTAATTCATAATTTATCATATTTTAAAATATTTATTTCAATTCTAACAAATGAGGAGTCATAAATTAAAGGCCACATTAACAGAAACACAGTTCATTTTTCTTTTAACAATGTAAAAAAAATGCAATGTCTTTAAATTATTTTGTTTTACGTAGTTGAAGTTATTAGCAAAGTAGTAGACTAAGAATTAAAAGTCCAATAAAATTAATTTCACTTTTAAAAACTGAAATAAATGTTATACTTTTAATTCTTAGTATACTTTGCTTAATAAAACTTTAACTATCCAAACAAAAAAATAAAACACTGCATTGTTTTACTACTGTGAATAGAAAAATTGAAAAAAATGCCTATTTTTGAACTTTAAATAAAGTTTATGCACTTAAATAAAATATATTAATTTTCAATTATCTTTTAAATTTTCATTCAATATTTCCAGAAAAAATCGGAATACATGTGATATCCTTAAAGCATTGGAATTATTTCAATTTATTTTTCCATCTATTTTATAATTTATGAAAAGTAATGATTTTATATCCATATTAAAGCTAGGCCTATGATAAAATAAAAAAAAAACAATTGGTTCACTTAAATTTTTTTTTTCACTAACAGTTCAGACATGAAAAATCAAAATCAAGAAACTGATGCCAAAGTTTGGACTTCTCACATAGGTGTGAAAAACTGTGGATTCACTTAATCCAACCCCACATTAAGCTCTTTAAAAATGTTCAAATTTTTTTCATACCTTTTGCTCTTGTAAGTGGAGTTTATTCCCACCAGCTGACAGCACATTTTGAAGGCAATTTTTTTTTTATGGCTGGCTCAAAGCCAGCCATATCAAAGACAAATTGTCTTCATTTGAACACTATCTTCTTCCTTATCACTGCTTGTTTTTTTTTCTTTGCAAAAATTATTGAAATTATGCTGTTGTTTTTTTTTTTTTTTTCTTTTCTGAAAGCTCACCATGGACCAAAAGTGCCGCCTGAGGCAATCACCCCCTCCTCACCCCACTAGCTATGCCACTATTCAGGTATATTCAATGTTGTATCAATCAAATATGTTTCTGTGGCCTATATCTTTTAAATATTTATGCTGTGTTTAATTAGTTTAATAAAACTTGAAATCTCCAAAGACATTACAGGCTAAAACTCATACAATATTTTGATCATATAAATTTATCTTGAAAATTTTACCAACATCCTTTTAATATCAATTTTTAAAACAGTGACTTGTATAATAAACTATGACAGTGAATGTGCTGATGTTTAGTTTTTCTCTTCATTTCCAGTAAAAACATAAAACCAAGCTGAAGCAAATGATCTTCAGTGTTTGATTTGGATATTTTATGCATGTTGGCTATATTCCACAGACAAACATTGATTATTCTAAACTAATGCCAGGATTTGATTGCTATCAACTTCAACTGATTTATTCAACCATGGAGCAACAAATCTAGAGCACAAAACCTTTACAAACCATTTTTTACATGTCTGATCATTTACACAACCTTCTCTATAAACTGTACAAACCTTCTTTTTTTTTTTTCCATTTCATTTGAATTTTAAAAGAAAAAGAATAACATGCTGAAAATCCTATTTTCTTTTGTTTTAGAATTAACAAAATTATGCCAAATCCAAAAATTTCTTCTATTGGTATACACCAATATGGCAAAATTCAGAATTAAAATAGATTTCTTTGAATGAAGCTAAAACTAACTGTTCTTAATGCCATCTAATTAAAAAAAAAAACAATTTGGACACTTCATTATGTTTATGTTTAAAATTAAATGTATTTTCATGCAATCATTTAAGATTGAGTGTCATATTTTGATATGCATATGCATAAATATTTCTACAGTGCAAAAAGGCTTTCAGATCTTTGAAAGAAATGCAAATATTTTTCATTAAGCATATGCGCAGTGAGTATTAAAAATGAAAATGAAAAGATACAAATCTTTACAACAAAATCTTAACTCCAACAGTAAATGAAATAAAAGCAAAACTTACTTGCATTCGTTCCACCGGGTCTGTAGCAGTTCCAGCTTTCTGTAGTAAGTAGGCATACTCCATATATTCAGCCATTCGCTGTAATAAACTGAGAGGTTCGTTAAAAATGACTGGCATAGTCATTTTCGATAGTTCCTGGAAAAAAAAGAAAAGAGTTGAAATTCATGCATCAATCAAAGAAAAAATATTTATGGGTTCAAGTAGTATTCTGCCAATCTAACTAAATAAAACTGCTATTTCTATTTAAAGAATCTGTTTGATCTAAAGTCAAGGTATTTTCTTCAATATCTTTAATGAAACTAAACTACTTGGTAAAATGAATAAAAACTAAAAGCCTCACAGCCTTTAATTAATTAATTTAATCATTTTTTGTTATTTTATAAAATATTCATAATAAATAAAATCCATTAGTAAAATCATTTTCTAAAAACATAATATTAATTTGCCCTAGACGTCATTATCTAAATAACATTATATATAAAATCTAAGATGAATTTTCTGTTAAATTTAAAATCTGTAAGGCTGATTTCTAAAAAAAGTAGTTTTCATAAAGAAAAAAGAAATTATATCAAGATAATTGAAAGTTATTTGTTTTGAAGTTTATCAATGTCTGGCTATTCAGCGTTTTCTCTAATCTTTCTATGAAAGTAAATTACAAAAAATGAAATGTTTCATAAATATATTGACATGTATGTAACAATTTCTTTCAAATTGAAAATCAGACATTTCAATGTTTTGCAATCAGATTTTCAAACTGCAACACATTTTACAGAAAAAAATTTGAAAGTTTAGCAAAACAGGCAGGCCAGAGTTAATGGAGAAAATGGTATTAAACCAATAGTAACTTAAATAGTGTCTTTGTTATTTTTTTTATTTTTTTTTTACATAGTTACATATTCAGTACTGCTCAGTTTTTGTAGTTTACTTTTAATAAATAAAACAGAAATATCTATGACTGTATGACTTATGGAAACTATATAATGAAGTAAAAAAATGATGATATGAAAACCACATTTTCTTCTGCATCCATTAGACTCATATTGCAAATATTACCTCCATTCTAAACATTAAATGTCAACATTGATTACCATTTGTTTTTTTCTGAGTATTTAATGCTTTCAAAGTAATTTTAACCAAAAATTGATAGCTAGTATTCAAGTTGGGCTGTTTACAATTTTAAGCATGTATATGTATTTTCATGTATCTATTCATGTGTAGGGGGAAGGTCTCGTGTGCTTATTTGTAGACATCAATAATCCCCTACACATTTATATTATCACAAATGTAACAAAATGATGAACAATAAGAGAAAAATAATATTCAAGACAAGAGTGTTTGCATAACAATAAATAGAAATTTTTATATAACAAAAGGTACAAGCATTTGTTGAAAAAGTTATTTAAAACATTCAAATGTCTTTGTATGTTTGGAGTTGAGTTTAGTAATGTTCTGATCTGAGTTGTGGAATAATAAGAGTGAACATGAGATAGTATAATTTGTCTATGTCAAAATTAAACAGCCAGTTTTATGAAAACTGTGTGAATGAAGTGGACTTACTTTGTGTTATAACTCGATTGTCTTTGATATTTGTTGACTTTAAGTTAGCTTGTGTTGAAAAAGCGATGGAAACTGTTTTAGTGTTAAAAGAATTTTAATGTATAGTCTGAAATGAAGAACAGTGATACAAGCAGTATATCATGTGATAGGCTCCAGAATTTTTGGTGCAAATGTATTTTTGCTCAGGTCAAAAATAGGGTCAGTACATTTGGACATAGTTCACAACACAAAATTGATATTTTTCAGTCAAAAATGTATTGTTGTATTATTAAATTTAGAGACTGTGATTTGGGTTTTTTTACAAATGATATAGGATCTTGATCCTATACATGCAATGATTAATCATGAACAAACAGGTAATGAAACAAATGAATGTTTTCATTGTCAACAATCAATGTCCTTAACCCTCTAAATTCTTTTTCTTACTATTCTATTACAGGTCATTCTAATGTTCTTACAGATTCAAATAAACAGAATATATGAAATTTGAACAGGAGCAGTAATAATGACCAATTCTCTACAGACAATTTTAAGGATGTCATATTAGATTGAATATTTAAGTGCAAAATAGAGTGACTGTTTGCTTTTTGCTATGCAGAAGAAAAATACAAATTCTTAAAAAAAAAAAAAAAAAAAAAAAAAATCTTAATGGCTAACTAGAAACACTAGTTACAAAAGAACCTGTACAATGTGTTGTTTATATTATTAAAGCAAAGAGAGCAAATATTCAACCAGAAACAGCAACACTAAAAATCCCTTAATGATTTTCATATTAGCCCATTGACTTCCTTGGAAACATTATATAAATATAGACATTAAAGATTTTACAAGCAGATAGAGTGTGTATTAATAGTGAGGCATATCAACTTTTATGTCTTTTTCTGAGTAGAAGGAAAAATTCATTTTTATAAGTATGTGTAGAATTTAGTGCTTAATGGTTTGAACTATAGCACAGAAAAGACAGCAGTTTCATCAATAAAAGATGCACATTTAACAATTTGGCATGTTAACTCGGTCTTAAGCTACAATCATTAATAAATGATTACATTTCCTGAAGCATGTGTAGAATCCTTTTACCTCTTTTGTGAAATATTCTACAGAATTTTAAAATTGCACAGATTTTCTTTTACATGAAATTCACCCATTTTTTTTTTATTATGTAATTCCAATTTGCATACCTTATTGACTGGTAGAATTGTCAATAACTGAAATTCTCATCTATTAAACAAGATTATAATAGTTTCCTATTCACTAGGATTAGACAGGAAGAAAGAAAAGTACACTGAGAGTTAATGCCAAATGAATAGGCAATTCATGTTATATTTATTTCAAACAGAAACATATTTCATATGAATGTGAAGAAATAATAGTTGATTATATCACTATGGTAAAATAAAATAACAAATATGTATATATAATGGTTGAGTATTAGAATCCTGATAATCTAGTAGTGTGCTTAAATTCATAAATTCTAGGTACCATAGAGGAAAATTCATCAGAACTATTACCATGAAAATATTGATAGAAAAGGCACAGGGTTTGGTTTGGTTGTTGTGACATATCAACCTCAATGGGTCATTTAATGCCAACAAAATTTTTTTGCTGGTAATATTTTATTTTGTCAAAAATCTATTTCTGGTAATATTTTTCCTTCAAAAATGTATTGTTGGTAATAGTTTTTTTTCCTTCAAAAATTTATTGCTGGTAATAATTTTTTACAAAGTATTTCTGGTATTAAAACCTATTTTTACACAATTTTGGGTGTTAACTATTTGCCCATAGCTGGGACCCTAACAGGTGCTACCACCCCAGGTCAGGGTGAACCTGAGAAGACCAGCAATTAAGAATTAATTAATTAATAACACCAGAATCTAAACACATAGCAAAAGTACTGAACCAGATGTGGTAGCAATATTCAATGCATGGATGAATTATAGACTTATAAATACATTAAGATAGATTCTAAAGAGAAGAATTATCAAGCACAACACAGTGAACCCACCTTCCTAGCAGCAGACCTGACATTTAATATAATCTTTCCACTTCAGGTTAATTTTGTGATGTAAGCCCATAAATACACAACTCAAATTGACAGGAACAAGAGAGGATATTAAAAATATTAAAAAACAGAATATATTAGAGTGAAAATAATCTTAATATTCCACCATGTTAAATAATTTAGTGCAAGATACAAATTAATGGATTTTAATTTTTAATATTTTGTAGTCTCTACTAAGTTTCAATACTAAACATATCAATACTGTGTTAACACTTTTCTCTAAAAGGAAATTGAAAAGAAATTTTTTTATTATTACACAAATTCATGCAACAATGCATACATTTTCCCTTTCATTAGCTCTCACTGTTAATCATCTGAATTACTACTCAAAGCAATTCTACTTATGTTCCTAAGTATGTAGATACATTTTAATGTGGTAAATAGAACACACATAAATTCTTTAGTCTAAGATTTAATACTTAAAAATCCATGATGACCTACAATGTAATTTTTATTTCCAGCTTGTACTAAATATAAGCAATCAAGGTAGAATATTTCACTGAAGTGGTAAAAAATACTTCTGGAGCTAAAAATTAATAGGGAAAAAGAAAAACTGACTTAAAGAGAAAAGCAATAGTTTCCGTGAATCATAAGTGTAACATTTGTAAAATCAAAGTTATATAAATATCACCTTATGCTTGGCATATCATGAGCAGCTTTAGGAACTGAACTCTGATTCATGGTTTAGTTCTAGAGCAAACAAGGTTTTATAACTGTGAATAAATAGGTGCAGTTAAGAAAGACTAATTTCATCAACTCATTTTAGAAATAGAAAAACTTGGACTTTATGCTAAAAAACACAGTTGGTTTTATCTATTTTCATACTTACAAATATTTATGCAGTTTTTAACATGAAATCCTAAGATTATGAACTTTGAAATCATATTTTGTATTTTATGAATTCATCATTCCCATACTTGGATAATCACGTGTGTGTGTGTATATATATATATATATATATATATGTGTGTGTGTGTGTGTTAAATATTGGTAAATATATATACATATTGGACAAGAAAGATATGAACTGATAGGAAGTTCATATCTGTTTAAATATTATATATATAAATAATAAATGTGAGTGTCATTGAGTAACACTTTTTCAACTTAAAGGGACACAACTCTCTAACTTTCAATAGCTTATTTCAAATGAAAAATTTACTATTTTCAAATTACAATGTTTCAAAATAAATTTGTCCATGTTTTCAACTTTACTCCTAGAAGCTGAGAGCTCAACATATAATACCATTTTGGAAACAGGCCAATTCCATGAGCAAATTAAAAACATTCCAGGCTGGATCTGGAATTTGTGTACATTTAGGATGTCATGATCATTTGTCCTTTTTGTCCCCCCACCCCCAACTTTACACTTACTTATTAGCAAACCCCGTTTCCTTCTTTTCTTTCGACAGTTGCTTTTTTTTGTTACAAGTTGGAACAACTCTAGACATGCTACTAATTTTAATTTTTGGGCATTCTAGGTTTTCTTTTTTTCTTTTTTTTTTTTTTGTTAAGGATTTTGGATTGTTTTACATAAATGATAAACAACCCAATCAAATAACAACAAACAGTGCTTTGATTATAATTTAATAGTTAACACTAGACTTGCATGAAATTGAGGGAGAGTCTATAAGAAAATATCAAAATGTATCAAACTATTAAGCTTACAAATTGGTTATTAGGCCAATCAAAAGTGAATATCAACAGAATTTCTTTAGAAATGGCATTTTGTTTCATATGATTGCTGATTATTTATACAAAATTTCTTATATATTTTTATGTAAGTACATATGAATTTTAAGCAAAATTTATTATATATATATATATATATATATATATATATATATATAAAAGCACAGTGATGTAATGGATAGTGGCTTGGATTGAGGGATCATTAAATTCATTTATATCCAAATACTCTTGGGAAAAGTATGAATCCACCTCTTCTCCTCCCAGCTATGGGTAAAAAACAGGACAGACTAGGTTCTCTAGCCTTAGGTGGCAATCAGCCTATGAGTAGGAGAACTCCAAATTCAAAACTTGAGGAGAGTTGTTTGGGGACCTTGTGGCACACGATATGCACCAGTTTTCTTAATATTTGACTCTTCCCAAAAATGTGGTTTGTTTGACAAATTTTCTCAGTTTTATACCTTTGAGAGTTCAAATTATTTTTTTAATATGATTTCATAAAATAGAAAACTGTCTTGTAGTGAACAGAATATTTTTCACTAAAAAGCAAAAGGATATATATTTTTATGGTATATGCTGTATCATATGCTGGTCATTTATACTATATTTATAAAGTAAAAAGACCACTAGAAAAGCTACATTTGTCAAGAATGATAGGAAATTTTAGTCTAATGAGTAAAAAAGCCTTAATGGATATTTATGGAATTCCATGCACAAACATATTAAACAAAATTTCAGTAAAATTCTTTACAAGACATATTTAATTATTATATAAAATTTGTGATTATTCAATCATTAATAATAACTTTTTCTTTTTCATAACATTAAAACAAAAACTGAAGTTAATTATCAAATGAGATTTATTCACACCTCAATAAAAATTTCAAATATTTTTTAACATACAAGTCTAAAGTATAATTTTAAAATAAAATTGAAAAGTAACCAAAGTAAAATTATACTTTGTATAAAGTAGCCTATCTCTCCATGAAAGAGGCAAAAAAAAAAAAAATTGCCTTTGCCATACACAGTCATGTGAATTACCTAGTGCCTTAGGACTAATTAAATGCTTGTAAGTGGGCATAAAAAATCTGCATAACTGGCTAAGGCACACTGAGGCCAACAGATTTTCTCGTGTGTGTGTGTGGTGGTGGGCGTAAGGTTGACTGACAGGATGGCAAGGGATACAATGACAAAAACGTGGCAGTGGAGAATGGGAAATGGATTACTACAGATATATTACAAATATACTACTACAAGTTATTTTGGTACCATGACTGACCAACTTATTTGACGCCAAAATAATACCGAAATTCGACTGGTTGGCATGGATGCAATCAAGGCCCTGGGCAGTGTCTCCATTTCAAAGTCAGGTGCACTTCCTCCAAAAGCAAGCTTCTGCATGCATGATAGCAGCACTCTCCATTGAAGAACTTGACAACAACAAAATGAGTGGAAATGGATAGACCTTACACGCACCTTACAAGCTGTGAAAACACATTGCAGAGGATGCCATTTCAATGAAAGTTAGGAATTCCTATGAAAAGGAATTGTGTCAATGGGTCAAGAAAGGTTGGCTTATTCCCTATGATGAACAAAAATTTGGATACCCAAAGGAATTCTTCCACTGATGGCCATCATACAACAAAACAAATTACCTGTAATAGATTACCAGGAATTTAGCTTTTACATTGATACATATACAGCAGACACCAGAAAACTAAGATAGTGCAGACAGCAAGGGTCAAACATGGCACTACTGGATTTCAGATCTACCTACCTACAAGTGTGTATATGTGTTAATGAACAACTTTCACCATATCAGGCAGTTATTTTCCAAGGTAGAAGGTACTGCCTGACTAGATTGGGTTTTGGACTGAACGTCACTGTCATCCCTGATGTTGAAATCCATTGTCAAAGCAATGCTGTTTCAGGCAGAAAAGATCAAAAAGGCAACTTCAGCATATACCAACGACCTCTTCATAAATGATGATATTGTGTCCATAAATCACATTGCATAACACTCGTCGCACTTTGGACTGACAAGTAAGCCAAAAGATGGGGCTAAGATGCTTGTTTATCTGGAGAAAGGATGGGGCTCTATGGTGGAAATGTGACAATGCACTTCCAGACGTTCCTGAAGTGGTTATCAGGAGAAAGGGGTTCTCATTTTGTGGCAAGCTTGTTGAACAGCTTCCAGTATGTGGATGGTTGCAAGTAGTGATCAGTATCATCAAGTGAAGAGCAATGAAGGTTGAGACGATCAAACAATGTCCCACTTAAAAGAATGCTAACAGAGACCAGAACCCAAGTGAAGCAGGCCGACCTGTACAAAGGCAAATGGTGTGTGGATGGTAAAGAATTTACCCTGTGGATTGATGCAAGTTCTTTAGTGACTGGAGTTACAATAGAATCTAGTGGGTCCATTGTCAACTGAGCCTGTTCTACAGGTATGTGCTGCAACCAGCAGTAGAATGGAGTCCAGCCAGATTAAGAAAATATGCATGCACTGTGGACATCTTGGTGCTAGATGAACAACCTAGTTCATTAGGGAGATTGCCCCCATCCAGGACAAAGGCTGTCAGATTGGCAATTAGATTCTGTTTGGAATGTCAATCAATTGATCCAGCACTGATCTTATGGCAGAGAGGGAAAGTGGAGACAACAGGTGTATGGCAAAGACTGGGGATGAATATCACCCATTACTTGACCCTCATAGACTGTGGGCATTGCCAGTTTGCCATTTAGCATGAGAAGATTCTGGTGCTGTAATCCAGCATCTCACAGCAATCTTTCTTGAAAGGGGCTCACCCAAGGAGTTCCTGACAGACAATGGTACAGCATTCAATGACAGGAATTTCAAGACATTTGCTGAAGATTGGGGCATCCACCTGTGATTCCAATGTGCATCTGCACCATCTGGAAATGGCATTGCTGAACCATAAAGCAGATCACTGCCAGGAAGCAGTGTACTGGTACAATGTTACACCAAATGATGTTCACAGTAAGACTGCTCCAGCCAATGTGTTGCATTCTTATGAAGTTCAGGTGAAAGGTGTTGATAACACATGCCCTTGGAGGTTGAACCTAGACAAGGAATATATAAAAAAGGAGATATCGTGCTGATAAAAACATTATCTAATAAATGCACAAGTAAATATAGACAAGGAACAGTGACTGGAATCTTGAATCCCCAGGTAGTCTATGTAGAAGGAATACCACACCATATGAGAGACCTTCAATATCTCCCTCAATTAGTGGGCAACCCTGTGGAGGTTGAAGTCATCACATCAAGTAATGATAGAATGTGTCTACCAATGTCGAATGACCGTTCGAATGATGGTAGCTGATTAGTTGGGAAGAAGTGATAGTGAAGAAGATCAGCGGGTTGTAGCAGAAACTGTTGAAAATGTGAATGATCCTGTTGTACCAACACTTCGGAGAAGCACCAAACCCCTCTCCGGCTGCTATCTATGTGAACATGAGATTGGAGAGAATGGCCTATCCTCCCCGCTTCTTCCAACAAAAGAGACACAAAATCACATATGCCATACATGGTCATGTAAATTACCTAGTGCCTTAGGACTAATTAAATGGTTGTAGGTAGGTATGAAAAAATATGCATAACTGACAGATATTGTCTTGGTGGGTGGGAGAAGGATTACTGATGGCATAGCAAGGAATATGAAGATGTTTGAAGGAGCTAGCTGTGAAGTTCAAGGACAAAGACATAATAGTGAGGAATGGGAAACAGATTACTACAATTATATTACTAAATTTTATTTTCTAGTTTTTAAATCTCAAATGTTTCTTATAGAATCTGACAAGTGATTCCCTAAAGTTTTTTTAATATGTAGAAAGAATAAACCTTAAGAAAAATTACTTTTAAAACCAAATTTAATAACTGCTCAAATAAATATGTAAAGTTTTACTATTCCAGTTATTTTTAACATTATGAGAAAGAAATGAAATCTTGATCAACTGAAGACAGTTTCTTTTCTTCTTAAATAAATTCATGTCCTTGGCTCTAAATATAAACTTGACTTTTATCATGCTCTGTAGTAAGAAATTAAATATTTCAAGTAATATGAAATTGATAATTAAACACCAATTTTTGCAATGTTTGACTTCAAATTTGTTTTGTGGGTGTCACTTACATCATAGCCTTGTGTTAACAAAAATAAAACATACAGAGATAACAGTAAAGGCTTGGTAAATTGTATGTTAATTTCATATAATTTATTTTTTGCATGTATTGGTGTGTTTATTTTTTGGTTACAATTGTTTCATGGTGCATGTGATAAAAAAGATGTAACGAGCATGCGCGGAAACGTCCTCGAACTGCATGTGTGTGTTGTCGCCGGGCACACCTTGGAGTACCATAATGGACTCAACCGAGGACTATAAGAAGAAGATGCGCGAGTCGTTTGGGGTCTTTTCTTGGGCGACAAAAGCAGTTGCGGTTGGTCGTCCGTCGGTAGCAGTCTTGGGTGCCGTTTTGCTCGTTGGCTGTCGTAAAGTTTTGTGTCGCATTCGTTTCTGGTCCGCAAGAAGGCGTTCGTTTTTTGTGTCGCAAGAAGTTGTGTTTTTGTTTTTTTTTCTCCCACAAAAGAGAAGTCACTCTATTATTACACACCATGTCACAGAGAAAAGTTGAATGTGTGAACTGTTTATGGTGTAGAGATTGAATTTAACATCTTTTGATGAGATGTCTGTATTTCTATGACAGGTAACCTAAATATGTTAAATAAAATCTGACAAGGACTGGGGGCGCATAATTTTTTTTTTTAAATTCATTTTTCTGGAATACTTTAAACATGAGCATTGCAAAGAGGAGCATTGAAAATGACAAAATGAAAAAAAAATATCTGACCTTCACATGCTCTGGCTAGAATTAAACTATTAACTGCAACTAGCAGAAATGTTGTCACTCACAAGACTGCAATAATGCAAATTCCTGTTATCTGAAGTTAATGGCTTAACTAATTACACTTAACATAATCTCAAAGAGTCATGGAGATGTTTTCAATTCCAAAAAAATAAACCTCATAATTATATTTTTTCAGCTGACAAAAAAAAAATTTGGAAAAATACAAAAATGTGAAGTTCTATTATCTTTTGCTTCCTTCTCTAATGGCAAAGAAGATAAAATAGACTTCAATTATAATTTCTGTAATTATTCATGAAGGACATTATGAGCAACACTAAGTCCAAAGCTAAAGAAAAGATTCTTAACAGTAAAAGAGAATAAGAAATGATCAGTGCAGATCCAAATCCAACAAGCCTAAAAATTCTTGGTTGCAAAAACATTTTGCCAAAAAGTTTACTTTCAATAGAAATAATATAATAAAGCAATTTATACAAGGTATACACGATCAATAAGTGTGGTATGATATAGATGCTTCAGTTTTGCCTCCTGATTGCTTTATCCTTAGAATATTTGCACAATGAATGAATAAACAGTAATTTCTTCATCTATGAGAAGAGTACTCTTCACTTGAATAAGTCTGATATTGTACAGTCAGAATTAAGATAACTATGCACACATACATTGCAGATGTATACAAATCCATTAAAGAACACTTGTGTTTGATAATGCTAGAGTCATCAGATCCAGTTAATATCAACACTGGCCCTGAGGGGGGAAAAAGTCTACAGAAATAAAATAATGTCTCAGAACAAAGGTAATTGACACAACAACTATGAAAAGGACAAGCAATGGTTTTATAACAGCACAATGATTCTCCAATATAAAAGAGAAGAAAAAATACAGATGACATCTGGTAATTCTGATACTGCTTTAACTAAACCTTTTTCAAATATCATTAGCTAGCCAGTGAATTAAAAGAATAATTCACATTAGGAGAGGGATGAATATCTTCAAATATAATGGGTTTACAAATATAAGTTGCAAAAATATACAAAGTTTTTTTTGTTTTGTTTCTTTTTTAAGAATTATATGAATGGATTAAATCTAAAAACTGATAATGTAAATATAGAGATCACTTATGCACTGCAACAGTCAAGAAAATATGAATGAAGGCAGCCATTAAAGAAATATTCAGCATTCATTGAATGAGCAGCTAGTGCTTCTTTTGGTTGAAATTTATAAACTCTTTCTCCTAAAATAATTTTTCAGGAAAAAAAGGTTTCTCTAGCTCAATCGCCATTATTGGGCTTTCTGGTATTGATGGAAGTTTCCTTTTGAACCTTTTATTTGAAGTAATGCAGAATGTCAACATCCTGATTATGCTGTTATTTTCTCTTCAAGTTACATGTAATATTCATTTTAGCTGCTGCAAGTCCTCAAGTGATATTGTTTCTATTATTTGGTACAGTTGTTGGTTTGTGATTCTGTAGTGTCAATCCACACGGTTTGAAGAAGGATCAAGTATATAAAATATGACAGACTAATGCTGCAGAAAATGTGTATATGTAGTGGAAGGGGTATACAGTAGTTTTGTAAAAATCATTTTTCATTATCCAATAATCTTCAATTGATTTAATTAATTCAGCAAGCAACAGGAGGAAATTAAAAAGTCAAGTTGAAAGAACATTTAAAATGCCAAGTAATCAATAGACCGTAGTGACTTGTCTCAAGAAAAAAGCAACAGAACTTGGAGGTAGAGAGGAAAGTACTTTAACAATCTATTTCCTATAAACTTTAATCACTCAGGCATTCAAATTAAACAGATGCAGAAAGAAGTGAAAATGAAACTCAATATATTAAATGTTAAAATATACAGACCACCAATAAACTTTAGATTTTCTTACAGATACATTAGAGAAACAAATGAAAACAGTTATAGGAGTTATGCAAATCTTGAATAATTTACACTTAAAAAAATATATCTGCATTTTGATCTGTGGTGTTATGGTTTAGTTTTAGCTTGAGTGGAGTTATTTCACCAATTTTGGTGAATGTGAATATATATATATTATTACGTAATGCCTTCTTTTACTGTTATGGTCATAATGGGAGGCACAGTAACATACAATATAGAATCACAAATTCTTTTTCCTGATTGATCAAACATGGCTGAGCTAAATGGAATCAATTAATGAATGAACACGGTAGGTGACAAAGAACAGAAGGAAAAGATATAGGGATAACAAATAACCATTTTATTACTAAAATATACAAATGGGGATTAAATATGTTGGGGTATATTAAAAGATGAAAGATAAAAATAAATATTACGAAACAAAACAATGGTGGGGGAAGGGCTTATCTTTTCAGAAAGGTAAATGTTGTATTAACAAACGACCTTATGTCAAACTTGCATGAAATTACAAATGACAAAAAGGCAAAAATGAGCAAAGATAAAACAGGCAATAGAAACAATGGACTTGTATGTTATTTGAAAAAAATCTTTTTTCTTTTCTTTTTATTCTTATATGTTTCTCTTTTCTTTTATATTTCTTTTTATCTTTTCTTTTCTCCTTGCTGGGTAGAAAGTTTATCTGTAAAATGGATTTCTTTTTGGTTTTCTTTCTTTCTTTTTCATCTTGTCCAGGGGTTGACTGAATAATAAATTGAATCTTTCTTCTCCTTGGCTCTCAGGATAATGTATCTTTCTTTGATCCGTTATATCTGCTTCTTTTAGAACACCGGAGTTTGATTTTTTTTTAATCCTGAAGAAGGACTGACTTGGTAGCAGTTTTTATTTTTGCACCTCGATTTTGGCACATGACCCATGACATCCAAATATCGATTTTTACATGTGTGGGTGAAAAGAGGTCACTGACCCTTTTCCCAGAGAGTTTAAGGTTGGTTTTAATATCTGGATAGCATCTTGTCAAATCAACATGCTATCACATGACCAAGAAGGAGAAAGTGTACTTTTCATAGAATACATAATCTTTGCTTGGATGCATGCAAGTTCAATCAAGAACTGTTATCAATTTCACCTAATTTCTTTTTCATTTTCACACTTTCTGAAAGTAGTGGCTCCTCAATCAGAGTACTTCTAAAATATAAACTTTACTGTTGATTTTAGAATAAATTTTGATGAGAGTTCGTAAAAATATCCTGGAATATTTTCTGGGTCACCCTGTCAACTGGCTCAACTCCTTTCTTTCTCTCTCTTTCCTTTCCCCTCCCCATGTCTATCTCTTTCTCTTCCCCCTAAAAAAACCTTATATTGAAATATTTGTCTTCCTCCCCCTTTCTTTCTTTCCCCTTTTAATATTAAAACTTTTTTCCTTTTTCTCTTTTTCCCCTTTTTTCTTTTCCTTGTGTCTGAGTAAATTGAACTCCATTTATTTTTGTAAATTTGGTCTGAAGAGATGAACGTCTGAGTCCACAAAATAAATTATCACCTGAACAAATGAATTTTTAAGGATTCTATATTCATTATATATATATATATATATATATATATATATATATATATATATATCTCTGATACCCCAGAACTTATAAATAGTTTTAAACCATCAAAATCACATGTTTTTTCCCTTTAAAAGGTAAACTTTTTTTCAGTCAACACCTCATCAGAAGAATCATTGGCGAATAGTATAATGTAACAACAATCATAGGATAATAGACATACTGGGAGGAGATGAGAAACTACAATATCAAAAAGGAGGAGGAAAAAAAAGGATGAATGGCAAAAAACAGAATAAACAGTTCCAGTGAGTTTAAAAAAGGAAAATATAAACTCGCAAGCCACCCAGTAGGGAAAAAGAACAAATAAATTTCTCCTTCTGTCAGCAACTAATATGGTCGATGCAATTTAATATATATTGCTTCTAAAATGTGCAGATGCTTTGCCAATGGTGCTTTTCTCAAAATTGAAAAACCATGACTTACTGTATATGTACACTCTGGATTATCCAAGAGGTGTTGACCTATCATGAAATCCTGTGCTGTCAATGTAAGCCATGGATTATGGGTACTCATACTCTGTTGGATTGGTCCACCCTATGTAGTCAGCATTGCACTGACATGTAACATTTATAAATGATCAAAGTATTTTGTAGATAGGGCAGACCATCCTCGGCAAATGAAGAAAATATGGGGACAGTGCCAAAAACATGTGTCCTGATGGCAGGAAAACATGACTTAATAAAAGCAGACACTTTATTAGCCAGAATCTGGGCACAAAACAGGACTAAACATAGGTGGGGACTTAATGCTCTTAACCTTTCTCTCAATTGTACGTTTAATAACATTTTCTGAGTAACCATTGTCCCCCCCAAAAAATAAAAAAATAAATGAGGCATAAATGTTTTCCATTTCACAATCAAGATTACAAAGAGAACGTATCATCAACATACAATCAGCCAAAGTAGAAATTAAATTTAACTTCCAGGATTCGGGAATTACATTTGGTGTACAGTCCAGTAAATGTAGGTTTATAGTAAACACTAGTGATGAAAGAACTATCCTTCTTCTCAACAAACACATCCATGAATCGTATTCCTCCTCCTCCACAGTAAACTGAAGAAATGGGTGGAGAAAACTAAGTTGAAAGTGAAAAGACCCAGCCTCTTCAATGGAATAGAAAACAGAAAAAGTATCATCAACATTGTGATAATAAACACAGGGCTTGTAGCATTTTTTTTTTTCATAAAAACTCACAAAAATATTAACTAAAATGGGACCCAAGGGACTGTCCATCGAAACCCTATCAATCTGGTCATATATAGTGTCATTAAAACTGAATTCCAACCCCCTCAGCAGCTAAATACATGAATTCCAAGAATAAACTCTCAGGAATACTTGGGGAGCCCTGGTGCCCCCTGTAAAAAGCATCTATACATATCTGTAAGGTATCCTGAAGAGGTACATTTGTAAACCAACTATGTCAAAGGATACCATAACTTTGTCAGTAGAACATAGTTCAGGGTCTCTAATTAGAGAACTGGAATGAATCTGAAACACTAATAGAAGAATACAGATCTGAAATAGGCTGTAATAAAACAACTAACTACTTAGCCATTTCATGTTGAACAGAATCCACCATTGACAGGATAGATCTAAGAGGAATGCTTTCCTTATGGACTTTGGGTAAACCATACATTTAAGGACACTGAGATCCAGTTGGTCTAATACAATTATACACAATTTTGGTGAAAAGTTCACTTTTATATATAGAAAGCAGACTCTTTTGCACTTTAATCTCAATTCTGCTGGTATTATCACACAAATTAACAGGACTAATTTTACAAAACTTTATCAGATCATTCAACCTGATCTCCATTTTATTAATATAGTTCTGCCTCCCTAATATAACCATCCTTTGTCAGGTTTGTAATATAGATGTCATTTCCAACTTTTAAAGACTTAATCGTCTGAAAGTGGACCCATCATCAAGCAAGAAAATCAGGGAGGAATATTTGCAAAATCAATCTGCCAACTTCATCTTGCACATATATATTTATGCACCAGTACAAAAAAAAAACTTATAAAATCTTTCTCCTAAAACCATTTTTCAGGAAAATATGTTTCTCAAGTCAAGTAGCTGTTATCACACTTTCCAATACTGAGGTGGTTTCCTTCCTAACCTTTTATTTGAAGTAAGTGGTGTTTTGATGGAGAGAGTGTGCATTGATTGTGCTGCATAAGCAATAAATCCTATAAACAAGTCATGAGCAGGTTGTCTAGTGCATGCAGTAAAACAGGCCTTGCTATCCATTCACGGAAACATGTGGCAATTGATACTCAAGCACTTGAGCAAAATGGCTCAACCACATGTTCCAGCTGTCTAAATGTTTGCAAAACACCTGCAGGCCTTAGGAGACATACATATCCATAAAAGTTGGGAACCTCTTTATTTTAATGAGCCCTCATTTGTCTGCAGATCCTATACTGTTCTCAAAACTTCAAAAAGTTAAACAAAACATAGGCTCCAAATTAAATTACACAACTAACGTAATTTTATTGGTTCAAAAATATCATATGGCATGTCATCAACTAAGTACGCATGTCTGACCTTATATTGACCTGATCAAAGGTACAGTTGTGCTAAAATGTTAAAACATTTTCTAAAGCCTATCACGTGACTTATATTTCTTATATAAACAACAATTAAGAAACAGAGAGTGGGGAAAATCAACTGAAAAAGCTACATGTTACGTAACGATACTAATCATAAAATAACTTTCAACTGAAGTCCAGACTATAAGTTAAAACTCCATTGTAACATAACCA
This sequence comes from Acanthosepion pharaonis, assembly GCA_903632075.3. Taxonomy (NCBI): domain Eukaryota; kingdom Metazoa; phylum Mollusca; class Cephalopoda; order Sepiida; family Sepiidae; genus Acanthosepion; species Acanthosepion pharaonis. The sequence goes on along the minus strand of CAHIKZ030000396.1, from coordinate 558,526 downwards.
CAGTATTTCCTTCATTCAATGCAAACTAAACTCACATCGGCAAACAACAAAGCAACAGACACTCAAATGTCAAACATAATGTAAGTCACACCACACATGCTTTTTCCACAAAGTTTGAACTGTTTATTTTGAATAATATTATATTGAACTGAATTTTTCCTAATTCACACAAATTACACTACAACTTGCAGTCTATCAAACTGGAACATTACCTCACTCAAAAATCTAAAAAGACAAGTTTATTGCACCATTCAAAGAACATTCATAACTATTGTTTTGTACAATTTCTCTTGTCTGAATTTTCTTATTATTTTGTAGCATTGTGTCTAATATAAATTAGTGAGAGCAATTGATCCCCCCCCACATATACATATCACACACTGAATTCATTTTATATAAAAACTTATGCAAGATTTCATTAACAAAATATTTACCTTTTATAAAATGCTATCTTTAGAATTTGGCATTAAATACTAATTACAAGCTCCTACTATCCCTTGACTACATTCATTGTTTAGTTGTAGCTTTACTTTTAATCATTTGACCAAACTTTAATTTTAGCTTGAGCAGAGTTATTTCGACAGTCTTCTAAAGCCAAAAGTATGGGGTACCCAGTGAGGATCAAACTCACTTCTCAGTCATAACTGTTCTATCAAGACACACTTGCTAACAATTATACTATGTGTTGTGGAGTTATTTCGCAGTGGAGGCTTGTATTTGTACTAAATTGGTTCTAAAATAGGTTCAATGTACAAAACGTTAGGAACTTGATATAATAGGTATTATGCAGATTAATCTTGTTGTAGTCGCTGACTAATTTTGTATTCGACTACTATCGTCCGACATCGACTGACCCTCGTTTCTCTTACTACTCCTACTTATATTAGGTGAGAGAGTCTATTAACTATAGAATAGGTGTGTTTCACCATAACACCCCCCTCCTAAAACTTTACTCCAAAGGAGTAAAACAGTTTTCTATTTATTTTTTTTACAGGAAATATGAAGAAAAAAACAAAAAAAAACTTCATTTTTTTAGCAACATCGTAGCGTATCTCCTACATTTTGGATCCACTTTTAAATGATCAGTTGCCTTTCTTTTTCTCCTGGATCGGCGTACCTCAGGTAAAATCGTTGCAGGCATTGTTAGATCAAACGTATTGAAAATCACCTCCATCGGCGTTTCTTCCGCAGGACCGCTCTCAACCACGTCTGAAGAGCGTCATCTGATCTGGTTAATGTGCCAACTGCTCGTGAATTTTTCGCCTTTCACCAAGTACATCATATTGCCAATCCGCTTTTCTATTTTTTGGTACCTCCATAGTGTTACCAGAAACAACCTTCCGCTTTGAGCTTCTTAAGGATAGAGTCACAGTTTCTGTAGGTTCTTCTTGTGGTTCTATTTGTTCAGCCTCTAGCTTCCCTTTTATTGATCTTGTGCTTCTTAACATTTTCTGTGGTGGCTTCAGTTGACTTAAATCATTTAATAATACTGCATGTCCTTTGCTGCGGGTAACTCGCTCCCCAGTTTTTCTTGGTGTTGGCTTCATCTTTACTTTCTGGGGCTTTTTTTTTCACGTATACTGTCAGTGTTGCCCATTCACTATACTCAACTTTTTTAAGTACACCAGTTTTCTCTAATCTGTCCAATTCTTTATCTATCTGTTCCATTGAGGAAAACGGCACATTCCTTTTCTTTTTGAATACTGCCTGAGTGTTTTCTTTTAGCTGGAACTTTGCCTCCATCTTGGTATACATTCCAAACCCTGGAGAAAAAAAACAGTAGAAAATGTTTTCTTAAGTTTCTTTACTAATTTTTGGGCTTCGGTGTTTAAACTTTCTACCTTGTAACAGAAGGAATTTGTCGGTAGATCCCATAATTGGAATTCTGTTATCTAATTCATACCAAGTAAGTTTGTGGTATTTTCCATGACAAATAGTTTAGCTTTTCACGTTTTTTTATTTAACGTGATGTTTGTAACAAATTCTCCAATAAATTGTATTTTTTCTCCTGTCACAGACCTCGCGATTTTCTTTGTCTTCATTAAAGTTGGTATCCCCAACTTCTTCCACGTATGCAAATTTATGATAGATAGGTCGGAAACAGTGTCAAGTTGCATTTTTATTTTTTTATTACTTATTTTGACGGTAACAAATTTTCTGGTTATTCCATCTTTTACCTAGTTGGACTTGAATTTTCTTATTTTATTGTCTTTATTTTTTGACCTGCAATGCGTGCTTTTATGACCCACACTTTTACAGTTGAAACATTTTTTATTCCTAAAATCACAATATCTGTACCAGTGTAGTTCACTGCAAGCAAAACATGGCTTTGGGAGTTTTTGTTTATTTTTCTCTGTTATTTCCAGAATTTTGTTTTGAAACTCTCTATGCATCTGTTCCATTTTTTGTTGGAATTGCATTTGTCTATTGAAAGTTTCCTCCTGTAGCTGCATCTGGAATGTTTTTTGTTGCTCTAATATTATCATCTGTTGTTTCAACTGGAACTTAAAGAATTTCTGGAATATATTTTTGCATTCCTCTATATTCGCAAAAAGTTTACACAATGCCTAAATACTCTAGAGGGGGGGGGAGTCCTATGAATTTGCAATTTGTGACCTATTTGAGCAAACTGTATTATCGGGGAGAAAAAAAATTTCTTTTCTCAGTTGAGAATATGACAGATCTTTTTATCACAAAGTTGACAGCTTGCGAAAAACTTTGCCAATTTCTTTTTTTTTTTTTGTGAATCCGAGACTTTGTTGCCGAAGTTATTGTGGCAAGCGAATTTTTTCTTCTTCCGTATGAATGCAAATCCTCGTCGCCAAAGTTGTTGTGGAGTTATTTTGCATTGGAGGCTTGTATTTGTACTAAATTGGTTCTAAAATAGGTTCGACGTACAAAACGTTAGGAACTTGATATAATAGGTATTACGCAGAGTAATCTCGTTGCGGTCGCTGACTACTTTCGTATTCAACTACTGTTGTCCGACATCGACTGACCCTCATTTCTCTTACTACTCCTACTTATATTAGGTGGGAGAGTCTATTAACTATAGAATAGGTGTGTTTCACCATAACACTATGTCAAAGTGCCAGAGTTTTAGTGTGCATGTATATATGTTTAATGTTTTTAAATCAATATAAAACTGCAGCTAAATAAAGATAAATAAAACCTGAAATTTGGTCTTGTTTTGAATGATATTACAATTTATTCAACTTTATACCTATTCTACATAGCCTGGGTGATACTTGGCTGACCTTGCTTGTAGCTCTTCAGACAATCAATGGCTACACTGAAAACATTCCTTCTCCAATTTCATTTTGTTCAAGTAATCCTTTCAATGATTCAGCAAAGTTTGACATGTTGATCAACCATATTTATTGCTCTTTCTGTATGTGATTTCATCCCCAAATACACCTATTATGAGAATGCAATTTCTATGTTCAGTAAAAATATTTCAAGTCCTAAAAACAAAGTTATACTAGATAGCTGGCAACAACAAGCTGAAAAAAAAATTGGGAACAATTTTTGCAATTACTCAGACTACTAAGGCTAAGTTTAGCTCAATTTCAGCCAAAGAAGCCCACAATGAACACATAAGATGCATTCATGAGAGAGTTGCAATCTGATTAAGATCATAGTTAAGTCAATAACTAATCCTACCACTGCTGAAGAAACACTTGTTATTGTAAATGTATGAAATAAGTGTTTCATTTAAAGTTCCAGTTGCCATGCAAGTCCTGCAAAAGATATAAATACTGGTGAAAAAAACGGCCTCTAGGAAAAAGTATACAGGTTCATCCCTTCAGCAACTGCATCGACTTTAGCAATAACTATTAGACTGCCCAAGCTGCTGGGTATGAGATAGTGATCAATGGAGTTTGAATTAATGCTGGAAACTCCAAAATTTTTATCAGTAGCAAAATTATGAAATGGTGTAGATTATGCATAACTCCTACTGCTGGTTCTGTTGGTGTGGCCTCCTCATCTGTTTCATCTCAAATTTATGGCATCTACTCTGTAGAACTAACTTTAAAGGAAAGAGTATACTCAAAGTTAAAACTGTTATTTTAAATTATCTTATCGTAGTGACACTATATTGCTAATCTTATTATTCCAGATTGTAAAATGAGGACAATGATCTGCCTATTCCATCCATATATGGTCAGCCATTTCTATTTCCCCTCATGTTATGGTCTTATGGTATTCCTGCAGCCTTATCTTAATATGAATATGACAATAAAGATAAGGACAACAGTCTGAACGATGTAAATAACTTATAGACAGATATCAGTTCCCTTTTCCTAAAATTGACAACATAAAAAAGATTGCAAAGTTCTACTTGATTAGTACACTTAATTTGAGAAGTGTGTACAATAAAATAGTTATTAAACTTTCAAAATTGACAAACATCTTTATCAGTTCTACTACATAACCTTTGACATTACTAACAACACAGGTAGCTTCCAGAGGCTTACTGATGATTATGATTTCATCAGATAGACTAGAGGAAACTTTCATTTCTACAATGTCACTATATACAACAAAACCTAAGAACACTGTTTGGAAAAATTTCTGAAGAAAGTGAAGAAACAATTTAACACTTCATGAGGACAAAAGTTGGCCATTGCTATTACACTGTTCAGCTGCCTCATCTGTTAAAATTATTATTAAACCAAATTTAGAACATCTATACACACTTTTGGAATTCCTACTACCTGTAGATTTATCATCATTGTAAAGGCCCATGGATATGTTTGCACTCTTGGTAGATAAACAAGAAAATCAAGTTATCATCCCAATCAGGTCTTTTCACTGTCTCCCCCCTCCAAAACTGAATCGGCTTTCAACCTTTTGAAACAAGAGATTACAGAGTTGTCAGAACCACTGATAAGAAACTGATGCATCTGAACATACCATTGTTGCAATATTGAGCCAACTTCTGAGACCGTTGACATTTTTCTCTCAGTCTATATGTATCAGTAAGCAACAGCTTTCTTCAGTAGAGAAGGAGGAGGCTTATACTATTGTAGAGTCTTTCCAGAAATGGCATCACCTCCTGATCAGCAGTTCAAGCTAATTATTGATCAGCCATCAGTAAATAAAGAGAAAAATCAAGGCAAGAAGATAATGATGCACTGAGATGTTATGGTCCAGTTTTAATATTTCTTATTTCTTCAGTAAAGGGGAAATAGTATTGCAGACACATTTTCACAAAAATCTTGGCCATTATGAGAATATCCCACTTTGTGAGATGTCACAATCTCGCACACTTTTTAGAAGACATCGAGCATGTGACTGCTGTCAGATTTCTTGGAAGTTTAAAACCAGATTCTTTCTATCATTAAAGCTAGATAACCATTCACATAATTAAACATTGAATTCAAGAGTTTTTGCTCTCAAAATATATGTCAACACTTGTGGATGATCATTCAAGATTTCCTTAGGGAAAACAAGCACATTGAAAGGTTCAATGAGGTAATCTGGAATATTATTTCTCTTGAATTGAAATTACAAGATTCACCTGTAGAGTGCTGGGAAAATATCCTTGGTAAAGTATTGGACTCCGTTTAGTTATTGCTACAAATTCTATCCCAAATGAGCACTTAATTTTGTCTCAAAGCTGATTGGTGAGTGGCACTTCTTTGCCTACTTAGATGACTACCTCGGGACAATGTTTACTCTTCAAAATATGAGACTTTAGTCTACTAAAGGTAGTCTACTAGAGGTAGGATTGTTGGTATTCACCCCAAACTTTGCCCAAATATCACTGGAAGCAACATGTCTCTTCAGAATTTGGCACTTTGCAGCAAATCTGTGGCAGAATTTGATGGTGCAGGTGAAACCAGAAAAACAATGTGAGAACAATGTGGTTAATATTCTGTCATTTTATCTTGAGTTCAAATGGAGTTATTTTGTCATTTTTATTGTATTTTTTTAATCAAATTCACCCCATGCAAAACACAAGGGGTTATGGGGTGAAAGGGAATTAGAAAACAGAAGCATTATTAAAGGAGTGAGAACAATAGAAGAGTAATCAGGAAGACAGTAGATAACAATTGACATTGCATTTAAATTTTTGAAGATCAAACTTTCTGGAAGGCAAGAAGCTGGAAGATAGTTCCACAAGTGAGAAGTGCCAGAAAAGAAACTGTTACCACAGAATTTATGGTTACATCTAATCAATTCAACTGTAAGCCAATGGGACCTTTTGCTTCCAAGAGTTTTTTTTTTAAATATATACATACACTGGTGTGCAAAACTTTTGAGCCACTTTGGTAAATTACTTTTGTTAATTTTACTCTAAAATTGTGAGTGATTATCAGTATGCCTTCTCTGTACATTTTATAATCTTTGAGGGTCAAGAAACATGTTAGTGCATTGTCATTAATGTGGTATAGTGGATGATAGAGCATCTGAAGCCTAGTGATGCTAAAAAAAAGTTCAAGAAAAATACAAGGCCACCAGCAAAAATTCCATTTTTCAGCTCTTTTCTCAAGTTTAAAAGGATTTTTTTCTTTATTATTACAGAAAATACAAAGCATCAAAATAATTAGTAATTAATAGTTAGTAATTAGTCTTGTTGCCTCTTTGGGTTGAATAATTGCCTCAGTTTATAGTGGGGTATTGAAAAGAACAAGGTCAAGATTTTCTCATCAGGGATTTTTCTCATACTTCTTGACAGTAAACCCAAAGCTCTTGTAGAATGTTTGGTTTTTGTTAGTGCTCTTGTTCTTCAGTTTCACCACAATGCTTCAATTATATTGAGATTAAAACTTTGTGCTGTCTTCTAAAAGTCAAGCATCTTATTCCAAAAGAAGCCTTTTTGTCACATATGATGTGTGGCAAGAAGCAACATCATTTTGAAAGATTTCTTCATCTTTGCAGCCTGTCAGAAGATTAGACCATAGTAAACTAATATAGTTTTTGCTGTTTAGATTCCCATCAAATTTTACCAATTTTCTTCTACCATCAATTTTGTTGCATACCCATAAAATAATGTATCCACCACCAGATTTTACCATCTTTGCATTGTTTCTTTCTACCACTTGTCTTTTTACATATTCTCTTGCATTAGAATGTAACTATTTTGCATTCATCACTAGAAATTACATTTTGCCACTTTCCAACATCCTATGTTAGATGTGCTTTTGACCACTTCAATCTTCTATCAATGTTTTTTGGTCAATGATATTTTTTTACTGTTATACACCTGTTCAAGTTGTTTTTGGTAATACTCTGCATACTTTATCAACCAAAACCTCACTGTTAAGACTGCATTCACTCCTCCCTTGTCTAGCTGTTAATTTTGAATTGCCTACCAAGACTCTCACAATCTTTTATTTGTGGTCTGCTGATTTTCTTTGCCCTTAAAACACTTCCAGTAGTAGCAAACATCTATTATGTGGTTTGAATAGTTTCTGGAAATTCCCAACAACTGGTTCTCTCATATTATCATCTTCCCCTTCAAAGTCAACCTTCATCTTTGTTTCAGCAAAATTTTTAACCATGTTTTTAACGTAACAATTCCTATTTAGGAATTTGTATATTATCATGACTTTATCATTCCAGATCTTTTATTGGCTCAATAATTTTGCATGGCCTTTTTTCAGTTTCAACCTGCTTAAAGCGACGTATCTTCTGTTACACGGTACCAAGGAAAACGCAACAGCTTAATTTCCAATCTTCAAGGTTACCATTAATAAAAGCATGCTGCCAAACAATCTCTTAATAAAATAAAGTGTATAATCATTTTATGTAGTTGGCCCAAAAATTTTGCATGCCAGTGTACACTAAGTGAACTCTTCAAATATGGTTGATAATTATTATGTATGTACACAAGTTTCCAGGGTTTATTATGATTAATAAGAAAAAAAAAAAAAGAACATTGGGAACTTTTGCACAAACCTGATTAGATAAAACGTTTCTATAATTGCTTCATAGAACCTTAGTTCATACTGTTAAGCAGAAATAAAATTGATGGAGACATGAAGTAAGCTGATAATGTTCTTTCTTATCTAGCTGTCATAAGTTGATAGCAATAAACATCAATCATCAGATACCTTTTATTACTACTGCTGAATTTTTTATCCTTATAAGCTACCATACAAATTACAAAAGGAGATTTTCCACAGAATCAGCTATATGACTACAAGAAAATACTTTGTGTTTATTCATTCTGAATAACTTTATAATATTTACAATTTATGTAACATCCTTTAATTTTTGCCACTTTCTAAAATATTGTCATATTAAATATGCTTTCTTTTCTAAGAAAGAAACAGTATCATTAAAAATATTATTTTTGTATAAGTTCTTACAGTAGCTTAACATATAAATAGTAAAACAGTAAAATCTATATATGTTGTGTTCTTTCAGGATGCAGGTGATTCACTAATTCCTACAGACCAAAAAATACAAAATAAAAATAATTCAATCTACAAAATAAAAAAAAATGTAAAAATCTTCTGCAATCATGATCTTATAAAATCTAACATCCCTTCAGTTAAGAAAATATATTAAGTTTGCAATTATCAAGTAAAAAAATAAATTAACTTTAAAATATTCTAAGTTTTATACAACAAAATATTTTCTTTATTCATTAAATCAGGATGAATTTGTAAGAATGAAGTCATTAAAATCTGACATCAGATTTTTTTTTTTTTTAACAGCAATCATGGTGTCACACAGAGTTATTGATAAAAACAAAAATGATTAAAACAACTTTCATCTGAAGTGATTGAGTATGATAATCCTTTCTGTAAAATATTCTGTAATATATCTTTTTTTAAATTAATGTTAATATTCAAGAGGAAACAAATTTTTAATGCAATATTTTTTTTATTTAATATGGTGTTTTGGTTAAATTCTGTATGGATTCAATTAACAAAGTCTAACACTAAAACCAAGTTGGAGTAGATAGTCTGGAAACATTGATTTTACTAAATTTATAACTCCAATATAATGTTTCTCAAAAAGTATAATCATTTGTAGACCAAGACTAAATAGTTGATTTTATATTCACATTTAGTCACTACTAACTGTTATGATAATTTACCCACACACACATGGACTCTCCTAGCTATAAATAGGAGCAGGTACTGCCTTTTGGGAGGGAAGTTTCCAGCAGTCAGCTCTGACAGTTGGACCGAACATTCTTGCTGTAATACTCTTGTTTGTATATGTTTGTATTACTGTTTCTGTTAATATATTTGTTCAACTCAATTTCTCTCTTTGTGTCTTTATTTCTGGCCCTAACAAGGTCACAACATTAACAAAAACAGTAAGATAAGTAGATAAAATATGATTTTCGAACACTTTTATAGCTAAATGGGTCATCCGCAATGCTGTTAACATTGAGTTGTAACAGTCATCTTAGTACAGAGGAAAAATTATCATGTATATATAAACAAGATAATGTTCTATTTCATCTTCCCATAATTAAAATCTATTTTTTTTTTAATTGGCAAATAGCTACCAAAGAAGTAAGTAAATATAGATTGTCTAAATTTACATAAATTATATGCAGAAGAACGTCAGCATGGGCAGGTAGATGAAGATGTTCAATCATTAGGTTTTTTGAGAATAAATACAAGCTGGAATAAAATGATTAATTATTAAAAAAAAAAAAAACTAGCTAGATAGGTAAGTATAAAGAAGTAAGAGGAAATGATAAGTCAGAGTATATTGTTACAATTTGCTATATTTATAGGGGAAGAATGTTCAATATTGGAGGGAGAGCATGGGCTCTCATGAGGGAAATGAAAATGGAAATCATCCCACCACAAAACATACACAACCCACTTTATATACAGACTGCTAAAGTTTGAAAACTGCACGAACAGGTAAAACTGACAGTCATCATACAGTGTTGATTCTTATCTCTGCACTGTCTCACTCTCTTGTACATTAACAAATATTCTACCCCCCCTCCCTCAACAAACATATTTAAACAAATACCCATATCTATAAATAAAAGAATTTCAACAAATTCTAGTAACCTAAAAATATTCAATGAAAATAAAAAAAAACATGAATCAGCCAAAAGAAACAGCGGATTTCAAACAAACTAGAAAACAAAAACGAAAACAGTTCAAACAAAAGCAGCAGAAAAAAAAAATATAATTGTCTTCAACTCCACCCCCTACAACAATACAATAAAAATAAAAAGGGAAAACATTCTTCAAAATAATTGACAAACACCTCCCTAAGAACAGCAAATTATCAAATATTATCAACAAAAATACAATCAAAATTAGTTTCAGCTGCATGGATAAAATAATTAAGCACAATAAAAAAAATACTCAAAAACAATAATATGCATCAAAATAACATCATTAAATGTAACTGCCGAAACAAAGAAAATTGCCCACTTAACAATAAATGTTTAACCAATAACATAATATACAAAGCTAGTGTAAATAATAATATTAATACAGGTGAAAAGACATAGGGGGCACAGAAAAACCTTTCAAAAGGAAGATATTAATAACCACAAATGCCATTTGAAAGAAAAAATACACAAACAATACAATCCTATTAAAATACATATGGAGCCAAAAAGAAAACAATATCCCCACCAAAATCAAATGGGAAATTATTAAAAGAGCAACCACATACAGTATTAACCATAAAAATTATAAATTATGCTTCGAGAAAAAAATAGCAATAATTAGTTTTAAAAACCAAAATAAACTCTTTAACAAGAAAACTGAAATAATGGGTAAATGTAGGAATATAAATAAATATTTGCTTTGCCATCTAAGCACTAACTAAAAATAAACAAATAAATATAAATAAAATATGTATAATACAAACTTTAAATAAATAAAAGGAACAAATATAATATAAACTTAATTTATTAACAAACAAATATTAAAAATATACACCTATATGTGTGTGTATATATGTATATTTGAGAGAATTAAGAACCAACACTATACCTCAGGCTAATACATCAGCCCATATGACAATCAACCCTTCAGCATGTCCCTCGTCTGGACTTGTTTGTAAATCCCATACAGGATTGTTGTCACATATAAAACAAACATAAAAACTGAAGTAAAAGACACTGATATATTGAAAATGATGGGATCATCATCATATGTACATATGGGCACACACAAACAATGAACAAACCTACCCCCCCCTTATTAATACCTCAATATATAACACCAAGGCAAAAACAAACTACTAACCATTAAATAAAAATGAAATATTAAATAAATGATAACATTATATAAGCATACACTTATTTTAATTACATATACACTATTTAACAATTACATAAATGTGCATGGGTGTGTGGGAGTATGTACTATATATTTAAAAAATAAATAACTTCACCATTTAAGCACTGGTTTATTAATAAGAAAGCACAGACATAAGTGTACATGTACCTGTGTATGCACATTTATGTATACATATGTATACCTATATATGTGCAGGAATAGATGTGCACTTGTGTGTATATGTAAGCGCAGAAATACAGACATATGTACATAAATTCTAACAATAATAAATAAATTTAATTATAAATCTAACTTCCTACAATAAATACTTATAATACCACCAAACCGAATTAAAAAACGAAATAACAGCCCAGTGAAGAGATATAAATATATATGTATGTGTGTGCATGTGTATATATAAGTATTTACCATATAAGCATTAATATTGTTAGTATCATATATCTACATAATAAATATGAAAATGTGTGTCAAACTTTTTCAATTAGAGGGACACAACTCTCTAACTTTTAAATACCTTATCTTCTATATAAATAAATAAATATGAGTGTGTCAGTGTGTCACACTTTTTCAACTTTACTCCTTGAGGCCATGACCCAACATATTGTACCATTTTGGAATCAAGCCAACTCTGTGAGCAAATTAAAATCATTTTGGGTTGGATCCAGACCTGCAATCCTGAAATTTTGGATATCCAAGTTTTTATTACTCCGATTGTTTTCAATGATTTCTTATGTGATGTTTTGCAACAAATTTTTTTGTACAATAACAATTTTTATAACTTTGAAATAAATTTAGGAATAATTAAAATTAAATGGTGAAATCCAGCAGAAGTCACCCATGAAATAAAAGTAATAGTTTGTACAAACCTACATACATCAAATTGTCTTAAAATTAAGTGGAGGTAAAAAAATTTTCATTGAACTTTTAAAAGGTAAGCTTAAATATTAATGCAATACTTAAATGCAACAATCAATTTTGAGTGAATGCATATCAGCAGAAACAGGTACATGGCTGCACACACACAGAGAATACTTACACCAGTATTAAATATGTATGAAAGAAAAAAATTGAAAAAAATATAAGCAGTAAATTGTTGATAGCCCCTGAAGTGTGGATGAACAGATCTGCCTACAAAATTCTGGAGTTTGAATACTAAAGATAACATCAATCAGTTAAGTTACAAACTTTTGCTCACATTAATCATATATATTATTTTACTCAGCATTTAATAAACACCTAGAAATTGTTCTTTTTATTTGGAAAAAGGAAGTCATTAAGTTATAAAAAAATAACAAAAATAATCATGACATTTTTAATTCTTGCTTCTTATATCTTTTTTGTGACATGAATTTTGCAATTTTCATAAAAACAATGGTAATATAAAAGATTTTATCAAGCAATCTGCTATATGATGCAAAGACATGTCATAAGTTACTACATTAGATTTAATAAACTTTCCTGTAAACATTGGAGTCCAAAAACAAACTTAGATGACAATATTTAAAACAGATATCAAAGTTTCTTTAAGGTAAAAAAAATTAAAAAGACAAATTTCTTAAACTTTACAAAATTATGTTGTAAAAATGAATGAAATCAATGTTTTGCTCATCATTAAAATGTATAGAAACACAGCACATTTCAAACACTTGATAAAATTTTCACAAAACCATTTCCAGACATCATAAATATTTTAGAAATATGTAACCCAAGTAATTAGAAGGAAATAATTTTTTAGATAACAAGCAAATAACATTTTAGAATTTTTAAGACTTTCCAATATCCTTTTTATCTTTTTTTATGTAGATACAAGTACAAAATAATTCACTGTCTGTATAAATTAGTGAGTCACCTGAATCCTGAAGGAATGCAACATATAGACAACACTATTTTGTTATCCATCTTGAATTTAAGCATCAAACAAGCCCAGTTAATAACTTTTTTTTGTTGTTGCAATGAATCAATCAATTCAGTTGAAATAACAGCAACTTTACTCAGCATTACTTTAATCATATATAAAAAAGTTCTTTTATTATATAAAATATATATATATATATATATATATATATATATATATATATATATATATATATATATATATATATATATATATATATATATATATATATGGGAGGAGCATGCTTACAATAGCCAAACTATTTTGGGGAGTTATATCCAATTGCAGACTAATTTTCAACATGTCTAAGTTATAAGAATAAAGACCAGTGAGGAGGACATTTTTTCAAAGTTCTCCTTCCGGTTATTTTAAAAATAGCTTTTAGATCAATAATCATTTGCCTGCTGCCATATAATCTCATCAATGCCTAAGCACAATAGATGCTTTGTAAGCATATTCCAAGAATCAAACATCAGATAAAAATGAATTCTGATAAGAAATCATCTAAAAATAATACAACCTGGAAAATGTGCTGGCAAGAAAAAGAGAAATGGAGGTGCCACATCACCAAGCAGTAGTCAACAATAAGGCACTTCAAGTTAACCATTCACAGTATATAAGCACAGAAAATAAGTTTAGGTGATTTTTGTATTTGTTTTTTTTTTTTTTTTTTTTTTTTTTTTATCAGTGGAAATTTTGGCTGGACAATTTGTGTTTTTATGTTTACTGATTTTTTTTTTTTTGTTTTAGCTGAACTAACTTTTCTATAAGTTCTTTTATTTTAAAAACCAATTTCCAAAACATCTTAAATTAACCGAAATAGGTACATGACTGTTATACAAAATAGTGTTACCAACAGAAGATGAAGAAACTGCTACACTTATTTGGTACTGGTGTCATGAACCTAATCATATGGTGTGAGATTTCTAACTTCAATAAAGAGAGATGAAAAGCCACTGTGGACAAAAATCAAGGAAAGAAGCATGAGAAATGGAGAAAGACATCCACACCAGTTTTCTCCCTAAGAAAAACGTTAAATTAGTGCTCCTGTGGTATGGACGTCAAGCCTTTGTGGTCTTATGCAATGTTCCATGTTAAAATTCTAAGTTGAATCAACTATAGTGAAAAGACAAATGCAGGTATAACTTATCTGAAGCTTTATTCAACTTAAAATGGAGTGTGTCCAAGCTGGACTTATTCAAATACAGAATTCTTGTAAGGGGAAATAATCTATGCCACATTCCCTATAATTGTAATCCAGATTGGTGGAAAATTTTATACAGTTTTGGTGGATGCTGGATGTTTTGGGTCAATTGGGAGCAAGTCAATTTGTCAGTTGTGGAGATGGGAAGGTATGGACATTCTGATTGTTAATGCAAAAGTTCTACAGAAGTGAAAGTATCAATCTTAGTGCATTAAATACAGATCCAATTATGATTGAAGTTCTGCTAGTGAATGGAAGGTCATTACAATTTGACTATCTTCTCAGAATTAATATCATTATGGTATTTATATGGCATCCAGATCAATCATTTAGACTGTGTATTTTTCTAAGAAAGAAATGCCTGCATGTGTGTTCATTCAGACTGAGCAATAAGATGAACAAGTGAAAAATTTGGATTGCATCATAGAAATGGTCAAATAATTATGTGGCTGAAAAGATAGAGAATAAGGTTTCCAATTACAACATGTTCACACAAGTTAGGGAAGAATATGAATGCAAGATTCATGTGTGGATCAACAAGGGTTGACTGTCAGGGTTAAAGATTAAGTTTGCTAGTTAGATGATAAGACAATAGATTAATACCCTTAATCAAGGAAAATAATCTTTCTGCTGACATCTCACTGGTGAAGTCTGTGCAGAAATTAATAGATCATCTAGTTAGGGTGCCACAGAGATGAATCAGTACATTGAATAAAGAAATTAAGCTTATCTTGTTGTAGAAGAGTGAGTGGAAAGATATTATGGGTGTATCAAAAAAAGTTTTTAGAGTAGTGCTCTATACCTGAGCTGGTATACTGGCATAATGTAATGAAGATGATGTTTCACCTTCAGCTGTGCCCAAGATCGACATACAAGCTTTTGCTGAAAGTCATTAACATGAAGTGAGGCATAATATATCTAAAATGAGGTATATTATCTTAGTGAAAAAAAATAAATAAATAAAAATAAAAGGGCACTAATAATGCATCCTTCATAAATAAAGTGGAAGACATCTTTCTGGTTTTAATAACATTTTGCAATGCCACAAAAGTAATTGATGGCAGTTGGTGATGAGCAGTGTCTTGACAGTCTGAAAGAAGCAATCCATGTTGATGGGAATTTTATTTGTAAATTTCTTTTAATTTTGCTCAAAATTCCACAACAGGTAACAAGATACTTCCTTAATGCTTTAGTTAAAAATGAACTTACAAAGTTTAATTTATTTTTTTATATTTTTAAATATCTTAATAATAGTTTGAAACAAGTTTATTTATGCTGTTTTGCTTGGTTTTCAACTCTTCACATATTTGTGAACCAATTTAACTGATTGAGAACAAATTTATGCAGAGCAATGTTTGATTAAATGTGAATCACTGGAATGTTTATATATAATTAGTTAGAAGAGAAAACCACCTTTTAATTCTTTTGGCATGAAAATGTAGTGAAAGAATTAAATGCTCGTTAGTCAGCTGAAAACAAAAGACTGATAAGCAGATGGTCACTTCTTTTGGTGTATGTACACAATTTTAACAGTGCATGTATCTTTTACAAAAACTACCGATTATCATATGATTAGGGACATGAATGAGAAAGACAATGAAAAAGAAAAGAGAAGGCTGAAAAGTGTCAGAGTGGAAGGATATCCCTGGTCTTAGAGATGAAAAAAAAAACATTGATAAAGATAGCAATAAATAGTATTGCCATGAGCACAAAAGAAAAACAAATATTCATATTTATTTTCTACTATAAATATAATGGCACCAGTTATGCACAATTAATGAAAGGGCATTTAAATCATCACAAACAGAAAGAAGTACAAAAAAAATCTAAAACTGTGTTTTGTAATGAACAAGATAAAACATGGCAGATGAGAAAACAAAATTTTCTTTTTTAAGATTTAAAAACAAATCAAATTTATTAAATATTGGGATGAAAGCAAAATTATTGGTATCATTTTACAACACAATTCTTTTTTATTCACTTTATTATTAATTTTTTTTTGTTTAAATAACAACATTATTCTATTATTTAAAGTTTTCCAAATTTATTTTTGGTTGATTCTCTTTATTAGTTATTAAAGAAAATTATGAATTAACTATTCTTGAACTTGAATTTTACTAGACAAATAAAATGTGGAGATCATCTGAAAATTAAATTTAAAGCAATAGTTTAAGGAGTACCTTGGAAAAATTAAGGTGACAATATCATTGTATAGATAGAATTAGACAGTAATCACAAAATATTTTAACTAAGGGCAGAAGATGAAACTGGATAATTTTTGCTTTTTATACATTAAGCTTTACAATTTAATTCCATTGATACTAGCGTTATTGAATATGATTCACAAAGTTGTAGACCTGCAGTGCCTCTATTTGATGAGTGTTGTTTTGAAATACAGTGCGACACAATTGTGGGTACAGTCAGGTGCTTCAGGACTGTAAGCATGTAAATCTAACAGGAACATTTAGGAGATTCTGGCTTCAAGGGGTCAAGGAAAATGTTTATTTCATTTTGCTAGTTGTAACTCTCCAGTTTCATCATTCTATAGAAATATTAAGAAATTTTATGAAAAGAGAACGTTATTATATTAACTAAGAAGGACTTCAGAATTTGTTATCCATTACTTCTTACTAGATTTACCAGCAAACTTCTTAGCATGATGTTGCAGCATTTGGATCTTGCCAAAAATGAATTCCAAGTGTTCTTTTTTTTTTTTTTTTCTTTCATGTTAAGCAAAAACTGAAAATCAGATGGCAATAGATCAGGAAATGAATAGAAATAGTTCAAAACCATATACAATGCAATCATGGTGAGCAGTGATGTATGACCTGGTGCATTAATGCAATATTTGATTCATGTTTTCATGAACATGCTTCAATAGAATAACATTTTCTTTTGTTATCTGTAAAGGACAGTCAATAAACAGTATACTTTTCATGTCTTGTTAGCCTTTCTAAAGAAAAAAAAACAAAAGTTAGTTTTGTTTGTTTTTAAAAAGGTTAACATTACAAACTTGTTACAAATTTAGTACCCTAAATTTTATCAATATTTATATATAATGAAATTGTTAATTTAACATTAGACATGATATACCTAAGATTCTTATCAAAAGCTGATGAAACACTGTTAATCCTAATATATATTTATACTGAAGAAATCTTTGTGTTTGTCTGACAGACAGTTTGGAGATTTACTAAAAACAACATTTCCTCAATATTTAAATAAAAAATGAATTTGGCAAACAAAATTAACTTTTAAAATTCATGATAGTATCTTCATTTTTTTTCCCTAACAAGTTGAATTTATGACCAATTTTCTACTAATCAATCTTTGATTTAAGGTTAAATCCCGAAAGAAATTTTTGCTCCATTATCTTAAGGAAGAATGTTCATACAATTTTCAAATTGAAAATTAAAAGTCAAATTTTCTACTGAAGTTAACTTTGTAAAACAAGTAAATATTGACCTTGGGAAGGGCAGGTAATTAACAAGCTTGTTTTGAAACAGAAGGTTATTCAATTAAAAATGGTTGATAGGCTACTAAGTACACAAACTGTACATTCTTAATAAGAGAAGATGAAGGTAGCTTAATACAAAACAGTCAATTAACCAAGCACTACATTAATTAATGGAAAAAAAATCAGAACAATCTACACAAATTCTATGCAAACATGATTTTCTTATTCTCATTTTTAAACTTGTAGTTTAAAAATGAGAATAAGAAAATTGAAACACTCGTTTCTTTTGTATTTGTGTAAATACATAAATGAAAGTTTATTGCATGATCGTGTGTGTATTGGCATCTAAAAGTGTACATGTATTTACGAGGAGATGGCATGTTAGGCAAGAGAAAGTTAGGTGTATATAGTATATTAGTAATATTAAAAAGTGTTAGCAAATATAAATTTATAAGTAGAGAGGTATATGGTAAGGTGGGTGTATTTCTTAAATTCAAGACATATTGGGGAAAAACTGTCACAAGGTTGAACAAATAAACCAAATAATTTTAGTTTATCTTAGTTTGGTTTGTTTGTTTTCTTAAAAACTCTTAACAATGGCAAAACAAGAAAAAACAAATATATATTTTTTTAATTTTATCAGAAGACATGACAAACAAATATCTAACTATTCTAACCAAAATGTTTTAGTTGGTTAAGAAACACATTTTATATTATCCACAAAAGGAATAAGTCAACAACAAAAAAACATTATTAACAGGACAGTTGATAGAGTGCATGGAAGGAGGGTAGAGGTATCATGAGTAACAATTTGCCCACTAACATCAGTTTTTTTTTATTTTTTAATTGAGGAAGAGAGACTCTTCTCCCAATTTTCTAAACAACACACCAATTTAAATTTGTAACATTTAATATTTTCAATGTGATGCACCCAAAAGCTATTATTAGTTTATACAATAGAGAGAACAACTCAAATATATTGAATAATAAATATTTGTGAAGTGGGGAAAATAATTTTGGACAAACATTTCAAAAGTATTACTATAGAGAATATACTAACAGAATATTTTAAAATATTTTCTTTAATAATTTCTTTATATAATGTGATGTAAGCTGTTTTCATTTTTTTTTTAGCAATAATTCATACACCATTTTCAGGCCAAATTCAAAAAACAACAAATCAAATTGTTTAAATTTTATCTGGCTTTCTTTGTTTTTTGGATATTTTTTTTGTCTATTCAAATGATAATGTTATGTAGAGAAATTAATTCTTTGTTAGTATACTAGAAATTGAAACAGGATTGAAATTTCAACTGAAAAATAGAAACTATTATATTTAACCAGTGATAATGTTTCTGGCTGGATAAGCGTGAATGAAATCTTTTTTTTTTTAATGTTTTATTTTCTAAAGAAAACAAAAGAAACTTAGACTACAGTAGAAACTGGAAGATATAAAGATACATTTAAAGATTAAACATATTTGTGCAATAGAAATTAAGGTTCCATATATCATTATTTTCAAAATCTGAACAGATGCACTTATAAAAGAGATAAAATGAGAAAAGACATGAGGGAATCGAGAAAAATCTGGATGAAAGAAAGCCTATATAAGAGAATCAATATGCACATCATAAATGTAATAAAACAATTACTTCCAAAATAGGTCAACCATAAACAAGTAGTGCATCTTTACATAGAAGAGTAAGTACAGATAATGAAATGGGGTCTGTGTAAGTAAGCAGGAAATGACAGAGAAACATTTAAAAAGAGCAATAAGTAAAAGGGAGATAAATCTACAGATTAAATTCACCAAGTAAAAAGGATAAAATAGAAAGAAAGAGAAATACAGATGTGTGGATTAAAGGAATAGAAATCTAAATGAAGAAGGAGAAGATGGGTGTTTGTATGTGATAAAACCTACTCAGAAATAATGAGTAGGTTTATGAAGTTGATAGATATTCTTAATACAAAAATCAATGCATTTTAGTTTTAAAATTAGGACTGAAAAGTGAAAATAAGTTGATATTAAAGAAAATGGAAAGTTTTAAAATTTAAAGGCTTAAACTTTTTTGAAACAAAAAAAAATCTGATATGGCATTTTTATCTAAGTTGGTATCAGTTAAATGATATAAATTCAAATTAAATACACAAACCTAGTACAAAAAAGTGACTAAAGAAATTACTGATGTAGTGTTAAGAGTCAAAAAGTTTCTTATGTTTTTAACAATAATTTTTGATTGACCCAAAGATTTTACAAATAAAACTAATAGTCTTAAAAGCAAACTTAATCTTAATTATGCTTGATAATTTTATTATACAACAGTTTCACTTTTAATGAAATGTGCATATTATACAATATCCTAGGCACAAAGATGCAAATAGTAATAGCTGTTTGAACTAGTGTACCCATTCCTAATATTGCTTTTATTGTTACTATAATCTTTTGGCTGACTCATTCTACAATCTTCATATGCACAATCAAAAAGTGGTGACAAATAGATAAGAAATAGTGGCAAATATACTTGAGAAATACGAGGCATATCTAAATGGGAAGTACTTTGTTATTGCAGACTTTATTTGGACAGAGAACCATTCACAATACCCTTTTTGGGGTGAGATCCAAATAATAGAGAACTTCCTAAAAAAAAAAAAAAAAAAAAAAAGAAAAGAAAAATGACTGAAATTGATTTCTTGGCATGAGAATGTGTCTTTTTTTTTTTCTTTCTTTTTTTCAATCATTTCACCCCAAGCAGGGAGTAAAAGAGAATGAGAAGATTTTAGTAAGGGGAGAGGTGAGGAAAAGGACAATAAAGGAACAAGATTCAGGAAGACAGACGTTGCATTTAAGTCTTTGAACATTGTAGATTGCAGCAAAGTAAGAAATTGGAAATGAGTTCCACAAGTGAGATGTATGAGAAAAGAAGCTATTAGAAAATAATTGATGGCTGCATCTAGCTAGACCCAGTTGCGAGTCTAGTAGCAAACTTAAATTCAGGCAGTCAAGGTATTAAGAACAATTCATGAGAACAATTGTAATGAAAATATTTGTGGAAGTTAGAGGGAAGCTATGTCATATCAATGGGAAAGTCACTGAAGTCAAAATGCCAGGTCATGTTTGATTGCAATGCAGATCCTTCTTTGAATTTTATCAAAAACCTCTAGATATAAAACAGAAACACCAGACTAGATATGGGAGCAGTATTCAATACACTGACAAATGGTAGATTTATAAATGTGCTAGAGGGATTCTGACAAGAATTGTCTAGCATACACAACTGAACCAACTTTCCTAGCAGTTAACCTAGCACTTAGGTTACATATAATCATTCCACTTCATGTCAGTGGAAAATGTGAGTTCAAGAAGGCTTACAGTGTTGCTCTCCTACAGTTTAGCATCAGCCACGCTTTGTTTGGAATGAGTTGTACCAGTCAATATATTCATCACCATTTTCTGAAAAAAAGAAACCCTCTTCTTTCTTTTCAGAGTGTACAACTGCAGAAGGCTGTAACATGAATTGGCTGAAACATTGTGATAATAGCCACATTTATAATTTTAATGAGTGTACGATATGAATGACACTCAGATTATTCTCAAAATGATAGGTGATATCACATAGCTTCAAGCGCTGTTTAAATTGCAGGTGTGAATGAAATTCTATACACTCACACATAAATAGAGTAAAGAGACTGTATTACCTATTGAAAAGGTCATTTAGAAAATGTAAATAAAGAAAAACATTCATGAGAAAAACAGAAAAGTAGAAATATGTAGACTGATATATTTTTAGAGAAAGCAAAATGAAACAACTTTCAAGCAAAGCTAAAAAAAGAAGAAATATAAACCAAAGTAGGAAGATTATAAACAATACAGGAAAATACTTGCTGACAACACCAATATACTACACAACAAAAATAAACAAAAACTTCAAATTCTCAGGGCCCTCTACATCAAAACCAACCAACAGTCAACAAAATTATTATGAGTGTAGCAGCAATGTATTGAAGTGCATATTATGAGTGCAGCAGCAATGTATTGAAGTGCATATAACAAACATTTAATGCCATTTCGCGTTTCTACCAATTTCCGGACAGCTCCCTTATAGTTTATCTTTGTAATTTACCCCCTGAAGATGATCTTAGAAAAGATCAAAAGTAATAGGGTTAAAAAAAAAAAAAAACAAACTATGGCACCTTCCTTGATGAATTTCAATTTAACATCAAGAAACTGATTAGACAACTGAAAGGATCAGTATAAAAATAATATGTCTATATTATTCAATGAAACATGTTTGAATGAAGATATATATATATATATATATATATATATATATATATATATATATATATATATGTGTGTATTATATTTATATTATTTATTTATTTATACACATTACTTAATGGAAAGTGCTCAATATCAGTGATAGAGCTAACATACTTGATGTGAGTTTGTGACCCTGGGGTATTATTTTCTATTTTATTCTTTATCTCTTCCATTATTACCATCACTATTATTATTATTATTTATTACCTTTTCCATCATTATTTATTATTTACTACTGAAATTTTTAATTGTTATTTTATCATTAATTATTACTATTAATTATTTATTTCAATTACCATCATAATTATCATCATCATTTTACTACCATTGTTATCATCACTACTACTATTATTACCATAATTATTTGCTGCTATCACTGTAATTATCATTATCCTTTACTACAACTATTATTACCACATCAATCCCATCCACACTAGTTGACATTACTTTAATTATAGTTTACCATTGTCATTGCTCTCAACATTGCAATTATTATTTCATTCTTACTATTTCACTATCACCATAATTACCATCACTGTATTCTTTTACAATAATACTCCCCCTCCCCATCAAAATTAGTGCCAATTTATCATAAAAATACCAAAAAGTATCATAAATTAGAATTTCTACAATTTATAGAAGTATAATCATCAAAACACGCAATGTTAAAAATAAAAATATCTTTTTTTTTTAAGCATTTCACCCCAAGCAAGGCGGGAAGCCACTAGGACGCAAGGAATTACAGAAAATTTAGAGCAAGATCAGATAGGAGTGATAGAAGAAAGGATGAGGGTAGTGGATAGATCAAGGCAACTGGAGATGTCGATTGACATTACACTTGAATAGCTGGAGATTATAGCTCACAGGGAAACAGGAGAAGGGAAGGGAGTTCCCCAGGCGAGAGGTGTGAGACGAAGCTATTAGAGTAGAAGAGACTGCTACATTTAGGGTTTTCGACAGTGAGGGTGAGGCGGGATGCCAGCCTCGTGGGCGCTGGAACTCATAGCGTCTGGGAACCAGCGAATGCAGCTCTCGGAATTTCCATGAAAGTATTTATAGAACAGACAGAGGGAAGCGGCAGGCGCATCTGTGAGAAAGTGACTGTAGGCAAGAGGCGCCAGGGGTGCAGGGCCAACTACATTGCATATCCGCCTCTGGAGCCTATCAAGAACCCCGAGGCAAACAGAAGGGGCACCAGACCATATATAGCAGCAATACTCCATGCAAGAAGGGCGAATTTGTGGATTTATATATCTGGAGGATCGACTCGGGGAGAAAAAAAACTTCCTAAGCGGCTCAGGGAGCCAACTTTCCTTGCAGTGGACGAGGCAATTGACTTCGATTTATTTATTCCATCTCAGGTCAGCAGTCAACGTGAGACCGAGAAGCCACAGAGACTTGCTCTCGAGAAGTTGAGCGTCAGACATTCTAATGGAGGGAAGGGAAGGATCTCTGTGGTGATTAATAGAGAGCAGTTTTGTCTTAGAAGCATTGAAGTTGACCAGCCAGTTCATGCCCCAGTTCACAATCGATTTGAGGTCCTTTTCGAGACGCACGGCATGTAGATAAGGAATAGAGTGGGGCCTAGGATGGAGCCTTGAGGAAAACCTGCGCATAATCTTATGCAGAATCCATTTTAAGTAATGCAAAACCCAGATGGATAGAAATGTACATACATGTGCACATGCATATATGTGTGTGCAAGAAAGTATTATTCCATTAACAAAATAGACAAATGATCTGAAAGATGACAGGAACATCCCGGCCCACCCCTTGTTCAAGGAACTTCACTAGACAATTACAACACCGAAAACAACCACAATTGTGTATGTATACATACTCAGACACATGGATACATGTCTCTGCCCAGTCCCACATTGTTCATATATGTATATGTTTGAGTGAACTACAATATGTATACCTACATGTATGTATGTCTGTGTATGTATGAGTGACATCCCATAATGGACACAGAGGAGAATTTTTCCTCCCACTACCATCAAACAACACCAAAGATAACCAAACAGAAATTGGCATAAATAGATCCAAAATTTTAAAAATAAATCAGTTTGTCTGACAATCGCAAGGGCATGAAACCCACGGTCACAAACTTCCATCAATACAACTGTTTGTGTGTGTGTGTGTGTGTGTGTGTATATATATATATATATATATAAAACAAAAAAGGAGAACAGAGAGAGACTTGTATATACATAGAAAGAAAAATAAACCAAACAGAAAATGCTGAAATAGGAAATTAAGAATAGCGAAAAAAAAAAAAAAATATACACAGACAACATTGGGTGAACAGTAGGTAAGAAAGATCAAAACCAAAAGCTATCTATTCAGAGAGAGGGAATGTAAAAATGCAAATGCAAGAAGAAAAAAAAAATTTACTGAAAGAGCAACTATAACAAGAAAAATAAGAAAACTGTTTATATTCCATTTACTTTATTCTGCACAGTATGCATTCAACTAGGTTAGTCAAACACCAAAGTAAAACATTTCAATGCTGTCGAGCATAAAACACACAGAAGAATAGAAAGGAAAATGCTAGTCTAATTCTGTTCAGAAGCTATGTTTAAATTAAGATAGGATAGGAAAAAGAAAAACAACAATTCCAAGTGATATGTCATTGCAAACACAAATATAGACAATTTATTAAGTAACACAAATAGTTCAGAGCAAAACTTTGTATTGTTTCCTACTTTCTTTGTTTTAATCACGATCCAAAATGCAGTGCATACAAAAACTCTTAACATAGAAACTTGGGTAAAATGTCAAGAATGTGAAATTGATGGTACAAAGAGTGCTAAAAAGTTCTAAGCTTGATTAAGAAGGGATAACAAAAATTCTGATGTATTTGTCATTAGGCCAAGAACTTTTCAGCAGATCCTCATTTCAACCACATATTTTTTTCAAAAGTCTACTGCCTTCAAAATGTGTCACATACTTTTCTGTCACTATGGAATAAAGTGTGTGTGTGTGTGTGTGTGTGTGTGTGTGTGTGTGTGTAGGTAGTGTAATGGTTAGCAGCTTGAACAAAAATCAGCAGAGCTCAAAATTATGAACAAGTTGTGAATAATTTTGCACAAATACCCTTGTGAAAGGGTATGAATCCATTTCATCTCCCCAGCTATGGGTTAAATACTTGGACAAACTAGATTCTTTACCTATGGTTGGCAACCAGTCTAGAAGGAAAATTTTGAATTCAAACCTCAGGAGGACTGCTTGGAGACTTGCCATGCACTATTTCTCTGTTATCAGTTTTTCCAAAATGTGTGACCCATTCTATATAAGCCTCCACCACTATAATCAAATCATATGTGCAGATAATCTGGTGGTTCAGTTCTAACAAAAAAAAAAAACTAAACTGTTAGACCCTCATATACTGAAATCGAGAGACAATTTAGAATTATTAGAATTTGTCAGTAGTCCTTCAGCTCATTTGAACAGGATCCTCAGTTTCTTCTTGAAAATAGCTAACGTTGGTGTGTTAACATCAGTAGGTAAAGAGTTCCACCAGTGAATCACTGTCAAGACAAAGAAGTTGGAACTTGCAACCATTTTTGAGTGATTGTTCATCAATCTGTATGAACACATATATATATATATATATATATATATATATATATATATATATATATATATAGAGAGAGAGAGAGAGAGAGAGGCACAGTGGAGTAGTGAATATCACTCAGATTGAGGAATTGGAGCAGTGTTCAAATTCCAGTCGAATCCATTACATTCACTTACATGCTAATACCCTTAGGAAAAGTATTAATCCTCTGTTCTGTCCAGCTATGGGTAAGTAGCAGGACAGACTGGGTTCTATAGCCTTGGATGGCAACTGGTCTGAATTCAAAATCTGCAGAGAGTCGTTTGGGGACCTTGTGGCACATAATGCACCAGGTCTCTGTATTCAGCCCTTCAAAAAGTGTGGTTGGTTCTGCACAAAGCCTTCACCACTGGTTGTCGGTTCTTAGGAACTGAGCTGTTTGACCCTCATACGTCGGAGATATATATATATAAACGCTCGCTCAGGCTCATTTGTGTTTGTTCAACACCCACAGAGTCCACCTGTGGTTTATACTGCAACTATGCTAAGCAGACCTTAATTACAGTTTCTGGGAGAAAGCATGTTATCTAGTGTGATCAACAATCTGAACAAAGCCAGCACACTCAAACCCTCAGTCACGATGACTTGTGACTTTGTGCTAGCACAGCTATCAACACCCCCCACCCAAGTGTCTCATCTACCCAATTTCACTCACAAGGCTTGAGTCAACCCGTGGTATAGTTTTCAGGCATTTTCCAAAGGTGCCACATGCTGGGATTGTCCCCCTCCAGACCGATAACATCAGGAAGTCTCCTTCCTGCCAAATCAACCATGGTGAGTTTTGAGCCCAGGTCTCATGATCAGGAAGCAAACGTTCTAACTTCTAGCCACCCCTAGAATTAGCATAGAATGAACTTGATAGTAGAATGCAAAGAAAAAAAAAAAAAAAAAAAAAAAAAATGTAAAAGAGTTCTTAGAGTCATAGGAAAAAAAAAAAAAATTATATCAAACATACTTTCAGAAACTTTTGCAACTCATGCCAAAAATTTGTGTTGCAATAATGAAGACTGGAGAAGAACATTTTGAGGAGATCAAAATTTAATCAAAGAATGCTTTTTTTTTCTTTTTGTCATAAAATTCTAATAAAAATCATGTGTCATTTTTTTAATGATAATTTTCTCTTATTTAAAGTACAAAACAACTACTTTTTGTGCCAATTTAAAAATTACCAGGAGCTGTGTGTTTGTATATAAAGGTAAATAAAAACTAAAAATCTAAAAGCCAAGGCAACTTTCACCCTTAAAATGAGGAATCATCAGGCCAAATGCAATTATTTTTAGGGTGATAGTTGAGTTGCCTTACTTTAATTTTTTATTCTTCATTTATCTTATATTTTATAGGCTCTACATTGTATTGCACTAGAAACTAGAGGACTGATAAAATTCAAAATTGCAAGAAGATTTCATTCATTACCTATTATGCAATAAAATAAACTTGAAATCAAAGCTTGTAAAAATATAATTACAAGTATTTTATGATGGTGAAACATTACACTATGAGTAAAGATTGAAAGCTACAGATATGGCTAAGTATTTAACTAGAAATGATATGAGGTCTTTTATCATCACTTACATAAAAGATAAATGTTTCTATATAAAAAAAAACTTACCTAAGAGTGAAACACTTGCTGTAAGACTTGCAATTAAGTCGGCTATGTTACCAATACAATTGATATCCTAATTATTTACAAAATGATTCAAACCACCATGTTTTATACAAGATTAAGCCTATATAAAAAGTAGCACAACGATATTTCTTATTTTCTACATTATATATACTGATTGTATCATCCGTCAATTCAAATTGATTTTGAGTTAAATATAAAATTAGATTAACAACAGTACAAGAAACTATAATCAACAAGTAATTTTTCTTGTACTAAGTTAAGCACTTTACCAAGTTTCATTACCAAGTTACTTTGATAGAAAGCAACTGTGGTGTCATTGATAGGATTCTAAATACAAAATATCAATAAGTGATTTCAGAGGTGACATTTCAGAAAAGAAAAATAGTATAATCATTTGATATCTTAGTTTCAACCTTAAAATTTTACACTTTGATCCAATTATCTATAAAAAGATGAGAAATTAATAATTGATCAAAAATCCTTACTTTTCATGAGTATCCATCAAGTGATAGACATTTATTTACAGAAATCAACATTAATGAGCGAAAAGGGATTCAAAATATCAAATGTACTTACCTTTCCTATACATTGTTTTAATATACTCCATATACTGAAGTCATTTCTGGAAAACATGGGTTTTGGAAGACTAGTTCTGAAAAAGAAAAAGTGTAAATGGTTGAAAGAAAGTAAAAAGTTGAAAAAACTTTAAGTAATAAAATCTAATCAAATTTATATCACACAAGTTATTAGTAGAGAAGCCAAGCTTTAAAGAAATCTATATTTTAATTTCTCATGTCAGGTAAATGAAACACATGAACCAAAATTCAAGGAAACAGGAAATTCTACTTTTAAATTTAGCAACAAAACAGACGGGAAGTTTTCAAGAAAAATAATAAAAATGCAAGATTATATTTGAAAGCAGAAAATAGTGACCTAAGGAGATATCTTTATTGAAAATCAGTTATATTCATATGATATCCTGTTATTATAGTGATTTATTGAAACATTTAACTAATTATTCTTTAAATTTTTTAATGTTTAAAACATATATAGTTGATTACAAAAAGAAAAAGGTCCAACAGATAGAAACAAACATTTTCAAAAGAGCATTTTAATAGTTTCATATTTCTTACAAACTATAACATTTTAAGAAATACAATTTTTTTGATTTTTCTAAAAATAAATATCATATTCATTTAATAGTCTGTATAAGTGTTGCTATTTAAGTATGACTAAAGTGATCAAATCATAGTTTGCAAACAATATGAATTTATATCATTATTATTTAAATTGGCTTACTTATTTTTATCTTAATGAAAATAAAAGTATATTTGTGACAGAAACTAAATGGGAGTTGATTTGTAAACTTTGCTCTGTGGTTTCCAAGATGGAAAAATTTTATATAAGAATATTGAGTGAAAATAAGCACATTTATAATTAAATGTAAAGTCTATAATCAACTATTAATGGAATAGATAACGATTTTCGTATTCAAAATATTATTAATATTTTTTATATCTTGCATAGAAACAACAAATAAAATAAAGCAAATACATTAAATATTTGGACAATCTCCAATTTCCTACACTTCCTATCATTGTCCACTTTTATTTACATAAAAACAGATCTTTCAAATGTGTTTGACAATATTCATCACAAACTAATAAAATTATGTGAAAATTTACCAGAACTTACATGTACAAAAATAATAGAGAAAAACTTTTTGCTCTGCTATGAACTTGTTCCAGGAATATAAAGTAACCAGCATCACCAACTTGGTTCTTTGAAAAACAAGTCTTGTTTGTTAATGTAAACCATACAAGTTTTATGATATTATATATATATATATATATATATTTGTTGTAACCTGGGAGAGCTTACTAAATAGAATAATTACACAAAGGTCAGTAATGAACGATAATACTTAGGACAAGAACAACACATGAGATTTGCCAACGGCGTAAAGAAGAAGTAGTCACCTGCCAAGAAGTGAGTCAAGTGAATTTCACAATGAATCTCCAACTGCAGACCAACATACAGTATTTACTACTGTATTTATGTTAATGGGGACATACCCATTACTGTCTTTAAGTATGCTACAATCCCCCCACTTTTTGGATTTACTCTGTACAGAGTTAATATTTTTTTCTTTTTGCATTGATGTCAATCCTTTCTGTATCTCTTCTTTGTTTTACTCCACCTTTTTTGGACTTCTATCTCCAGAGCTTTCTCAGAGATGGGAATATTGAAAGTATCAAAAAGATACTCCATAGCTTCAACCTCGTCTAAAGTAGTGTTCTCTTCAGTTGAATACCTGCTTTTAATCTGATTATAGTGCCTCTTGTGCACTATTTCAGAACGTTTTACTAGATACACCATCTTTCCAATTCATCAGACAACAGTTCCAACTTTCTAACATGTTTTATTTGATTGGTACACATGGTAAAAAACCTTTTGATCAACTTTATAAAATATTTTTCAGGTTTTTGTACTGCATGATCATGTTTTTTCTTATTGGGTATAAGTTTGTCAAAAACTGATCATATTTTTTGCGCAAACATAATTTCTGCCAGAGTCATGGCCAAAGGTGCATTTCTATTCAGTGTAAGCCTATGTACCTGTAAAAATTGCTGTAATGCAGAATCTGTGGATCCACCATTGGCATTTTTTTAGCGCCCTTTTGAAGGTATCCACGAAATGCTCTGTATGACTGTTGCTTCTAGGATGGTAAGGGGCAATTGTTATGTGCTTTAGGACAATCCTTATACCAATGTAATTCTCCATAAGCATAACAGGGATTAGGAGTGATACTTTTTTCTTCTTCACTTTATGCTTTTAATGCACTTTTTTTAATGTGCAACATGCCGCTTATTTCAATATTTTTGGCATCTCGATGAACATTTATAAATTTCTGATAATCTTCTGCTAAGTTTTGCAATATTAAATTGGGTTTGTTTTCCAATTTATTTAAAATCCTTCTTTGGATTTCAGCATCTTTTGTTGACACCAACGCTTACACAAATATTTAAAATTGTCAGGACTTAATTCTGCCAATTTGAACTTATAACAATTTTTGTTCACAATGCTCACGAACGTTGTGAAGTTGTCATTTTTGTCTTTCATTAAATTCATACATTTATATCTTTGATGGAACAAAGACATTTTCAGCTGAAAACTTCCAAAAGCAAAGTAACCATTTGTTTAAATGTTAGGTCACTAGTCTTCTTTGATAATATATAGTTTATGAACTTAGTGTGTTCGACAGTGCCTAGTTTCCTTAGCAAAAGTCTGCCCTTTTTATCATTGGATCAGTATGCACAAATCTTTGTATCTACAGAAATACAATGAAAAAGTAAACTCTTTTTCTTGTAGATAGTGAAATTCCGCAATCACATTTATGATAACGTCTTCAGAATATCCATTATTATTCGTGAATATTTTCTATTGTTCTACCAACATTTCCACAAGTTTTTCAAGTTTTTTGTTTGTACCATTTCTACTGTTTGTCTTGCCATTTGACCATTTTAAGTAGTATTGTTTTAAAGTCTTCCCTTTTGATTTTCTTCCAATGAAGCCTTGGTAAATTTTAACAGGTGATTTTGGTGATTAGGTAAATCTTTATCACTAAAATGTTGTATTTTGGCCAATCCTCGTCACCAAAATGCTGTAACCTGGGAGAGGTTACTGAATAGAATAATCACACAAAGGTTGATAATGAACCATAATACTTGGGACAAGAACAACACATATAAGATCTGCCAGTGGCGTGTAGAAGAAGTAGTCAACTGCTAGAAGCGAGTCAAGTGAATTCCACAATGAATCTCCAACTGCAGACAAACATACAGTATTTACTACTGTATTGATGTGAATGGGGATATCCGTAGGTATGCTACAACTTATATAAATTACCTTTTCAGTTAAAGTGATTGAAAGGTTTCAGCTATCAATACTATTCATAAATGTTTACACTCAGACAATTAGAAACAATAATTCTTTAAGAAATTCTAAGAAAACATAAAAAAAACATGTTACAATATGTTAATTCAGTTACAGAGAAACTGGTTTTAGTAATACAGAATTTATAAAATAATATTGTTATGAAATGTAGTTATGAGTATATGCCTATTTGTCTGAATCTTATAAGACTGGTTTCATTATGAAGCAAAAAGAATACTTACTGAAACTGTGACACTAACAACGTGATTCACACAGATTCTTATAAATAACTTTTGGTGAAGGCACAAAGATATGAATCTGTATCAGAGTCAATTGGACAGAAGCCAAAGAAATATACACTGATTGATTGACACATTGATTTAACAGATATATACACAGATACACATACATCCTATTTGTTCACATAGTTAAAGAAGATATATGTGTGCATATACACTGAAAGTACACAAAATACATTTACATAACACAAATGTAGAGAGTTGTTTTGCTTTAATTATCACCATAACAGTAGCAAGAAGCAATGAAGTATAGACACCATTGTGGTGAAAAATAGAAAGAGAAAAAAATTGTAAGTAAAACTGATAACAGTGAAGCAGATAGTTAAATGAAGTTAACACATTCTAATTTTTTTGCTCTTTGCACATTGTTCAGTATGCAAGAGCAACAAAGCTAACTAAATGTAGACATAATAAATTAAAAGAAATGTGTGTGTGTATATATATATATATATATATATATATATATATAAGGCAGCATATCTTCATTCAAACAGGTTTCATTGAATAATTCACCCCTGTGGATGATCTCAAAGGTGATCGAAAGTACTTTGGTAGGAAAAAATTACAGTGCCTTCCTTGATGAATTTCATCTTAACATCAAGAAACTGATTAGAGAACTAGAAAGGATTATTATAAAAATAAATAGACATAATATGTCTATATTATTTAGTGAAACATGTTTGAATATATACAATTAATTCAGAAAAGGACCATGTAAAATAAGTTGGTAAATTTTCTAAATGTATTTATTCATTTTTACAGCCAAACACATTTATATTAAAATGTGTTAAGATGGCAAGTGGGATTTTTTTCTGTAAATGAAAACATTCACACATTAATATACATTTTGCTCAATATATATAGAAAAAAGTTCTAAACAGACAAATATTTCAAGAAATCACTAATTAGATCTTTCTTCCCATCTATATTATCAGCAAAAGATAGAATTAATAGGTTATCTATGTCATTTTATATTTAAATGCCTGTCAAGTCAATTTAAACAAGACTTTCTAGTATATTAAAAACCATTTGTCAAATATTGGAAAGTGAATTGGGCTGAGAAATTTTCAGCACTCTCATATATAATCCACTTCCATCTTGTTAGGCATGTCAAAAGCTTCAATAAAACTGCCAATCATGCATTTTGGTAACAGATATGTATTGGCATTGTTACGTTAGATCAATAATTGTACCCCCCCTTAGATTTTACAAGTATATTTTTAATACCTTACATATTTGCAATGAGATATGAGAATAACAGTTGTCTCTCTATTTCTTTGAATATGCAGATTAAGGAATATTTTTGTACCCGGTTAAACTAAAGCCAGTTCTTGGAAGAGAACCTTCTTTTCCCCAACCTTCTGTCTGGTCTCTGATCGCAGGCCAGATGAACACTGCTTGTCTGATAAGTACAAGTGACCCTAATAGTGTTCAATGGATAACGCCTACTCACTTTCATATGCCAACATGTGACTTAACCTCTAACAGTTTTTTTTTTTCACATGTGTTGGGATATAACAATTTCACTTAGCCGTTTGCTTTCAGAGGAATCGGACATCACCAAAATTAGACTTAGCCGTTTGCTTTCAGAGAAATCAGACATCACCAAGAATCGAATGACCAACGAAAGAATCCTGAACGGTATTCTCAAACCCAAGTCGTCTATACTCCTGTGGTTTATCTGCGTATATTACTCGCCCTTGGCAAGGAATGAACCGCGTTAATCAAGGACTTATATCAGGACATTAGCAATTCCACCTTTTTCTCGGAGAATTGAATGGACAACTTTTCTTTCGAACTTTATTTCTGATGACAATCAATCGACGTCAATCCCTACAATTTGTAAGTCTTTACATGTTTATATATATATATATATATATATATATATACTGTCACTATTTTTGTCTGTATTTCATCACATTGATATATGTTTGATCAACCAATTGTCCCCTCATCCCTTTTACTATTTAGTTTTCTTTTCTTTAATTTAATACACTGTATATTTTATAAATAAAGTTTTTTTATTATATGTTTTTATTTTCTCGTTGTGTCCCGGCTATTGTAGTCCCAACGAAACCCCTGGCATAACAGTATCAGCTTGGCTGTGTGGGTTGCTACATCCAAGCACATGAAGGGGTACGATTCCTAGTTCTACTATTTTACCTACAGCTGAAGGAAGAAGAGAGGGATTTATAATTTTCCCAAGGGCATTAGACCGACTACAACTCAATTATACATTGTACATTAGTTTTGATTAGAATTTTGAACTGAACCCTTTATTTCATCCATGGGGGTAGATTGTTCCACATTCCATGCCTCTTCTAGATGTCTCGGTATCAATTATTTCCCTTTAACTCAACTATCCAAGTTCACCTCTGCTGAAGCCAGGTATTGAACTCACAACTCTGAGTCAATGCTTTTATCCATTGGGACATTGAGGACGAAATAAAGGGTTTGGTTCAAAATTCCATTCACCTGAAGGTCAGAGCGTACAATGGCCAAAACATCATGAATATGGCAACAAAGATGAGGATAACAGTCTGAATATTGTAAATAATGTACAAGATACCAGCCATTGTCCTGAAGAAATGTGCTCCTGAACTGGCCCCTGCCCTCTCCAAATTATATAACTACTGCCTCAATGAATCTTGCTTTCCAGCCTGTTGGAATTCCTCATCTATTGTACCTGTCCTTAAGAACTCTGGAGACCCTTTTGACCCATCTGACTACCGTCCTATCAGTCTCCTACCACTCTTCAGCAAAGTCTTTGAAGCCTTAATCAATGCTAAAGTGGTTAAGCAACTTACATCCCATGATCTGCTCTCTGACAAGCAATATGGTTTCCACTTTGCCTGTTCTACAGCTGATGTGCTCACGGCCATAACTGAAATTGTTTACCAAGCACTTCACAATAACAGAGAAGCTCGTGCCATGGCTCTAGATATCTCTAAAGCATTTGATAGGGTTTGAAATGCCGGCCTCCTTTGTAAGCTTCAGGGACATGGAATTTCAGGTTGATTATTTGACAACACAATCATTTCTATCAAACCGTGTAATGAAGGTCATCCTTAATGGATTCTCTTCCAGTTCCTTTCCCACAAATGCAGATGTTCCCCAAGGCTCTATCTTGGGCCCTACTCTGTTCCTTATCTTCATTAACAATCTTCCCGATGTCATCAGTTCCCAAGTAGGCATCTATGCAGATGACACTACTATTTACTTCTGCCTCAAAAGCAAATCTGGTATCACTGACAAAACTAACCTGGTCGTTAGTCTCGAAAAGGACCTCCAATTGGTTGTAGACTGGGGCAGGAATTGGCTGGCTAACTTTAATGCCTCTAAAACAAAACTGCTCTCTATTACTCACCAAAGGGAACCATTCCTGCCTCCCATTAGAATGTCTGATGCTCAACTCCATGCAAGCACCTCTTTGCGACTGCTTAGTCTCATACTGTCTGCTGGCCTGAGATGGAACAAATAGATTGAATCAATAGCTTCATCCACTACAAGGAAAATTGGTTCTCTGTGTTGTGCCAGGAAGTTTTTCTTGCCCGAGTTCATCCTTCAAATCTATAAATCAACCATTCGCCCTTGCATGGAATACTGCTGCCATATATGGTCTGGTGACCCTGCTGTTCATCTTAAGGCCCTCGACAAAATCCAGACACGGATATGCAATGTGATTGGCCCTGATCTGGCATCTGGTATACAGTTGTTCTCTCACAGACGTGTCGTCGCCTCCCTCTGTCTTTTCTACAAATACTTTTACAGTAACTGCTCCAACAAGCTACTATCTCTAGTTCCCAGACTGCATGAATTTAAACGTGCTGCTAGGCTGGCATCTCAGTCCCACCCTTTCACTGTTGAAACGGTTAAGTGTAGCCGTCTCTTCTACTCCAATAGCTTCATGTCTCGCACCTCCCGTCTGTGGAATTCCCTTCCTATTACTTGTTTCCCTGATAGCTATAATCTCCAACTATTCAAATGTAATGTCAATCGACATCTACAGATGCCTTGATCTATTCCCTGTCCTTCTCTTCATCCTTTCCTCTATCACACCTCTTTACTCTTGCTCCCACTCTCTATAACCCCTTGCGTGCTAGTGGCATCCTGCCTTGCTTGGGGTGAAATGCTTAGGAAAAATAAAAAAAGAAAGATAGAAATTGCAATACCTCATCTCAAAAATACAGGTAGATATTTGTTAGTCTATAAGTTGAATAGTGTATAGAAAACTACTTCTCACTGCAATTCATCCAGGCTCCAGACCTTTCTATTTCAAACTTCATTGAATGCTCCCCACCCACATAATCATAATACCAGCATATTGGATACAGTATAATATTTATAGTTACTTTGTTTTTTTTTGCTTGTTTTTTTTTTTTTTTTAACATGTATTAGTCTATTTGTATCATAACTTAGTAATAATTAAAACAATAGTTGCAGGCCAACTTTTGTAAAATATATCTATTGGGTGCTTTGGTACATATCATCAGTGATATTTCTAGCTGGGGTTCATTAAAGTTTTCGGGTCTTTCAACATCATACCCCCTCTCCACAGTGACCCAGCCAATACTGATCGAGTATTGACTTGTGTACCTTCCCCATTAGCTACAGTTTTTTTCCATCTTTATAACTACTGTTTAATTTAAAAAAAAAAAAAATCAATGATTTTCATCAATAATAAATTTCTAAGGAAAAAAAAAAATCCCAAACTACTTCAATAAAAACTCAACACTGAACATTTAAATTTTGCTACGTTTGCGATGATGTTTTCATTTGCTCCTAGGTGTGCTGTTACTTAAAAAGGTTGAGAAACACTGATGTAATGAGAACAAAAGATGTTATAAGTTGGTCATTGGATGTAATTAGATATGCTCCATTGTTAAGGGACATATCAGATTATTTACAATCTGAATTAAAATAATCAATACTAATAAATATAAAAAGAGTCTTTGGACCTTTCTTCATTATAATGATTCATTGCTTTGTTGAATTTCATTTTCTTTATTTCAGAGCTTCATTTCCTTGCTAATAAGTGATATTAGTATTAGATTTTGTAATTTGCCATTACATATACAAACATTAACAATGCAGTTTCAGTTCTTACAATCATGAAACTGAATGAATTAGGTGAGCCAAGTTCAAAAACTACAACCATTTACAACTTTGATGTTTATATATTCTACATATACCTTAAAATAATCTACATATCACAAAGGCTTACAACCACATCACACTGAAACACCAGTTACCATATGATCAAAGTTAAACATCATGTCTGGTCAGTACCTAAATGGATCACCTCTTGAGAATACCTGCTACTGTAAGCTTGGATGCATGGGTGGTGTAATGGATCAGAATTGTTAATCAGAGATCCAAGTTCTAATCCCTATTGGGTTTGTTATATTTACTTACATGCAAATACCTTTGGGAAAGGTATGAATTCACCTTTGCCCCCACCCACCAAGCTATGGGTTAATTAGTAAGATTGTCTCTCTAAACCTTTATTATTGCAAAAAAATAAAAATAAATAAATAAAATAAATTCTTACAATCTAAAAAATATTTTCTGGTTTTAAATAAGCTGCAAAATGGTTGATAAGCCATAGAAAACGAATCAAAGATATCACAAAATAACATCTGTCTATATTTCTGAGATGAAGTATTGTAACTATATACACTACACTTACATTGTTTAGACTGTTGTCCTCTTTGTCATATTCACAACGTTTCAGCCATTGTACACTGCAGCCTTCTTCAGGTGATATACGGTGGATTACATTTGTTATTAATAATTTCATTTGTTCTGTTATTTAATATTATTTTAGGGAATCTGCTTTAAATCATTTGTCATGTTTTTTTAGATGAATACTGTTATATATAGTTTAAGATATTTGTATCAGTCAAGTCACTAATTGCTGCATATAACTGTTTTATAACTAGTATTTTCTGCTGATATGCATATCAGCATAAAATACTAGTTATAAAACTTATCAACAAAATAACTCAAATGCCAACCATATATATATATATATATATATATATATATATATATATATATATATATATATATAATGGCCCTCAGCCAAACAGAAGTGGTATGAAGTGATATAATAACAGTGAAAACAGTTTTTATACAATTATCTAACAGTTACATTTCACGCATAATTTTCTTGCCACATTTAGCAAATTCAGAAAATCTGTATTACAGTATTACATTTCTAATTATTTTCACAAATATAATTAAATAAAGAACATTTGATAAAACTGGGTTAATATTGAGAATTGCAAACATTGGGCAATCAGAAGACTCAGGTAGATACATTATTAGAATTTAAAAAATGTGGTCTTTAACCAGGTTCAAGATATCTTAATGTTGCAATATTCACCCAGCTGGTCTGTTCAATGTTCGATTCCCACAGCTGACCATTGAATGGATCACTTCAATCCAAGCCTTGCATGTTGATTTGATTTGGCAAGGATCAATTGTTGACATGAATCATTGAATTGGTCTGGTCTGAATAAAGTGAAGCCACAAGTCATAGGATAAATTCTAATAAAGAAAATCTTTTATATAATGTTTCCTGTACAGAACTGGTAGTAGAACATCAGTTCTTCAGGTAGGAATATATGTTTTCCATGCAAGAATATATTTGTCATGCAAAGTTATTCACCCCTTCCCTCTTCAAATATTTTGTAATACTTTGTTTGTCATGACTAAGTCTAAACAAGGCTTCTGGAACACAGCACAATGTCGGAGGACTTCTTCAGTGGCAGGAAGTTACACGAGTTCAATGAAGCAGTTGTCCCTTGACTTGGGGCTTCTCTTTTTCATCATTTTGATTCTGTTTATATGAACTTCTGTCCAAAACTGGCATGGGGTCTGATGTGGGTTGGGATTTCAGCCATTCCCTTAATTTCTACAGAGTGTTCTTTGTTCAACTCTGAGAAAATAATTGCATGCCCAATTTTGGAGAGATCCCTCCTCCGAGGAGTAGTCATAGCAGAATATCGATCCACCCCCAACTTCTTCCTTCTCATATTGGTGGCTCATACCAATACTACCCAAGGAGTGTAGGCAATTCCTCTGTCTCCCTTGGTTTTCTACCTATTCCTTTCACTTCTATGGTCACCTGACCAATCAAATCTCTAGACTGCATGGGCTAGCAGGCTTGGCTTAGCTCCAATTCTTAATTTTAATTAACGTCCAAAATTTTTGTCAATGGAATTCCTCGAGCCTATACACTTTCTCAATCAGGCATTCATCAGCTTTCCCTGACAGCCTCTTCTTGTAGCACCTCAAAGAAATCTCATCTCTTCAGCGATTCACACCTTCCCCTTCTATTTTGACAAGTGTTAAAAAAAAAAAATATTCCCCAACTCTGTCTTTGTTTCCAGAAAATCCTAAATTTTATCTCTCAATTGATTTTTCCTTACCAGGTTCTGGCACAGTAGATAAAGGCATTAGTTAGATCCAGTGACAGGACCTAAAGAGTGTGAGTTCAATACCTGGCTAAGGCAGTGGAGAACTTTCAGAGGGAAATTAACAGGAGATAACTGATAACTGACATCCATTAAACATGGCACGTGGAACTAGAACAGTCTACCCCAGTGAGCGAAATAAAGGGTTCAGTTCGACATTCCAACCACCTGACGAAGGCCGGAGCATACAATGGCCAAAACATTGTAATAAATATGGCGACAAAGATGAAGACAATAGTCGAAATAATGTAAATAGTGTACATAATACCTCATCTAAGAAATATAGACAGATACTAAAGAAATGCATTGTTAACAGAATTTAAAATCAGAAGCCAAAACCGGAAATTGCAAAAAAGTCAAAGCAACAAGAGTTTATAACAATTTCTGTCAGAAGACACAATATCTGTGTATTGAGTTTGATATGAACTTGTGCTAGACTAGGCTAACTCTATAGCAGGATCTTTGACATTTATATCTGTAAATTATTCAGAGATTACTGGATATAGTATATGCCTCAAACAGGCTAATGAATGAATGATGCATCCTCCCAAAAAATATTGTTAAAAATGAAAATTCTAATCCACATAATTCATTGAATAACAACATTGCATCAATTTGAGTCAATCTCCCATGGTACCCTGGAGGATAAAACAAAATTTTTAAAATTTCTGGAAAAAAAACAAAAACAAAAAAATGTAAATTTCTCATAGCAGAATAACTGATTAAATTGATCATAAATTAATGCTAGATTGTATTTCTTTTCTTTCCATGGGGAATTTGAATCAGTTAGACCAAAACTTATTTCTCAGTCTTTTTTTTTTTTTAATTTCACCCCAAACAAAGCAATAAAAGTCTTAGGATGTAATGGTTTACTGAGAATGAAATAAACTGAGAGGACTAGAAAAGGTCAGGCTTCAAGGAGACAGAAGATGAGGATTGATATTGCATTTAAATGTTTGCAGATCATATGGTGATAGGGGGATAGAAAATCAGGCAACCTGGAAGAAAGTCCCACAAGTGAAGAGTGCAGGAGAAGAAACTATTAGCCTAGAATTTATGGTTACAACTAGCAATTTCAACAGTGAAGTTATGAGACTTAGATGTCAGTCTACTTCTGTGCTTAAAATTGTGAGGTACCATCGAGTAAAGTTCATCAAAACAATTACTATGAAAATATTTATAGAAGAAACAAAGGGGAGATATGCTACAGCACTGGTAAAGTGACTGAAGCTGAGATGCCTGGTCATGTTGCAGATTCTTTAAAATTTGTCAAGAATCTCTAGAGATAAAACAGAATAAAATAGACCAGATGTAGCAGTAATATTTGATGCATAAACGAATAGTAGACTTATAAATGTGCAAGATGGATTCTAGTGAGAAAAATAGTCTAGCATGACACATTGAACCAACTTTCCTAGCAGTAGATTTAGCAACTGATTCAATATAATCATCCCACATGTCAGTGAAAAATGTGAGATCAAGAAGGTACAGTGAGTTGCTCTCTTAGAAGTTAGCATCAGCCATACTATTGGAAGGCAAAAAAAAGTTCTTTAAGATACTTAATAGAGAGCATTTTAATTTTAGAGGTGTTAAAAGTGACAAGACACTTCTAGCCCAAAATTACAAATATATTTACTTGGTTCATTGACCTTACTATTGACCTTCATTACTCAAATCCTTCTTGAATGCTTTTATCCAACTGGAAATCTTGGGTGTGGTGCTAATAATTAAACTAACACATTGAATTATGTAGCACTGTTTGTAAGAAAGAAATATAAAATCGTTTCAAAGGTGGAAATTGTCATTAATTTTAAAATAGAAATGAAAACATTTTTATCATTAAGTTTATATTATTTTTAAAGTATAATTTAAAGAATTCCAGGAAAAATTGACAGGAATTATATTAACATATCTATTATCACTTTTTGTAGAAAATTCATTTCTATTTGTAAAAACTAAATTAAATTTTCTTGTTGTAGTATACCAAAATTTATATTTAATTTTTCTAATCTCCACAATGATGATGATTATATTTTCCAAGTGTTAAGAGGAGAGACCCCTTCATCCATAAGTCATCAAAAATACATAGTTGTAACTTAAAAAAATAAAAAAAAACTATGTAAAAATTTAAAATGGAAAAGTTTTATCTTTTTGAATGTTATTCAGAAGAAAGAGGGAAACAGACTTTATATTAGCATGCTCAGGAGGTGTCCCCAAAACATGCAGAAAACTAAAAGCATTATATTGGATATTTCTAAATGCATTTGCTAAAAGGGAAAGGATCAAACTTTGAAACTTTCTCTTCATAACATTGGATCCTGCTTAGATCAAACAGAAATCAATTTGTTAAAATCAAAGTGAAATCAATTGAAACATAAAAAAGAATAGAACAAAACAACTTTGGCATTTTTTTAAACCATCAAAAAAAAACTCAAATCTTTGAATCTTCCACACTTGGAAGTATATTTGATCATTAGAAGAGGATAACTGAAAGCCCCCAACTTTCACAAAACCATTTTCTCACCATTTTTTTTTTTTTTTTTTTTACAAATTTTCAGTTAAAATATTGCACAACTAAATATACCAGTTGTTACATTTCCATTGATAAAAAAAAAAAACACACTCAAGTAGATGTAATTTGAACAAAGATAGCAAAAATATATTAAAAATAATAAAAACTTAAAACTTTTTTAAGATGGAATAGAAAAGTATCTTAAAATGAAAGAAACAGTTTATGCAAATATTTGAAAACTAAAATATATAATAGATTTTTATTTCAGTAAGACTAATAGAGTCTGTATTTTTCTATGGAGTGGAAAGTTATATGAGTCCCCATCTCAGATTATATATTATATTTGATGAGAGATAAGATTATCTTTTATCTTCATATAACATTAAGAAACTTGTAAGATATATAATACTTAGATGTACAAAGAAAAGAGTACAGAATTCTTATGTAATATCAGTCCTCATATATATCTGTGAATGCAGGACAATCTCCTCACAGATAAAGAGAAGACTTGAAGCAACGGAAGGATGCTGAGAATACTATGGACTGAACATGTGAGCAACAAAAAGGACACTTATACATAACATCAGGAAGAGACTGTTGAAATTTCTAAACAATTTCATGGTTTTCTTATTTGAATTTTCTTATGAACTAATAAGACAATATTGCAATAACAATCATAAATATGAATGCTGGTCATTATTTAAAGAAGTAAGAGGGTACAAGTGAAAAAAATATGAAATTGATAACTTTTTCCATTTCACTGAAACAGACATTAAACACTTTTATATTCTCTTTCATTTTCTCACTGAAACCATATAATGTCTCTGATATGTCTTTTCCGTCTTTCCACATGATCAAAACAGAATAGTTCATTATTTATGAGGTATTGGCAGGATGTAATGTGCATATATTCTAAGGAACTAAGAGAGGGAAATACAGAATTATAAGATATTATAAGATATTCATGAGTTGGCGCATTTAATTAAGATCATCAAACTGATGGTCAAGAGGTTTACATTAAAATTCCTAAAATAACTTACCAAATATATTTTATGAAAACATCCAGGCTTTTAATTTATGAATTTGTTGCACCTGATTTAGTTATACATTTAACAATTTGCTTCAGTTCTTTCACTTCCTTTCAATGTAAGCACAAATGAATGCTTT
Organism: Acanthosepion pharaonis; assembly: GCA_903632075.3. Classification (NCBI taxonomy): domain Eukaryota; kingdom Metazoa; phylum Mollusca; class Cephalopoda; order Sepiida; family Sepiidae; genus Acanthosepion; species Acanthosepion pharaonis. Next base: position 515,757 of record CAHIKZ030000396.1, on the reverse strand, counting down.
AATTTTGATATACTTTTATTTCTCATTTAAATTTTTCTCATCTGTTTTTCTTCTTTCTATTCTCTTAATCTTTCATACATTATTTAAAAAAAGGAAAAGAAAAGACATTTCAAGTCATGAACAACTATACAGAGAAGAAATCTTTAAGAAATAAAAATCAAAGCTTGAAGAAATGGCTAATTCAAATTAGTTTCATAAAGAATTACTTAAAATGAAATAAATAATAGGAAGGAGTAAAAAGCAACAGACTGATTGATTTGATTTCTTTATGGCCTATCAACACTTTGCAGGCTATTTAAAGGCAGAAAATGCTTTTAGTTTGTTAGAATTTTTTGGATGATTTAACTTAGAGCCTTTCACTAATTCAGTATAAAGGTTTATAAAGGAATTTTTAAAAATGAAAAAGTATCCTTGAAGATTTTATTTTAGCTTTAATTGAAAGCTAAATGATTAAATTTATTATTTCCAGTAAGTAAAATATTCTGGTGTATTTCAGATAGAAATTATAAAGCTTGGAATGTCACATTTGCTTGATTTAAAAACATTTTCTTAAAAGCAGCCATTTTCTTAATTTTAAGAAATTTGTAAACAAAACAAAATAATCAGTTTTAAAACTCTTCAAAAAATAAAATATATTTGTGACACATTATTTGAGTAAAATTAGCAAATTTAAAGTTAAATTAATCTGATTACTTATTTATAGCATAAAAAAGTAATATACAAGCATTTCTTAATGATGTGTCCTGATTTTCTTTGATCTTTATTGATATATTGATAAGTTCCGAGGTGATGGCAGCTAGTATGGATGACCAGAATTGACATAAATTTACAAAATCTAAGTGAACGCATTTTTTTAACTACCTAGTAATTGTTACAAATTAACATATTTTCAGTAATTATCTAATATTTTATTAACTTTTGGTTACATTTATGAAAAAATAAAAAAATTAAAGTACTATAAAATTTTCTTAAGTTGATTTTAAAATTTAATAACATATGAAATTAAAATAAAGTAAGTAGAAAATTAACACATTGATCTGGAAATTTTTTTATAATAATTAAAATATTGTTTAATCATTAATTAATTTAATCATTTTAATTCATATTAGCTAAAAAATATTTTTCTATTTTCTTCAGTCCAATCAAGAAACCTTTTCATAATAATGGCATGTTTAGGCTAGCAGAGATGAAAAAAGGGAACAATTAAAGTGAAAAAATAGAAAAATTATTTTAAAAATAGAATAGTAATATATTTGATGAGAGATAAGATTATCTTTTATCTTCATCTGTCTATATTTCTGAGACGAGGTATTATGTACACAATTTACATTATTAGGACTATTGTCCTCATCTTTGTTGCCCTATTTATTACAATGTTTTGGCCATTGTACGCTCTAGCCTTCTTCAGGTGGTTGGAATGTCGAACTGAACCCTTTATTTCGCTCACTGGGGTAGACTGTTCTAGTTCCACGTGCTATGTTTAATGGATGTCAGTTATCAGTTATCTCCTGTTAATTTCCCTCTCCAAGTTCTCCACTGCCTTAACTGGGTATTGAACTCACACTCTTTGGGTCCTGTCACTGGATCTAACCAATGCCTTTATCTACTGTGCCATGTGTCCTTGAGGACACATGGCACAGTGGATAAAGGCAATTCAGTTCGACATTCCAACCACCTGAAGAAGGCCGAAGCGTACAACGGCCGAAACATTGTAATAAATATGGTGACAAAGATGAGGACAATAGTCTGAATAATGTAAATAGTGTAGTAAAATGATGTTTTTCAATTTTGGATTCATAAATTTCATTTCCCCTTATTTACAATATCACATCCAGGGAAAAGAGAAATACAGAATTTTAAATGATTTCTATATTATTATAAATTAAAATTTTTAAAAAATGAAAAAAATTCTTGTAAAAATTCATTATTCATTGGAAAAATTTTATTTTTTCAGACAATAGTGTCCTTAATATAATTTATTTACAAAAGCAATTAAAAGCTTTTCTAATTAAATAATGTCATAGCTTGATTACATTTTTAGTTTACTATTCAGAGCAAATTTTCAGTTAGAATAGTAAAGTTTGGAAAAAAAATTAGATGATTTATATTCTCCAAGGAGTCCTACTTTTAACTATCAAAAGATTCAGGAAATAGAAAGATATTTCATAAAATTTCATGAAATTAAGTAAGTAGGGTGGGTAACATATGTAAAAAAAAAAAATTTTTACCAAAATTTTCTAAAACAAAAAATTTCAAAAATAATTTCATTCATTTGTGAATAAGTACTGAAAGTTTCATTAAAATTTGAAAATTTCTTTGCAAGAATTTCCAAATCAATGTATTTTCTCTAGAAAAAAAATATGAAAAAGCCTTTGTAATTATTATGTTCACCGATGATGTAAACAAAACAAAATTTTGAACATACTAGAAAGGATTTTAAAAATTTAAAAAAAAAAAAAAAATAAAAAAATAAAAAAAATAAAAAAAATAAAAAAAAATAATCAAAAAGTACTTTGGTCTTTCATCTTAATAATAAACATCTTGACAATAAAAGTTTGTTTTTATTAAGTTTGTAGCTTTTCATTATGCTGTGCTGTTTTCCTGCAACAAAAGTGGAGTTACCTAATTTAAGTCATAGCTGGGGGTAGAAGAGGTAGATTCATAGATTTCACAAGGGTATTTACACACAAGCAAATACAACAAATCTGATTGAAATTGAAACTTAGCTCTCCAATTTCCAATTCTGATCCATTATCCATTACACCACCCGCACTTCCAAGTCTACAGCACCTGGTATTCCCAAATGATCACCTATCTAGGTACTGACCAGGCTCAATGTTGCTCAACTTTAGTGATCATGCAAGAACTAGCATCTCAAAGTAATATGGCTATAAGCTAGCAGACTTTAAAATGAAGCATTTTCTAATATGTCCTTTGCCTCTAACTATACTATTCCCTTACCAATTAAAATAAGAACTCTCTGCATTAACAAAATCCTTTACAGAAAATGACACTGTAATTAGATATATATATATACATATATATATATATATATATGAGCAAATAAATACAGAAATTAGATTTTAAAAAATAGCTTTAGGTGTCAATAAGTGCATTCATTTATCACTTTGAAAATTGAGGTCAGTTGGCAGATCCCATGATGAAAGGAGGTTACTAGGACTGAGCTGTCAAGATTAAATGTTTTTTCCTTTCATACCATTTTTTGTGGACAATGAAAGTTAACTGACAATGCCCATTTCCTTTCTACACATATGGCAGATAATACTTGGTTTCATGGTACCAGAAACAAGGAAAAATCCCTGGTCTTAGCTTAGGTAACTTGAAATTATTTTTAGGAAGACATGTTATATGTATAAAGAAATTTTAGACCAGATTTTTTTTTTGTGATGAGACATTTTTCTATTGAGCATATTCATCTGAATAGAAAGGCATGCACTAATAAGGTTCATTAAATAACATGCCAAGTGGGAAATGCTTTAAAAAGTCAAATAAAAATTTTAAACAAACATAATGGCAGTAATTAATATTCTCTAAAATAAAAAAAGCATTGATATTTCAAAATCAAGCAAAACATGGTTTGCTTATGACAAAGTGACTGCTTGAAAAATGCCTTTAGCTGAATAAAAGCAGGTAAAAAAGAATATTGTGAGAAAGCTTATTCAGGAAGAAAAATGACTGATCTGAATGTGACAGCTTAAGTTCTGTTTTAGATATTTAGTACAAATGACACAGAACAATTCTTGTCTCAATAAATCAATCTATCTAAGACAGATGTCTGCTGATTCTATTTATTTAGGACATGACAAACAGAATGTGAACTACTGAGCCATAAGAAAAGTAAAGTCAGTCAGTAGAAATAATAGCAACAGCAGAAAACTAATTTTCCAAAGGTTGTTTTGTATTTACATATGAATGACCATCATTTCTCTAGCCTTATTAACTTTACTTTCAAGTGGACACAGAAAAAATATACAGAATTGTATATACACATACTTATATGTACATAAATCTAGCATTAAAAAAATGCCCCTTCTTTAAAATTCCTTGTGCTGTATGAAAAATAAAAAAGTGCATTTACTATGAAAATTATTACTATGCACATTATTTAAAAAAAAAAAAAAAAACATCTGCAGTATTTTACAAAAAGAATTATCTTCCCACATTGTCATATTTTTAGTCTTCTCTTTAGCATAATATCATTTTACTATTAGATGCAGCATCATTATTTATTTTAATTATTTTACTCCAAGCAGGGCAATAAAATCACTAAGGTGCAGGGGATTTACTGAGTGTGAGAGAAATGAGTAAAAAAAAGAGATTATTAAAAAGAGAGAGAATAATAAAAGATTGGAAATTAAGAAGACAGAAAATAACAATTGACAATGCATTTAAATTTTTCAAGGTCAAAGTTGACTGAAAAGCAAGAAGTTCCACAAGTGAGAAGTATGAAAGAAGAAACTGTTAGAAGAGAAATTATATATATATATATATATATATATAGTTATTTCAACTGTAAAAAGATGAAACATTGCTGCTAATCTAGTCAGTCAGTTAAGTGCCATACCTGACACACGCTTGAGTAATCATGTATCTTTCAATACATGACTGACAAGGCAGATTCCCTCAACCCCCACAGTAGGTTGCCATTTATTTCCACAGTAGACTGGTTGATAACCAAAAACTGAAGAGAATCCAGTCTCTGTCCTACTATTCAACCCATAGCAGGGGGGGAAGAAGAAGAAATGGATTCATACCTTTCCCAAGAGTATTTGTGCATAATTGAATCTAACGAACTTGACTGGAATTTGAACTTGACTCTCCAAGTTCTTACTCTGAGCCAATTACACCACAATGCACATCCTTATCTCATACCACACTTGAATTCATAAAGTCTAGATACCACAGAGGAAATTTCATCAAAACAATTACCATGAAACTATTTCTAGAAAAGACAAAGGAAAGCTACATTTTGGCATATTTTTAAAGATTAATGCCATAAATTAAGAAATAAAAAAAATGTAAATTAGGTTTGAATCCTTCACATTAATAAAGTATTCACAGTATTTTAAAAGTTTTAAATTATTTAGTTCATTTTAAAACTAATAACACAAAATTGTCATTTCCTCATTGAACTAATAGTACTATTTTTAAAAACCACAGCTGCAGGAATTATTAATTTTCAATGCATCAAAACATTAAACAAGATTTGTTTAAGCAAATGGTTATTAATGAAGCATAATTGTTTTGACAGCCTAAACTAAAAGAACAAAATTTTCTGATTTGACACAAATGAAAAAAAAAAAAAAAATGAACTTTAATATTTTTTAAATGATTTTAAATGAATTAATCAAGAATTGTGAGTAATTATTTAGACAGAAAATATTTTATTTCCTTTCTGCTTCTGAACAATGTTTTTTTTACAGGACTTAATCTAATTATTCCCAGTAATTATGCCTACAATAATAATTCTAATTAATTAGAATATTTCATCTATACCAATCTCCATCATTGACATAATTTTAATCATTAACTTTTTTTTTAGAAAATTGGTTATAAATTGTTAACTTAAAAGAAATATTTTATAAAAATCAACATTTTCAGTTATAGAAGTATTGCTAATTGATATATTTAGAATAATATTCAAATTTTTACTGTTGAACTAAAATCCACATCTTTGTTGTTACTGTCAGAACATTTCAGATGTTGTGCTCTGTGGCCTTCAAGTGTTTATCTATCCAGGTAACCATGAAGGAATTTCAGACTGAACACATTTAAAATATGGGTGTAGATTGGCCTGAATCTGCTGCGCATGTCTAAAAATATCTTGCCGCCAGAGAACACAATGGCTGAAATATTTTGATATTAGACAGTAAATAATGATAACTAGAAACTAACTGAAAGATTAAAGACATTTTTAATTAAAATCTACAAAACTGTTAAGTTCTATAAACTGGAATGTATGCTATAAATATCATTCGTTGGCAATATTCAAAGGATTTAAGAAGAAAAGTTTATGATTTAATTTATACCTAAAAGAGGTGAATAAAATTAGAAATCTTAGAATATTTTATTGAAAGATTAACCTTTATCACTTTGTATGTGATTTCATTTGCTGTACAAAAAGTTAATCCTGCCACTGAAGGTGACTGATTTCTGAATTTAAATGTTTGAATTTTATAATTGTGTTGCCATATCCTGCTATGGCAACAGAAAATAACTGAGTGAAATTAACAATAAGACAATAAGGATACTGCAATTAAGAAGCCTTGAAAGAGAAGCAATATTAATAATGCAGAGTGATAAGGGTAAAAAAAACCAAAAAAAACAACTGTTTGAAATGAGATTTAGAATCTGAATCTAATCAAAGGCATTGCTCAGATTTAGAAAGATTATTTTAAAAAGAAGTAAAGGATCAAATGAAATGGTACCACAGTTACTTTAATTAAAGCCAACAAAGTTTGCAATTTTAGAAGAGAAAGGTTCAAAGTTATGATAAAAAGGAAAATCCCATCTCCTAAGTTGATTTGCATTTGTCAACAAGAGAAAATATGCAAATTCAGAAGTAAATGAAAAGGAATAAAAACCTGAGAACCTGGATAGTAAAATTCCTTTTAGTCTTGAATACATCTAAGAACAATAAAGTTTAGATAGAAAAATTTATCAGAAGGGATTTATTGGATTGACTAAAAAACTTTTTTTCAGTTTATTGGGTTCGCCAAAATGTTTGTTTGGTTATTAAGTAGAAAATTTACTTAATTTTCTACTTAATAATCAAACAAACATTTTAGCAAACCCAATAGTTTTTGTTTTTTTAAGTTTAAGCAAAAATGGAATAGAGGTAGTCATTTTATAATAAGATGGAAGAAGAACAAAGTACTTCCAGTTAAGGACTGCAAGATATCCAAATAGATTATCAGAGAGGGAGTTGACTTGTTGAAAAAGAATGGGAATTGAAATCTTGAGAGGTAATTAATAAAAAGAGAAATAAGTCAAAAATTAGTCAAAGAATTAAACAACATTTCTTTTTCTTGAAGTGAGTGTCCAATATTAAAAGACTGATGAACATATTCAAATATCAGATCACTGCAACAGTTTGGGCCTGATTTTCATTGTTAATATAAAATGACCACAACTTGTCACTGGCGTTTGTTCTGGTGCTGATTTCTGGTGTATTCTAGAATGAAATCTTGCATCATTCAGTTGTGAGTCTTTGTTGAATGTTGACATTTTGTCCACAAATGAATACTTTAAAGTTGAAAGATGAAACAATGCACTTTTGCCATGTTATGCACTATGAAATTTGGGATGGAGTGAGCATCAGAACTGTGACAAAAAACATGCAGAAGGCGTATTTGGATTGTGCTACAGCTCTTTGGATAGTCAAAAAGTGGTTTGGTAGATTTCATCAAGGGGTTTTTAACCTGAACGATTAACCACACACTGGGTGACTTTCTGATGTCAATGAAGACGCTCTGCTTACCATTGTGGAGAATAAACCAAAGATTTCAACAGAAAAGCTTGCTAAGAGTTTGAAAAATCAATCTCTCAAATGTTTTTCACCATTTCAAGAGAGTTGGGTTCAAGAAAAACAGCTGATTTTGGCAAATTGAAAAGCTGTCATTTTCCATCACAACAACACAAGACCAAATGTTACGAAACAGACCTTTGCAGAAGCTTAAAAAGTTAAAAGAAATGGGAAACTCTCTAGAACCCAATGTATTCTCCTGATTTGGCTCCTTCTGATTTTCATTTGTTCCGACCTCTACAGAATAATTTAAATTGCAAAAAATGTGACTGTACAATCAGTTGAAAATTATCTTAACTTCTTCCAACAAAAAACACAAAATTTCTACAAAAATGGCATCAACAAGTTTATAGAACAATGGGGGACAATCAATGGAGATTATGTACTTGACTGATAAATGTTTTTTGTGAGTATTTAAAATTTTGTTTTTAATTTTTTAATCAGGCACAATGTTTGCACTGATCTAATATACGGTCAAAAGAACAAAGTACAATTAATTATTTGCAAAACATGGAGAAAAATAGAAATTAAACTGTCACTTTTACAAGTTTTAAAAGTCATTGAAAAAAAAAAAAAAAATATATATATATATATATATACTTAAAATACCAGCAGTTGTTTAGTGAAATTTCTAAATTTCAACCTCACATCTAAATATATAAAACTTGTTGAAATATATAAATTCAAATATACATTCATTAAGTTCTAATCTAAGAAGTTTCAGCTCAATGAAATATATATAAGATATTCTACTTAATTTTCTGTCTTTTCCCAAAGGGTTTTAATTCTTTCAAACAATTTGTAATGAGCTCTCTTAATATCCATAGCTTTTGGCCAAACAGCAAAGATATTAGGCAAGATGAAAAAAACAAAAAGAAAGGGATAAAATATGTAAAGAGTTCTAAGAAACCCAAATACGAAAATGATCAAGAGATATACATAGGTGATGATTAAAAAAAAAAGACAAACTCATAAGAATCAATACATTTAATTAGTTTGTGAATTAGGGTTTTTTGCTATCTGAAATGTAAAAGTGAAACATGCACTTAATTGTGTGAAATTTCTATTTCTAGACAATAATTTTTTGAAGGCATGATCTTTTTATGCAACACTACAATGCTAATGAAAGCAGTAGTAGTCAACTTCTCTCTTCAATAAATAAAATTGAACAGTTATTTAGAGTGGTTCCTTAGGATTTCTTGTATTCATTCAAACTAAAATGTCTGATTATAATAAGTATGATACATCTGTATCTGTTTTCATCTGTTTATATTTCTGAGATGAGATATTGTAACTATTTACATCATTTGAATTGTTGTCCTCATCTTTATTACTATGTTCATGATGCTTCAGCTATTGTATGTTCTGGCCTAACATACATTGGAAATTCAAACCGAACCCTTTATTTAATCCACGGGGTAGACTGTTCTAATTCCTCATACCATGCCTTTTTGGATAGCTCAATATCAGTTATTTCCCTTTAATAACTCAACTCTGCAAGTTTTTATTGCCTCTGCTGTGATCAGGTATTGAACTCACTCACAACTCTGAGTCAAGCCACTTTTTAGATCACTCAATCAATGCTTTTACCTACTGGGCCACTCAGTGAGTGAATTTTTGGGACTTATAAACTTAATGTCTTAGCAAACATTTTTTACCAGAGTTGATATTACAAGTTTTTTATTAATGTATTTCCCTAGCTCTCTGTATTACTGATACCCATGATAAAGTGTTCAGTTTGAAATTCCAACATATATCATCTGAAGAAGGCCAGAGCGTACAATGGCTGAAACGTTATGAATATGCAAATAAGAATGAAAACAATAGACTGAATGATGCAAATATCTGTTTTGTTTTTTTAAATGGATATTGGCTACTTGAGATTACAAAACTGTTTTTTTAATGCTTTTTTTTTTATAATGTACAAAAATGTTTTGCAAATCTTCAAGATATTCTCTATGATTAGACTAATGCTTAATCAGATCAGAAGTAAATATTAAAATGTTTTTTTAAGTAAAACATGTCTACAGCTACTTTACAAATGTTTATTTCCATAGCAAGGACATCAATAAATTAGTTGAAGAGGATTACGTTTTTACCATTTGATATATTAATTAACAAAGATAAACTTGTTAATAACATACCTAAGTATATAACAAACACTATAGGTCTTACTAAATCAAAACTAGCAGACAAAGAGCCCTGAGGCTCTATTGTAAATACTGTATTTCTTACATTAGTGAGTTTTTCTTTTTTCTCATCCTAACATAATTATATATGCTATAACAGAATATTTTAGGTTCTGGGATATTGGCTTGGTGGTAAAGCAATAAACTAAAGAACAATATGTCAAAGACACAAAACCAAAGTAGATTGGACTTATTTTATTAATTTACCAAAGAGAATAGAAAATGCTAAAGATAAAAGGAAGTTTTCTTTTATTCTGGATTCAGTGGTTTCTTTCCCTTAGATACAAAACTTTATTATTTAACTTTAATGACATTTTTGTGTCCAGGTGGATGTATTACTCAATCTTTTGGAATATAAATACCTACAACTACACCTCAACACTTAATGTCAGAAGAGTAAGCGATTTGTTGATTATAATTCATATGACATATTCCCATTAAAAAGAAAACTAGTTTTTAACTATAGTAAATTTTCTATTTACACTATTTACTTTTGGATTATTGTCCTCATATTTGTTGCTGTCATCACAACATTTTGGCTATTGTGCTCTGGCCCTCATCAGGTGTATGTTGATCCAGGTCAAAATGTTGTGATAACAACAACCCATATGACGACGATAGTCTAAATGTAAATAGTGTAAATAATGATAACTAGTCATCCTAGAAATTCAGATGTAAATTTTCTAGCCCAAACAGTCTAATAGTAAGATCCATATAGTATGAATAACTATAAAACAAAAAGTATTTTCTGTCTTCCTCTTCCATATGTAATAAAAACTTACTTTTAAACTTTCATTCTATGGATACTTTAAGCAATACATTGCTTAAAATATCCATGGAATAGATTTGGTTATAACTTTATTCTCCTTCAAAGAGAGAGCATTTTCAAAGAATATGAGAAGAGAAAGAAAAATTACAATCTGATTTTGTCATTAACTCACAAAACTAGTATACAAAAAGTATCAAGAAAAATAGTCAAATTAACTGCTTCTTCAAAGATACATTATCATATAACAGTATATTTTATATATATATATATATATATATATATATATATATATATATATATATATATATATATATATATATATATATATATATATATATTATATTAAATATATATATATAGAGAGAGAGAGAGAAACAGTAATTTGATAAAAGTATAAACATATTTGTACAGAGTTAACTTGAAATACAGATTCACTATTTTTTTTAGAACAGTTTCATAATCTTTTTTAGATTCATTGAAGATGGTTTCACTTGAAGAATTGTCAGATAACTTATGGCTAACTAATTATGGAATCTGCTTGATTGTTGGCAGGTAGTCTGAAAACGTGTGTATGCAAAATGGTTTGTAGCTGGGTTTTCTATATGGCTGATATGTACCTTTTCATAATAATCAACAACAAATAATTAATGCATAAATACAACATACCCTAAGTAATAAATAATAAATAAATAAGATAAAAGTTAACAAACAACCCTATATAACAGCAATAAATTAAACACATTCTAGCCCATAATTTTCCATACTCAATAGCTGTTAGAATAATTTAAACTGCTTGAACCTATCACACAAATGTTAGGACAACACAAACTGTAAATATCGGACCTTGCTACCCATAATGTCCCATCGACCAACATATATAAATAGTTGACCTACCACACACGACTACATGGCCCAAAGATTGTGTTCAAGTATGAATCATACTGTCAATATTCTGTTTTGACTTCATCCAGTTATATATATATATATATATATATATATATATATATGTGTGTGTGTGTGTGTCATCAGACAGACTGTTTCACTATTTCACAGCTCATCAGTGTGGCTAGACACCTGATTGCCTCAATCCAGGAGTGAAACTCGATTGATTTGGCATCGATCGGAGATTTTACCCCCTGAGCAATCAGTGCTCCATTGAGAGGAAGGCGAATTTTTACATACTTACTCTTTGAATAAACATGCCAATGACCAATAGGGTTCAATTCATGGAAGAGCTTTGCAATATTAGCAGCAGTAGTTATTGTTAACAAATTCACGCTTTTCTCCCAAGAGTGCTCAACTAAATTAAATGTGTATATGTATGTATGAGAGAGAAAAAGAGAGGGAGAGATGATCACAAATGAATAATCAAAAATTTAAACTTTATTCTGTGAATAAACAGATAAAATTAAATTTTCATAGAACTATCGAAATTCAAAAATAACAAAATACAAGTACATTCACCAAAATATATTATCATTCAGAAATGTGTAAATATTTGTTTGAAACTTAAACTGAGTATGACACAAAGAATTGTTCGATTTGCTAAGTAAGACTGATTTATTTGGAAAACATCAGAATAATCCAGAATTTATACTGGTTATAAAACCACCTGCATAGACATAAAATGGATTCAGTAAATACATGACAAGAGAAACTGGGAGTGTAAGACAGGGATATGTCTTCTTACTGGAGTTATTCAAGAATTGGAAATCCTATCAGGATTCATTATTGGCAGCCACAATTTTAACAAGATATACAAATGTTGGCAATGTTGAGTGCAGACATAGAAAGGAAACTAGAGGAACTCTTACAAAAGGCTGTAAAGGAAAGCAAGAAGAAAGGACTAAACATCAATTATAAGACAGAATGCATGGTTGTTAGCAAAAGGGAGAGCACAAATTACAAATTGGAGATACCAAAATCAAACAAGTACAAAAATTTAAATATCTAGAAAATGCAACACTGAAATCTGAAGGTGCACTAAAATTACAAAAGGTACCTTTCAAAAGCAAAGCAAAGTATTAAGAAACAGGAAAATTTTGTTAGTAACAAAAAGAGTACTGAACAGTCAAGTAATATCAGTCATCCTATATAGTAGTGATTGCTGGACAATCTCCTCATAGATAAGAAGTGACTTGAAGTAAAAGAAATGTGGTTCTACAGAAGGATGATGAGAATACCATATAAGTATTTAGGAAGCTTTAGGGAAATGTAAACAAAAAGGACACTTATATTTAGAATCCAAAAGAGAGTTGAAATTTCTAGGTCACATAATGGGGAAAGAGAGCTTAGAGAATTTAACACTCACAGGAAATTTTGAATACAAGAGGGATAGAGGAAAGCATTACCTACCTAACAAGCTCATGTAATTGGTTGGTAGAACAAAGATTAGGAGATATAGCAAAAAGGTAAACCTTACTAAGAGCTAGAAAGGACATATAGTTGCAGAGAGCCATGATTGCCCACGTCCTGAAAGGACATGGTACATAGAAGTGCTATCACATGCCAAACACAGCAACAGTTGATAATGTACATTATAATTAACTTATAAATAACTTTATAATAACCAGCCACTGCTTTAGTCATGTTTTAAATGGGATGAAATATGTTCATAATGACATCATTCTACCACTGAATAAAAGTTCTATCTTGTGTGTGTGTGTGTCTGTGTGTGTGTATGTGTGTGTATAATTATTTAATAATTAATGTACTTTAATCTTTTTTTTTTCATACAAATGATCAATGTATAACAGAATCAATTTTCTAGATATAATTCTTTAAGCTCCAGTTCTTGTCAATATCTGTTAAGTGAAAGCAATGTGACCAATTATCAATCACAAATTAACTTTGTCAATAAAAATTCATGATCTTATAAACATCACTAAACGCAAAAATATAAGAGTCTGTACATCACTTTAAACTAATTTCAGAGTTGCAATGAAAGTCCAACAAAGTAGCATAAACATGAATTATTTCATGTAAAAAAAAAAAAAAAAAATAAAAAAAATAAAATTCACTGAAATATTACACTACAAAATAAGAAATGAATAACAGACATACAAAGTATGTTTGGACAAAAACAAATTTACTTCCTCCATAAACAAATACATTTGATACTGGAAATTTATCCTTGTCAATGATGCTAGCAGATTTATTTACAACCACCCCTCTTACCCACCTCACAAAAACTGGACCTATTGCAAGTTTGTAATAAAAAAAAAAGGTCTTTACCTTTTAACACACATATATAGAATATATATATATATATATATATATATATATATATATATATATATGATTCCAACATCCATATAAATCAAAATTAAAATTGGATATTTGTTAAAATTTATTTATTAAAATTATGTTATGTTGGTGTGTAAGTTACAAAGTAGATATTTTTAAAAATGTCTACATTTGTCCATTAATTCATTTTTCTGTTTTAATAAGTTGATTGCTAAAATTTATTATATATAATTTTTCTTCTAGGCATAATTTATATGTTCTATTTTTAATAGTATTTGGAGGTACTTTTATTTATTATTTCCCCATTTGATTGTTGTAGGTATATTTTTTCTTTTTGAGTTCATATATATTTGAATAATGTCATGTTGTATGTATTTAATTTGAATGACATTTTATGATTGTTAAATCTTTCTTTAAATGTTATTTCAGTAGCTCCTATATAATTTTATTACAGTTGTGCTCTCACTCTCTCTCTCTCTCTCTATATATATATATATATATATATATATATATATATATATGATGGTTATGCACAAAACATATTTTGTATTACCATAATGTATCATTCAACACTGACATTTGCCTTTCTCCTTAATCAAACATTCTTTCCTATCCTTACAGACAAGACTGAATGGGTTTGTTAGAAAAGATTAACATTGCTCAATAATGTTAAAAATCATACGACCTGAACTAATACAAAGAGATTTTATAATTCTAAATACATATTTTCATTAAAATTGAACCAAATATTCATAAAAATTCATTAGCCCGATGACAGGATGCAAAAAAAAAAAAAAAAAAAAAAAAGTTTGGTCAACAAATTAATATTAAAATCCTAATAGAAAAATAGTTTATTTTTTGTCAGAAGTATTTTTAATACATTATGGGATTTAATGGTTGCATGTCTTGTAGGTGTATATGTATTCACATGTAAACAAGTTTCTATTGTGGAACATAGATTCTTTCTTTTTTTTTTTTTTATAGTGGAAACTGTAGAGAAACGAAGATATCAGTGTCTCTTGGGTATGTCCGTTTTCTTTTCCTGATTCAGAACAGAAGCTAGAGTAAGTAATGATAGGCATTGTTATAATAATTGAGCTCAAATTAGCCTTGCGCTGAGTTGGAATGACCAAAGAAAATGTTGATTTACTTCATAGGTGGAGGTTTTGGAAGACACTTGTAAATGCTATGCATTGGAAAGTGGAGAGAGAGTTCAGTTATCAGTGGACTGTGGAAACAAGTATGACCCAGTGGGGCCATCCTTTTTCCACATTCTGCTACATCTTGGAAAAAGAGAAGGAAATGTTTGTTTTTTTATAGACTTAAACAGTGACACCTAATGGGTATTTGGCAAAGCCAAGTCAGGTAAGAAAATTTCAGGTTCTTTTATTACATCTTTTCCCACAACATTAATAAATATGTTGGTTATAGAAAGTGTAAAAATAACTAATGAGTAATGCTTAAATTTTGATGAAATCTATCAAAAAAATTAAATTATTTTTTTACTTTACTTTTGAATCCTTAAAAAGCTAAAAAAAACAAAACAAACGGTTTCCTAAACAGTTCTTATCAACATAATTGATTTATACACTAACACACATGGTAGCTATATGCACCCCAAAGTCCTTGTAAATGAATCTCTCATAAAACTATCCAATATGCATAAGTTTTAGGCATTATAAGATTCCAACTCAATGAAACAGCATGAAATTGAGATCAGAAAAAATATTCAAGAATATATGGCTATGAAATATATCAACAAGATTAATACTTATTATAGGAATATTTTAATTCAATGATCTTAATTCAAGATTAATTATATAATAATTAATGTATTCAAGAAGATTTCATTAATAATTACAACTTATTAAAAGCATTTACCGTGTCTATTATAAACTGACACAAAAAAGATTGAGTTGTTTTAGTTAACATAATCAGCTTCAGTTGGACAATATTAATCTGTTATTTGTTATGTTAATACAGAGACTGGCCTTCAGCAAAACTGCTCTTATTAAGTTTTATCTTGTATATCATATAGTAATTAATTAGCTAATATTTGGTATTAAAAGATTTTAAATAACAGTAGGAATAAAAAAAAAATTAACTAAGATTAACTTGCAAATCTGGTTACATGAAAATAGATTCAAGATCAATCAATATTGCTTTGTTCAAAGCAATATAATAGAAATGGTCAATTAAAACAAGTACATCAATAAATAAAGGAGTAACTTCTAAACTGTTGCTTCCAGATATAAATTAACAAAATCAAGAACATTTTTGACAATCACCCATCATTAGAATGGTTAGAATTACAATCCTCAATCAAAAAAAATAAAAAATAAAAACAAGCATATATATTTGATAAAGTTCAATACTAAGCACAATTGAAACCAAATTGATTCCTTTAAATCTATTTAAATCCATTTTTGTCTACACTGATAATTTTATAAATATTTACACTATATTGTTTGGACTGTTATCCTCATCTTTATTCTCATATTCACAATGTTTCATCTGTTGTATGCTCCAGCCTTCTTCAGGTGTTATATGTTGGAATTTCAAACTGAATCCTTTATTTAGTCCACGTGCCATGCCTTTTTTTAGATATCTCAGTTTTTAATTATTTCTCTTCAGTAACTCAACTCACCAAGTTTTTATTCACCTCTGCTGTGGCCAAGTATTGAACTAACAACTCTTTGGGTAAAGTCACTGGATTACTTCAACCAACACTTTAACGATTGGGCCCAGTGGACTAAATAAAGGGTTCAGTTCAAAATTCCAACACTACCAATTTTGTGGTAACTAAAAAAAATAGAAATTTATCTCGCAACCATCACACTATGGGTATTGATCATGGTTAGTAGTTTTTAACTATTTAATGTTATCTTTGATTGGTATGAATTGGTATTTACATTTTACACAACCATTAACACTTAACTGTAAGAATTATTAAATTAAAATATCAGCAAAATAAATCAAACCAAATATAACAACAAGACAGTTCTTTTTTTTTCATGACTCATTATTTTGAAAATCTGATTATCAGAATTATTTTAAGCATTCTCTCAATTTGTTCTCACGAAGAAGCATTTTATCAAGCAATAATGTGCTACAAATCAAAATGAATGATATGAAACTTTACTGATTATCTTAGTGGGGTGAGATCAAGGAATTTGAACTTTAACAAACAGGAAAATTATATCCTAAGAATAAATATCAGAAGGTCATAAGAGTCAAGAGCTTAAAAGAAAATATCTATGTAGATTACAATTCTTGTAGAGACCTATGAAAGTGATGACAGTTTGAAAATGGAAACTTACTGAAAGGAAAAGAGAGAAAGAAAAAACAACCCCAAAAAAAGAAAATAAAACACCAAACATCAGACACATGGAAATATGTAGCTATTAGAAACGAACACAACTAAATACAGACAAAACTGAATAGATACAACTTTGAAAAAGATACACTTAAATAACTATGTAAATGGCAAGCTACTAAAATAAACATTTAAAGACAACTGTAATGCTTCATAAATATATATTCAAATAAATGCTAAATATGAACTCAAACGTTTCATTTCTGACAAAAATCACCAAAATTTGTCTATTCAAATTAAGGCTCAAACAAGAGACTGAAGTAGATATTTAAGGAAATAAAAATGAATTCATTATTAGTTATATTGGAATACAAACTAAATTATATTCATATAGGATCAATGACACCACCCAAAGAAATAACAATACAAATGTATGCAAAGACTTGTAGAACAAAACAAGTGGTCACATCAGAGTTCAAGCAGAACAAATTCAGATGATAGCAGATAGGAGAGTTTTTTCAAGCATTATTACTGTTAAGGTTCTACTAAAAGAAACATGAGCAAGAAGTTCTATGCAACATTCTATGCAATTGTAGCAAAGACAACAAAAATGAAATTAGCTGTTCTAGGAAATATATTAAAAGAAATACTATTCATAATAAATTATGAAACCAGAAAAAGCAGATCAAATATAAAAAAAAAAAAAAAAAACAGCCAACTTATCACTATTAATGAAGTTCAAATGATAAACAGTAAAGAAAATATTGAAAAAAAATTTAAACAATCAGTTCATACACTAAAATTGATTGATCCAATTAGCCTGCTGAGTATAAAAATTAAGGACCATACAAAAACTTCCATGGATCCAGAAAACAAATCTCAGATGAAAAGCTAAAATTATCCACCACTTTTTATTATTATCAATCTATTGATAGTAAAAAAAGAAGTCTTAGATAAAACCAGTTACTGAAATCAGTTTTAAGCTTT
Organism: Acanthosepion pharaonis; assembly: GCA_903632075.3. Classification (NCBI taxonomy): domain Eukaryota; kingdom Metazoa; phylum Mollusca; class Cephalopoda; order Sepiida; family Sepiidae; genus Acanthosepion; species Acanthosepion pharaonis. The sequence continues at coordinate 497,704 of CAHIKZ030000396.1, read as the reverse complement.
TTAAGATTGAGTAAAAATCTAAAATGAAAACATACCCCTATTAATAACTGGGATATATTTTCATATCAATAATTTTTTATGAAAAAAGAAAAAAATGTTTCTCCATCTTTTATATTAATTCTGTGGGGAAACTAATTTAAGAACATTGAGAAAATATGGATAGGGAGTAAAATAGCAGAAAACAGCTGTATCAGAAATTTCAATACAACATTAAAATATTATTTCATATTTTTTGCAGATTTTCAATGACATTCATTAGATTAATAACATTCATTCTAATCTCACTCAAATTGAAAACTATTGATTTCCTTAACATTTCCTCCAATAAAAATTCAAACAGTAAACTGATAAAGAAAAGAAAATGAAAAATCCAACACTTGTAATTAATAGAAACATTTCAAAATGCACTAAAATAACAGCTTGATCATTCAAGTAACATGATTATTATATCAGCTCATTATTATTAGTTAAGAATTCTGAATGTTGCATGGAAAAAAATTGGTTCAAGAAAAAATGGAAACCTGACAAAATATATTATTCGGACTATTGTCCTCATCTTTGTTGCCATATTTATTACAACGTCTCTGCCATTGTACACTCCGGCCTTCGTCAGGTGGTTGGAATGTCAAACTGAACCCTTTATTTCGCTTACTGGGGTAGACTGTTCTAGTTCCATGTGCCATGTTTAATGGATGTCAGTTATCAGTTATCTCCTGTTAATTTTCCTCTGAAAGTTCTCCACTGCCTTAGCCAGGTATTGAACTCACACTCTTTGGGTCCTATCACTGAATCCAATTAATGCCTTTATCCACTGTGCCCTGTGTCCTTGAGTACATCTGTGTATTAATTTCTGGGTATTATAAACCTGTCTTCAGCAATCGTTTTTTTACCAGTGCTCATATTGCAATTTTTACTGTTATCATTACATGTTTTCACCAAAGCTCATATTGCAATTTTTGTTGTTATTATTGCTTTTTTTCTCTGGCACTGCTTATTACTGGTTCCCATATTGTATTCATTTCTATGCTTGGTTGGCTCAGGAAATTTTTGTGGCCTAGCATATGTGCTGATTCCTTAAATTTACAAATTTTCCAATGGTGTTCTTTGTCTATGATCTCAACCTGATTCCATAGAGGGCGGTGATTTCCCTTCTCTCTCCATTTGTGGTCAGCCACACCTGATTTTTCCACTTCTCCTTGTATTATAGCTTTCTGGTGTTCTTGAAGCCTTACCTTAAGGGAGCGGCCTGTCTTCCCTTTATATTTCTTTCCACAGCTGCACGGGATAGCATACACACAGTCTTTAGTCATGTTCTCCTCTATGGGGGGGGGTCTTATATAGACAGATACTGACAAGATACATATATAAAAATTGACATAAACTGCAATAATAAGTTATATTTTCTTCTTTAAGGAAAGGAAGGCCATTATCTAAAACATTCTCAAAAAGAGATGACCATGTTGCTATTTCTTATCCAATACATTCAATATTTTACAAAGGTCAATAAGTGTAACAACCTTACATCAAGTTATTTGTGCATATTTTGAAATCTAAAAAAAAAAAAAAAAAGAAAATACTATAAATAATGAATTTGCAAAAGAAAACCAGAAAGAAATAGAAATGTTGAAACTCATGACTATTTATCTACATGGTTAAAAGTTCTACAAATTGGATAACACAAGACAAAGAAAGTAATATTTTGAGTGAAAATCTAACAAATAGAAATGCTTTTTGTTTGCATAAAATCCATTTTAATCTGTTTTAATTAGTTCTTATTTTTATGATAGTGGAAATCACTGGAATGTTAACAGAAATAATAAAAAAAGATTTTTCATGTACTACAAACTGAAAAATAACATTAAAAGCAATATTTTATAAATTACTTTAGTTTCTTTTAGAATATACTTGAACAGGAAATTCAAAAGATCGATGATATACCACAACTATTTATTCTCCAAATGAAGAATTTTATTACACAATCAAGTAAATTTATATGTTTGGAGAGATTTAAATAGTATAAGTTTGGTTGATACATCATCCCTCAAATATTTCAGGTTCAGACTTTTCAAATAAATTTTTATTCATTATTTTCAAGATTATATCAAAAAGGTGAAGACTATTAAGCTATTTCATGATATTCCTGTGATTAAAAAAAAAAAAAGAAAAAGTCATAAGCCTTTTGTCGAATGATTGAGCATACTAATAAAAAATACCATTAACAATTCAATTGTCAATGATATGGAGATTACAGATATAAACCACAGAATAGCTATAATGATAAGTGTGGCCAGTCACAGCGGGGTTTGGGAAGGTCACAACTTGGTCTTGCAAGTGACATGTTTGGTATACATGAACTAATTGTAGCAGATTTTTGAACCATGCTTATTATTGTCAATAATTTCCATGGCAGGAGTTATAAAAAGTATCCAAATATTGTTGACCCACAACAGAGATCCAAGATTTCCACTATTCGTGCTGTCTTCAGAGTTAGAGTTAGGGATACTAAGTTTAGGGATAAGGTTTTAAAAAAATGTCTATTAAAGAAAGACACAGAAACACTAATACTGTCCAATTTCTTCCCACAATCCATAATTTTTTTTTTTTTTTACTTGGATTCAATGATAATAGGGTTACCCTCATTAGCAAGGCAAAAAATGGCATAGTATGGTGTTGAGAATTACTAATATCAGTTAATTTGGAGTACAAGAGTTGTCCCACCATGGAATAGTTAATGATGTAAAAGAAATTAATGTGAATATTAATAAAGCAGGCTAGTAAAAACATGACACAATTAATATAAAGCTCCTCATGTGCCATAATCCATAAGGGTCATATACTACAGCCTATATCAGTAGTAAGTGTGTCTAGGGCAACATATCCTGATGGAGCCCATCCCTTTTCTGGCTGGATTTGAATTCAGTTTCCCTTCCCCTTGACAGATTATCACTTTAAAGCAAGAGAGCCCAGTCTGCCATACTATTTAACCCATAGCTGGAGAAAGATGGATTCCTGCCTTTTCCAAGTGCATTGATGTGAAAATAAACAAAATAGAATCAAGCAGGATTTGAACTTGACATGCGGAATTTACTTCATGCTATAAATATATAAAACAGAAAGATAATTTCATGAAAATTTCCTAAAGAAGCCAACTCAAATGTAAAAATAATCTGAAGATAAAAATCAATATATAAAAAAAGTAGATGACTAAGACATTTAAATATTTCAGACAACAGTACAAGAAGAAGAAAAAAGTAAGAGAATTAGTGAAAAACTGATGAGAACTGTTTTTGTAGAGTTCATTAATGAAAACAAAAATATAACATTAATATAAGAAATATTCAAACATTTATTTTAAAGAAAAATAAATGAGAAGTTGCTGGAGGCAAAAGAAAAGAATGGATGCAAAATGTTTTTTGTTGGTTTTAACAATTTTTTTTTTTTATATATTGTAGCATTAATTTGAAAACCATTTCAAAGAACATTTCCAAGGCTCTCCAAGATGGTGATGAAAAGTTTTGTATTTCAGGATTATTTTATTTTTTCTCCTCTACATGAGTAGAACATGATTTTGAATCTAAATTTAAGACTATTGATTTCTCATAGAAACCTATATAAAATACATCAAGAATTTTAATATCAAAGACTTTTTCTGTAGATTCAATTTGATGAGAAATCAATTTTCAATCTATTAGAAATATTCTTACCTCTCAATCAATATTAATAATACTTGCTGTTTATAGGTTTATCTTGGAGCCTAAATATTTTGTTTTAACTCTTGATGCCAGATGAACAAGATGCATTAACTATAATGTTTCTGGAAAGCTATCATCAACTTAAAAATTAGTGGATAAAATTTTAAATGAGAATAACACTCCAGTATTTGTATTCAAAGGAGAACCATTATTGTAAAATGCCTAAGATTGCCAGACATGCTGGAATGTGTTTAGAGAGAAGAGGATAATTGTGACAAGTTTTAAATTATCTCACAGCGGATGTTGCTGGCAAGTCACTGAACCTATTGAAATGATTTATTAACAATCCATATAATTTCAAGTTCATAGAATCAAATTATTTTTACTTCATAACCAAGTTTAAAAATTGTCAAACTAGAGCAGTCATTCTTGAACTTATGGAATGTATCCACACAATATAAATATTAACAAAAAAAAAAAAACAATATGTAGAAAAGCTTCTTTTCATTATATTTAAGACACCTATACCTGCATCTGACTACTGCAGTATTGGCATTTTTCCCAATATTTTATCAATAACATTCAGACACAATAGCTAATAGTGATGGAGCAAAGTCAATTAAGTGACTTTGAACTAACGTACAGTTTGGCACTGGTTCATAACAATAATATTAGTGATAGCTTCCCTTTTTAGATAATGTATTACACAAGTATGATGGATTTTCACACGTTATCAACTTACTAGTTCCAGCTGATTGGACAACAGAGTCTGTATGGTGAAATGCCAAATTTTTATTGCATGCCAATATGCATTATGACTGTAGGTGCATATATATATATATATATATATATATATATATATATATATATATATATATACATTATACAGAGTTTGTAACAGAAAAATTGTCCAAATCGTGTAACAGCATGAGATGATTGTCCATCTCACAAAATATTTAATATTTAAAAAGAAAAAAAAAAAAAAAACTAATTAATTTTTTCTAGGTTTTCAAATAAGACATTTAGCCATCTTAACATCATTTGTCATAAGAATCACTGAAAAACCCTTTGAGTTATTCAGCTAAAAACAGAACAGCTTCAAATTATTTTGTGTCAGATCAACTATATCTTCCCAATTGAGAAATAGTGAGAAGAAAAAATTCATTTCAGCCTTCAGTAATGGTACCAACATTCATACACTTCATAGTCTTCAAAATCCATTCAAGAATTATCCAGAGTATGGTGAATGAGTTTAAAAAAGAGGGAAGAGCAGGGACAAAAACTGAATCAGGTCACAACAGTAAGAGATTCACCATTTCAACTTAAGTGCTCAAAAAGATTAATTGGAAAAGATCCAACTCCATTTATAAGAGGCTTCTCAAAAGAGAGGAGTTCCAGCTATGATAGTCCAAAGGTCAGTGAAAAAAATAAAATTGAAATTGTGTATATATATATATACACATAAATAATATATATATATATATATATATATATATATATATATGTATATGTATATATGTATGTATGTGTATATATATATATATATATATATATATATATATATATATATATATATATAATTATAATTTATACGGAATGAATTCCAATAACCAACAATTATTATTCTTAAAAAGAGTGCTCAATACAATGGATGAGCAGATATAATTATTTTTATAAAAAAATTTATAAACTAAGTTAATATTTATAAAATCACTAAAAAAAGCTATTTTGTTTCAATATACTCTGTGTCTATCAAGTGATTTTTGTTGAAAATCCAATAAATGGTTTTAAAAAGTTTCAGATGAATTAACGATCCTACATAGGGGGAGCATTGTTACAAAAGCTAGAATAACCAATCAAAAATTAATGAAAAGATTCAAAAGCTTGACAACAAAATCCTGCTATTATAGCTATTTAGATCTTTAAATCGTGTAATATTAAAAATAATTTTTACTAACTAATAATTATAAATTTATATGATAAAATTTAATATTCAAATTAAAACTGGCAATTTTTTAAAATCCAAATTCATTGAAAAACTACATTATTGAGAAAAGACGCCATTCAATTCATTTCGTTCATTGAAATTACGTCTGAATACATGTATATAATTTTTTTAATACTTTTTATTTTTCTTTTCCGTTTTTATTTTAAAAGTTTGTGAATGTGGTCTTAAACTTCACACGTAAAACAACAAAAAAACACAATCAGATTATAATACATAAGCACCCAGACATAATTAGATATACACACACACACATACACACACACGCACACAAACACACATAAAAAAAAAAAAAAAAAAAGGAAGGGGGGAATACATGAACATCTCTACAACCCTTTATGAAAAAAAGGAGACATTGAAACTAACACTTATACACACACACAGTTAAATGTGAATACACTCTACATACACATAGACACCGATAGATACACATACATACATCCACAGACAATGACATAGACAATGAGAAATCACAACCAATAAATAAGTCAGACTTAAATAAATGCTAACCACTTATTGAATTATAACTTAAGGGAGCAAAGAAAGATAAAAATGGTTAAAAATAATATTATTTAATATATTAAAACGAAAATTCTAAAACCATAAATATCAATAAAATTCATTCCGTATATACCAATTATATACTTTGATATATATATATATATATATATATATATATATATATGCTTTTGATATAACTATTGATTCTTATAATATTTATATATCTGTCTTTCACTCATATTAACATTATACCATATCTGCCAATCTACATCCTTTTCTTTCTCTCTCTATATATATATATATATATATATATCATTATGCCCCCTCTCTCTCTCACTCTCTCTCTCTCTCAATATATATATATATATATATATATATATATATATATATATATATACATGGTGAGTGCTATTTGAGGACATATTGTTTTAAGTTCACTACACACTCAAATCATTTGTAATATTTTTTTTTATTTCAGACAACCCAATCAGAGGAAGATGTTAATCCAAGAAATGAAAAGACAGGCAGTCATTGTTGCTTTAGCTGCAGAACATAGTGATTTAAAAATCAGTAACTTTTTACATGTTGCCAGATCATTTGTTCATAAAGTTTGCTTGGAGCTAGAGGGATGTGAGTGCAATGTTTCCCCTTGTAGCAAAAAGAAAAAAGGCATTCACAGTGCTCTGATACCATGAGAACACTTGAATTTATACGGAATATTCAAAACATCATCAGTGAGTACCCCGGGAGATCAATGATGTCCATCACCAAAGAACTCCAGGTATCAGAGTGGACTATCAGAACTGTGGTAAATCAGAACATTCGATATGTCCTATGTAATGAGGAAAGGCCAATCCATATTGGCGAAACACAGGAAAACTGTCTCATGCATTCAAAACAGTTGCTGAACAAAGTGAAAAATCCCCACAAACATGGCATGCTTTGGTTTTCCTCTGATGAAAAAAACTTTGACCAAGATCAGAAAACAGATGGAATGACAGATACCTATGTACATCTCCTTTTGAAGTACCCAGGGTGATGCACACCAAATATCTAGCTACTTTGATGGTTTTAGGAGTTGTGAGCAGTGAAGGTCATGTCATGCCACCTAAAATTTTCCCACAAGGTCTTAGAGTCAATGCTGCTGGATACATTAATGTTCTTAAAACAGTTGTTAAGCCCTGTATAAATAAAGTATGCAATGGAAGGCCATATGTCTTTCAACAAAACTCTGCACCATCTCACAAAGCCATTGTAACCCAGGATTGGTTTTCAGAGAATTTTTACAATCATGTGACCCCCAACATGTAGCCCCTTAACTTGCCAGATTTAAATCCTATGGACTATTACGTGTGGAGCATCGTTGCAAGTGAGACTAATTGACAGCCTCATAGTACCGGTGAAGGCCGCCATTGTCCAGGTGATGTCCAAAATGAATAAGGACCACTTAATTGCAGCTTGTGGACGGTTTTGAGCCTGAATAGAAGCAGTCATTGAGGCCAAAGGTGGTTTCAGAGAATAATTAGATAAAGAAGTATCATGAAGGATATTTGTCTCAATTTGAATTAAATAAATACATTGTTTGGTAAGATATTGCTGTTTATTTAACATACTAAAAACGTCCTTAAATAGCACTCATACCCTGTGTGTGTGTGTATATATATATATATATATATATATATATATATATATATATAATTATCATATAATCATTATGTATATCATATATATCACTATGCCTCTCTCTCTCTCTCTCTCTATATATATATATATATATATATATATATATATATATATCATATATATATCATATAATCATTATGCATATCATATATATCATTATGCTTCTCTCTCTCTATATATATATATATCATTATCATATAATCATTATGCATATCATATATATCATTATGCTTCACTCTCTCTCTCTCTATATATATATATATATATATATACCTAGTGAGCCGACAAACCTACCAGGTTTCCTGAAAATCCGCTTAGGTGAAACCTGGGTAGGTTTGTCTGGCTCTAGGTTTATCTAGGTCTGCTCTACAGTTGTATTGAGCTCTTTAGTTAGTTAGTTGTTTACTCGTATCGGGTTTTTTTCTTTGGGTTCAAACCTGTATCTGTGCAATTTTTTTTTCAACAGACTTTCATGTTTCTAGCTCTTTCTTTTTTAAAACCTTTTTTCCTTCGAGATTGATTTGATTACTGGTAATATATATATATATATATATATATATATATATATATATATATATATATATATCATATAATCATTATGCATATATATATTCACCACTATGCTTCTCTCTCTGTCTATATATATATATATATATATATATATATATATATATCTCATTATCATATAATCATTATGCATATATATATATTCACCACTATACTTCTCTCTCTCTCTATATATATATCATTATCATATAATCATTATGCATATATATATATATTCACCACTATGCTTCTTTCTCTATATATATATATCTTTTTTATATAATCATTATGCATATATATATATTCACCACTATGTCTCTCTCTGTCTCTCTGTCTCTCTCTCTGTATATATATATATATATATATATATATATATATATATATATATATATAATCATTATATATAATATTATGCATATATATATTCACCACTATCTTCTTCTCTATATATATATATATATATATATATATATATATATATATATATATATAGAGAGAGAGAAAGAGATATACATACATATCTGTGTGTGTGTTTTTATTAGAATTTTAGGGCAATGTAAAATAACAAGTGGTAAAGCTATTCAGACTACACAATTTTATCTCTTTATAGTAGTCGTCTTCAGGCTGGAATGAGCGACAAATTTGTGTGTAAGGAAAAGTGCATGAGAATTTTGTCAGGAAGAAATAATAAAAATAGTTATGATATGATACAGTTAGAAAGACGTTTTAATGTTTTTTTTTCATATTGTAGCCATTAATGTCTGTTTGATTTGAAATTAGTCAACTCTGAGTAGTTCTTTGTTTTTTTTTCTCAACCATTTTCAATGCAGCATCCAAGCAAATAGAGAAAAAAGATCTATTTGTAGTGGGTTAATTTTATTGGTTATTTTCCTATGGCTTTCCAACCTTTTTCAGGTTATTTAAAGCCAGAAAATATTTTTAGATTGTGAAATTTTTTTTTTTTTTTTTGAGATAATAATGATTTAATGATACAAGTCTTACTAATTAACCCATAGATGAAGGAGAAGATAACATTTTCAAAGGTAAGTGAATATAATGAATCCAACTAGAATTGGAACTTGGCTCTTTGATAAACAATTCTAAGCTATTATCCATTACACCACCTGCACATCCAAGCTTACTGTATCTGTTATTCCCAAGTGGTCACTTATTTATTTACTGATCAGACTCAGTGTTGCTTAACTTTAGATCCAGCATACATTTACAGCTTCAATAGAAAAAGAACAAAGTTTCTGGCCATAGCATCTGATAAAAATAATACCGGTTTGTCTTTTTCATTCTGACCTGAGGCTGCGTACCATAAAATGGTGAAATGCATTGTCTGCATAGTTTTTCCATTTGCTTTCATTATTTCTCTCTCTCTCTCTCTCTCTCTATATATATATATATATATATATATATATATATATATATATATATATAAGTATGTATGGTTTTCATTAAATATGACTAATAAGGTATTGCAGTTGAGTTTTTTTTATTTAATTTTTTTTTGTGTTTTTATAATTTTCTTCTTTTCTGGATATAAATTATGCAGAAATTCTCCAAATGTTTTGTGTGTTTGAGTGCTTTTAGCTATTATCAAGGATGATTTTATTTTTCCTTTTAACTGAATGTGTGTACTGTTTTATGTGTGTATCGAGAATTGCAAGAATTTTTTTTCTTTTCCGAACATGGTCAGTATATTGTGGCCATGTTCATAGTTGTTGTTTTTAATTATTAGATTTTTCTTTTTTATTAATAATGCTGCCATTAT